>CM042847.1:3589840-4047722 GCA_023653725.1 Bungarus multicinctus
CCAGGTAGTTCCATCGCTGGCTATTGGGGGTGAGATTTTGCCCCCTTCAGAGAGGGCTCGCAATCTGGGTGTCCTCCTGGATGTACGGCTGTCTTTAGAAGACCACATTACAGCCGTCTCCAGGGGGGCGTTTCATCAGGTTTGCCTGATCCGCCAGAAGTGGCCCTTTCTGGATCGGGATGCCTTATGCACGGTCACTCATGCCCTGGTCACCTCCCGACTGGACTATTGTAACGCCCTCTACATGGGGCTCCCGAATGGGAGCATCCGGAGGCTTCAACTGGTACAGAATGCGGCCGCGTGGGTGGTTATGGGGCGTCAAGGTTCTCTCATGTGACGCCCCTCCTGCGCGAGCTGCATTGGTTGCAAGTGGCCTCTCGGGTGCGCTTTAAAATTTTGGTATTAACTTTTAAAGTGCTCCATGGCATCGGACCAGGATATTTACAAGACCGCATTCTGCCATTTTCCTCTCACCGTCCGGTGCGCTCCCACAGGGAGGGTCTCTTGCGGGTCCCATCTGGCATCTATGTGCTGGCTGGTGACCCCGAGGAATAGGGCCTTCTCTGTGGGGGCGTCTGCCCTCTGGAATGGGTTGCCTCCGGAGTTACGTACAGCCACGGACCTGGGTACCTTCAGGCGTGCCTTGAAAACCTGGCTCTTTGACCAGGCCGGCTTGGGCTGATTTTAGATTTGGGTGTTTTACTTTTTATATTAAATTTTAGGGTTTTAGGGAGGGGTTTGGTTTTAAATTGATTACAGGCAGGGCCTTAGTTTAATTTAGTTTTAACTTTTCACATATTTATTGTTTTAATTGTATGGCTGTGCACCGCTCTGAGTCCTTCGGGAGCGGTATATAAATAATAATAATAATAATTATTATTATTATTATTATTATTATTATCATCATCATCATCTTAACAAAAGTGGCAAGGAAAATCAAGTTTCAAAGAAATTTGTGGACGATCACTTAAACACATGAGCCAACCAGTGTGCGGCAACAGCCCCAAAAAACCCAGTAACAATCCTTGGTTGCATAAACAGGCCTAGAATCAAAATCACATGAAGTATTAGCACCGCTTTATAAAGCCCTAGTAAGACCACACCTAGAATCCTGCCTTCAATTTTGGTCCTCACATTACAAAAAAAAAAAAAGATGTTGAGACTTTGGAAAAAGTGCAAAGAAAAGCAACTAGGATGATTAAAGGCCCAGAGACTAAGAACGGTTGCAAGATTGGACTAGGGGTGACATGATAGCAGTCTTCCAGTATTTGAGGGGGTCAAATCTCCAAAGCACCAAAATCAAGACAAAACAATGGATGAAAACTAATTGAGAGAAATAACCTAATTTAAGAAGAAATTAAAAGAAATTTCCTGACAGGACAATTAACCAGTAAAACAACTTGCCACCAGAAGTTGTGGGTGCTTCATCACTGGAGGTTTTAAAGAAGAGACTAGGCAGCTACTGGTCTGAAATTGTATAGGCAGGGGGTTGGACTAGAAGACCTCTAAGGTCCCTTCCAGCTCCCGATCAGTTGAAAGAGAATGTTCTCCAAATCCTATGGTAAGGGGATATGACTGCCAGGTTTTAGGATCTGCTGAAGATTCTTAAATGCTTTTTAAAGAGAAAAACAACAGTTTTACTGGAGCAGTATTGATTTAATTCTGATTTACATCAAAACAAGTTAACATTCTTGGGAAAATATTAAGAAACTGGCTGACCAGGTATTCTATATAAAATTGTATTTTGAAAGCCTCTAGAAAAAGAGAAAGATTAAGCAATATAAATTGAGAAGCCTGTACTAAACGTTATCAAAATATTCTCTTCCTTTGCAGTTTATAAATACGAATTGACAGCATCCAAGGACAGAATAGGAGATAATAAGAGACAGAAAAGGGATAAGAATTTGCGATTTTGAAAGTAGCGGCTACATTTAACTGGCAAATAAAATACAATTTATTTGCTTGTGTGTAACGGCGGCCCTACACCATTCTTGTTATATGCAATATGGCTTGAGGCACAACGGACAATATCATGTAACGACTTCTACTAAACCTCTGATAAGATGGCTACGCAAAATTTTGATTCTGAAATTTGATGGGAAGGCAATTCCCCTGAACAAAATTTGTTGGAAAAAAATGCTGAAAAATGTTTAAAAAAACCTAATAAAATCTCTGGATCAAATTCAACCGAACAGTTCAATTGCTTCAAACCAGCGTTTTAAATTCCATGATGTGAACTGTAGGTCTGAGCTGATCAGTTTCAAAGGGAGAGAAAGCCTTCCACGTAAAATGAATGATTTAAATTGGGGTCTCGTACAAAACTCACCTTTAAAAAATATATAGAAAAGAAACCTGAATTAACTATTCCATAATGCCCTGTTTTGAAAGATTTCTGCAAAAGAGCCCAAGAATGAGTTGTCACTGGATCTGGGTTAACTTTTGCAAGGTAATAGACAAATGTGGGGTATTATTTTCCCTTTCTCTGTTTTAAAATCCCAGTTTGGTTGCCTCTGCCTCTATCTCAACTCCCTAGGATGAAGACAAGACAGATAAAAAACTTAAAAAAGGGGTGATTTCACAAGGCCAAATATTCATCCCCATCATCCATTCTTACAAACATTCAAAACACCAAGAAATGGGTTTTTCTGACTTTGGATTTCCAATTACTCCAAAAGGAACTTCTCCAGCTCTAATGACAAGACTAATATTAATCAGCAGCTTTACCATTTTAACTTGAAATGTGCACCCCTCTGAAGGTATTTTAATTAATGCAACCTTCTCTAACTTGGTGCTTTTCCAAAAACGCTGGTTTGCAAACCAGGAGGTTCCAGCCCAACGTACTAGGGGATAGCACCAGGGGGAGAAGCTGTGAGTAAACAGTGTTTTCCCCTCCCCTCCCAAGCCTGCAATAAAAATGCTTGTTGCATCCATGGGTTCTTCTTGGTCTTGGGGAGGGATTTTCAATTTTCCTTTCAAATGGTCCTTTGGGGTAAACGCTGCTTGTACATCCCTGCAATCGCTTTGGCTGCGCTGTAGATCATCTGTTGGCGGGACATGCCCGTGAACGCCGCGTGCCAGTCGGGGCGGCTGACGTGCGGCACATTCCTGGCAACCACCTCGCCCACCGTCACCAACAAACCCGACCACCGGAGGTTGTAGTCCGCAGGAGTCAAACTCTGCGCCTGCAAAATGAAGGGAGACGGTTGAGCGGAGATGCATGGCGAAGGCCGCAGGCTTGGTTTCTCCGTGCCTTTTACTCTGCGGCGGTATTGGCATGAGCCGGATGGAAACTAACCAAGGAGAGAAGCAACCTAGAATGAAGGAGAAACTTCCTAACAGGGAAGACAATTAACCAGTGGAACAGCTGGCCACCAGAAGTTGTGGCTGCTCCATCATCACTGGAGGCTTTTAACAAGAGATTACATAAATTAGGATAAATTTCTCAACAGTGAGAACAATTAATCAGTGTAATGGCTTGCCTCCAGAGGTTGTGGGTGCTCCATCAATGCACAATGGATTTTAAAAAGAGACTGACAGCCAGGTTAGTCTGGAATGGTATAGGGTTTCCTACTGGAGGCGGTTGAACTAGAAGACCTCTAGCGGTCCAACTTCCAGTTTGTCCCTCGTTGGTGTCGATACAGAATCCGCGATCGTGCGCGGTTTCGCCCGAGCTCTCTTGCTGGAGGGTCCCGATCGGGACCGGAACCACCCTGGTGGGATGGTAAAGAAGGGGGAAACCGCTTGGAGGGTTGAGGGGAGCCGTAACTCCCCTCCCTGACAGGGAAATCCCTCCCGAAGGCAAACTGCAGCGGTGGTCTTAAAACGGCCACCACGAAGACGAAGACCATTCCGGGAAACTTAAGTCTTGTGCTGGAGAGAGAAGTAGCAGGCAGAGTGTGAACCAGGCAAAGGACATCACTTGGGAGGTACCCCGGTATCAAATTAAAGGGCTATTTTGAAGGAAAGTGGGTGGAAGCAGCGACCAGAGAAAGCGAGAAAGAAAATGGGTTTTAAAATTTGGATTTGATTATTTTACTGGACTAATCTGGAGGAGAAATTTAAAGGAAAATAACTAAATGCTGGAATTGAGTGTGTTGAAAAGAATAGCTAATGATTGAAATTAGCGAACTTAATAAAAACATATTCAACAAAGAAAGTTAAAAAGAAAAAGACTCAAGAGCGCCACCTGATGGTACAGGAAAACTTTAATATGTTTTAAAACAGGCGTCTTGGTCTTTTTGAAACTTTGGATCTTGGAACTTGAAAGAAAATAAAAAGAACTTTATTATTGTCATAGAACCACCTGCTAATTTGGGAAACAGCTGGGAGGCCAATTAGAAGATTTGGAATAAAGATTCAAGAATATGAATTGTTGAAAATAAACTCAAAAGACATTGGCTGAAATAAGATACTGCACTCTGGTTTGAATATAGCTATATAGCTATCAAAGAAGAGGATTTCAACTACTAAGGAAGAGGAAAGAAAAGAAGAAGAAGATATAATGGAGGAGCTATTTGTTGATATAAGACTGGACTTACAAGACATAAGATCGGATATGCAAGATACAAGGGACATGATAAAAATTAAACTTGAAATGTGCAATTATGTATTACAGAAATTAGAAATGGTGACTCAGCATGCACGAGGACAAAATAAACCAGAGGGGGAGGAGTTCTATAAAGAAGAAGCCAATTTAGAAGAACAAAACGAACAACAATTATTCAAGCGGTGTGGTGGTGGTGGAAAGGATTTAGAATTAAAAATTTATGGTCTGATGGGATGATAAAAGGGAGAATGGTTCGGAAAATGGTTAAAGAGAGAAGGGAAAAGGCAGAAAAAGGAAGTGCAAAGGAAAAATCAAAAGAGGGAGACAGAAAAGTTTAATAACTGGAATGAGAAAAGGAGGGGAATAAGAATGGGGAAAAGGGGAATTAAGAGAAAGGAGCAGAAAATAAAGAGGAACAGGAAACAAATATGGATGAAAAGAAGGTACATTGTTCAAAGAGTGAGAGATAATGGGTGAAAAAAAAAGGGATAAGGAAGGGGATTCCGAAAGGAAATATGTTGGGATGTATAAGAGTATATTGAAAATAGTATTTTGTAATGTATAGACGATTCATAGAGAAAATATAATGCAGAATCTGAGAAAAATATATATATTTGTGTTTTATACTAGATAGGGAGATTGATATTAAGGAAGAATGAAGGTGGTTGGCTCGAATTATTAACTAGAAGGGACAACTATATTTACAGATAAGGACTGATAAAATGACAAATGTGACAGGAAAAATAATATGAGAAATGATAATAGAAAGGAGATGAGCATTTTAGATATTGTAAAATAAGATATGAGAATATACTAAGAAAAATGGAAGGAGGTATATTACATTTGGAATTGTATAAACGAATATAGAATTGAGATAAGAATTTTAGATAATATCGTAAAATAAGATATGAGAACATGAATTGGATAAGATAAGCTTAATATTTAATAATGACAAGAATGATGCAATATGAAATTAAACAAAATGAATAGGTAACTATGGTCATGTTTGTATTGAGAGGTGAAACCTGGAACCACGCTGCTTGCCAAATGAGAATTTCTCATTTAAAAAAATAAAATGAAAACAGGGAGAAAATTGAATAATGGAATTATTAGGTATGTTTAATTGATATGGTGGTAGGCATTTGGAGAGTAAGGTTGAAAATAAATATTGAAGAAGTATGAATTAATATGAATATAATGCAATGAGAGATGTATGATATACTGATGCCACACTGTTAATATATTGTTGTTATATGCAGATTGAAATAAAAAAAAATTTGGAAAAAAAAGACCTCTAGATGTCCCTTCTAACCCTGTTATTCTGATGTCAGGGTTGTCTGAGAGGAGGGCATGAAACATGGCCGTTCTTTGTTGAATAGAATAGAATAGAATTCTTTATTGGCCAAGTGTGATTGGGCACATAAGGAATTTGTCTTTGGTGCCATCACCGACATTCAGACCTTCCGGCGCGCAGTAAAGACCCTGCATATATATATGTATATATACGTGTGTGTGTGTGTATATATATATATACACACACACACATATATACATATATATATATATATACGCACATATACACACACATATATATACATACATATACATATATGCATGCATATACACATACACAAACACACACACAGTGTTTTGAAATTTGTCATCCCTGCCTGAGGGGGGATGGATGATCTCATCTTAGGGGGCCATAAAGACTCACCTGTTGTATGTATTCCAGAGGTATCGGTGTGGCTTGAGTAAAGCTTTCCAGGTGAATCCCGTGGACTGGATCCTCCAGGATCAGGCAGCTAATATCAAACCACCTGTAAAGATGGTTTTTTTGGAGGGGGTTACATTTTATATTTTATTCCATCAATCCATCAGAATAGAGTTGGAAGGGACCTTGGAGGTCTTCTAGTCCAGCCCCCTGCTCAAGCAGGGGACCCTACATGATTTCAGACATTTCATCATACTGATGTCCACCCAGTGGCTAATTAGGCCAGCCCTTCCCAATTTCCCCCAGTCTGAGACTCTGCCTCTTCATACAGGTAGTCCTTGATTTACAATAATCCATTTAGTGATGATGAAATTGCAATGGCATCGGGGAAAAAAACGACCATTTTTCACACTTATGACCGTTGCAGCATCCGCATGGTCATGTGATCAAAGTTCGGACGCTTGGCATCTGGTTCCTATTTAGGACGGCTGCAGTGTCCCAGAGTCACACAATCCCCTTTTGCGACCTTCTGACCAGCAAAGTCAACGAGAGAAGCCAGATTCACTTAACGACCACATTACTAACTTAACGGCAGTGATTCACTTAGTAACTGGCACAAGGAACGTCGTAAATGGGCAAAACTGCCTTAGCATTCCTAAGAAGGGAACAAAACCTATATTTATGGCTGACTGGAAACCCCTTATAGACTTTTTGTGTAGAATGGGGGCAAAATGCACATGATTTAGTCAAAGTTTTTTTGTTAATTAGAAAAGAGTGATCTTTCTTTTGCTATTGGAATAAGAGAGAATTTTATAATGTTACAATTATAATTGTTTGCTCCAAAGAAATTGGAAGCTTGTCTTCTTTCTGTGCTTTGGGGTTTTTTTCCCTTCCGTTTTCTTTTCTCATCTTTTATTTGTTTGTGTTAAGTTTTTACATTGATTGTAAAACGAGATAGATGGATGGATGGATGGGTAGTGATTAGGTGGGTGAATGAATAGCAATAGCACAGACATAGGTAGGTAGGTAGATAATAGATGGATGGACGGATAGCTGATTAGATAGATGGGTGGATGGATAGCAATAGCACTTAGACATAGATAGATAGATAGATAGATAGATAGATAGATAGATAGATAGATAGATAGAGAGATAGAGAGATAAAGAGAGAGAGAGAGAGAATAAATAGACTTTTGCAAGGGGAAACAGGAGAAGGGGGCTGTTGCTCCTGGAGGGAAGATGGGCTACTGAAAAAAGTGATTTATGAGCATTTTTCACACTCACAAGCATTGCAGCATCCCCATGGTCATGTGATCAAAATTCAGGGCAACTAGTTCATGTTTATGACGGTTGCAATGTCCCAGGCCATGTTGATTCCTTTTGTGATCTGATAAGCAAAGTCCATGGGAGAGCCAGATTCATTTAACGACAGTGTGACTCAGTTAACGGAGTTGCTAAGTGACCCGCTAAACAACTGTGGCAAGAAAGGTCGTAATCTGGGGCAAAACTCAACCAATATCTCACTTAGCAACAGGCATTTTGGGCTCTCTATTGTGGTCGTAAGTCAAGGACTACCTGTATAAGAGGGGGGAAGGGGGACAGGCGAGGATTGGGGGGGGGCGGAGGTGGCAATTCTTTATCTAACTGCAAATTGCCATCTGCATTTGAAGCATCGTGTCTTACTTGTCGGGGAGCAATTCTGCGATGAAACTCTCCACGGACACGGCTGGTTGCTTCTGGTGGATGACCCCAGTCCTGCGTAGGCCGTCCAGCCTCTCTTGGGCCCCCTAGAAGTCAAGAAAAGTACCAAAAAGCATGAATCAACACAGGGCTGGCCACTTATTTCGGACCAACCACGTCCACTAAACCAAAACAAGGAATAAAATAGAATAAATATTGGAAGGAATCAAATCAAACTGAATCGAATGTGGAAGGAAGAGGAGGAGAAGAAAAGAAGAAGGAAGATGAGGATAGAATAGAATAGAATAGAATAGAATAGAATATTGGAAGGAAAAGAATAGAATAAATATTGGAAGGAAAAGAATAGAATAAATATTGGAAGGAATAGAATGGAATAGAATAAATATTGGAATAGAATAGAATAAATATTGGAAGGAATAGAATAGAATAAATATTGGAAGGAATAGAATGGAATAGAATAAATGTTGGAATAGAATAGAATAAATATTGGAAGGAATAGAATAGAATAAATATTGGAATAGAATAGAATAGAATAAATGTTGGAATAGAATAGAATAGAATAAATATTGGAAGGAATAGAATGGAATAGAATAAATGTTGGAATAGAATAGAATAGAATAAATATTGGAAGGAATAGAATAGAATAAATATTGGAAGGAATAGAATGGAATAGAATAAATGTTGGAATAGAATAGAATAAATATTGGAAGGAATAGAATGGAAGAGAATAAATGTTGGAATAGAATAAACTAAATATTGGAAGGAATAGAATAAATATTGGAAGAAATAGAATGGAATAGAATAAATATTGGAATAGAATAGAATAAAGAGATCAGAATGGAATAGAATAAGGGAACAGAATAGGATAGGATAGAATAGAATATTGGAAGGAATAGAATTTTTTATGGGCCAAGTGTGATTGGACACACAAGGAATTTGTCTTTGGTGCAGAAGCTCTCAATGTACATAAAGGAAAAAATACATCCATTAAGAATCATAAGATACAACACAGTCATAGGTCACTATAAGCAATCAAAACATACTAGGAAAACAAATAAAAGACACCAAATCGAATCGCGGCCCTGCGTGTGCTGCCCCAGGAGCAAAACCGCCCTGCTCACCACTGGGTTTATTTCCGTTCTGAGTATTTTGTACAATTTAAGCTTTAGGGAAAACTGGTAGGGCACCCAAAGATCAGCCAGAATGGATATCTGTAGAGATTCTTAGTCATCCAGGTCCAGGTTGTCCCAAAGGTGCTTTTTGAAAAGACAACTGGACTTTCTGGTTTTTCTTTTGAAGACTTTTCACTCTTCATCTAAGCTTCTTCAGCTCTGACTGGATGGTGGGGAATGGAAGGATTCATACTCCTTGAAGACAGCTGGTCATTTGAATCCTTTTAGAGAGTCGTTGAGGCCACTTGGAGGTTTATCTATATCCTCAGATAAATCTCTGTCCTCAAATAAATGAGTCCTTCCATGCTCAGGACTCATTCCATTTGTACTACTCAGGACACAGATGAACCCCGAGTGGCCTCAATGACTCACTAAAAGAATGCAAATGACCAGCTGCCTGCAAGGAGTAACAAATCATTCCATATTTTTTTTCTTCAAAGAAAATAAAAACCAAGTCCAGTTGCCTCTTGAAAAAAAGCACATTTGGAATAGCCAGAATAGAATTGTATATCTAAACTCTTGTCTATTTTACTTCTCCTTTATCAAAAGCCCAGGACAGACAGACAGTTTTATCTGATTTTGTTCTTTTTCAAATGCTGAACCTTCCATAATTCAGTGGGTAGCAAAATCTTGTGGAGTGTCAATGAAAATGATTGCCAATTACAATCTAATTCATGTATTATCGATTCTAATGTTTTTATTGAATTTGGTATACTGTAATTGTGTTGCACTTTGCAGTTTTTGGTGGTATTAAATGTTTCTGGCTGTATTATGAATATATTGGTTTGGTGTAAGCCAACCAGATGTTTAGACTGAATTTGGCATTTTCATCCACTGGATGTTCAGTAAAAAAATGACCTTTGCCTTTTCCTAAACTGGTTGAGAATTCAGCATGTTGTCTATAGCTGACTCTTTAAGTGACAACGTGTTTATCTTTTATGATGCTTATGTATGATGAATAGTATTTTATGACCATGATCATGATTTATCACTTATATCTTTTATGTATACTGACAGCTTATTCCCTAAAGCCGAATTCCTTGTGTGTCCAATCATACTTGGCCAATAAAGAATATTCTATTCTATTCTATTTTATTCTATTCTAATTTCACTCCAATATTTCTATTCTATTCTATTCTATTCTTATCTCTATACTCTTATTCTATTCTACTTCTACTTCTACTCTATTCTAATTTCACTCCAATATTTCTATTCTATTCTATTATCTCTACTCTACTCTTATTTTATTCTACTTCTATTCTATTCTAATCTCTACTCTACTCTTATTCTATCCTTATTCTTATTCTACTTCTATTCTATTCTATACTTATTTCTATTCTACTCTACTTTATCCTGCAAATCTTTGGAAATTCAACACCTTCCCAAATCACTCACTTTCAATCCAGCTGCATAGCCAACAGGCTGGGGGGCTATGTTGGAGTGGCCGTACTCCCCTGTTACGGTAGCCATACCAAAAACATCCTGGAAAGCTTGTCTCACTGCAGCGACTTTGATCTCTTTCAGTGAGGTAACCACGATGTCCAACTCTCCTCCTGATTCTAGAACGCAGAAACACCCAAAATTACCTTTGTGCTGAAGACTAGGCCAAAACAAGCTTAAGATGAAAGCTTTTTATCACAAACACACTTGAAAGCCTTGCCAACAAAGGTCTGTAGAGTCAAAGCTATGGTTTTCCCAGAAGTAATGGATGGCTGTGGGTGTTGGATGACTGTGAGTGCCAAGAATCGAGGCTTCTGAATTGTGCTGCTGGAGAAGACAATTCCTTAAACCAAGGGTCTCCAACCTTGGCTACTTTAAGATTTATGGACTTCAACTCCCAGAATTGCTCACCCAGTCATGCTGGCTGGAGAATTCTGGGAGTTGAAGTCCAGAAGTCTCAAAGTTGCCAGTGTCAGGGCTCTAACAATCCATCCCCATTCAAATCATTAAGTCTCTAGCCACATCTCAGAGTAAAAAAAAATGATTAGGATGGCCATGTCAGCGTTACCTGGGTACTGCCTACTCTAAGACACATCATTCATTTCCCCCTTGAGCCTGGTCTTCCCCCTACCCCCTGGATGTATATGCTCCAATAAGACACATTCATAGCTAAGAGTCATCAATCATGCTCTCCAGTAATAATCTTGTGCGCCAACAGCTTCGGCTGCCTAGCAATTATCTGAAGCATTTAAGGAATGCACTGCTTCCCCCATTCCCTTTCTGTTGGCAACTAAAAAGACCAAAGGAGTATTTTTTTAGTTGACAGCCAGGCTTGCTGGCTGGGGAACTCTGGGAGTTGAAGTCCAGAAGTTTTAAGTTGATGGCTACAACCAGCAACCTTTAGTAAAAGAATCTATCACTTCACCTAAATCAGAGGTCCCAACCCTTGGTCCATGGACCGGCACCAGTCCACGGCATGCCAGAAACAAGCAAAGCCCCATCCGTGGGATGCAGGCAGCATGTGAAACCACGCCTCCTCTAATCCACAGAAAAACCTTTCTCCACGGAACCGGTCCCTGTTGCCCCAAACATTGGAAGCCACTGACCTACATGTAGTCGAGGGTCTTTCTTTCCTAAGTGACTTGACTGGGGCAGGACTGACAGTTAAGAGCAGGCAAAGTCCTGGTTCAGAATGACACAATAAGTTGCAGCTTCCCTTACTGATATACGGGGCCATGCCAGGATCCAGCGTTGTGATCATTGTCTCCACCGAGTGTTTGGTTTTATCCAGCACTGACTTCACCACAGGATTGCCAGCCACGCCCTGGGGGAACAAAGGTGAAAATCACCAAACTTGGCTTGCCTTGCCCGGCTAACAAAAGGCCCCAATCATGGTTTCATCTCAGGGTTTTATATACAACAGTTATACACAGAAACGTAAGTGGTAGGCAAATACCTTCTTAACTCTACACGGAGAAACTCTTCAATGAATATTGGACACAAGGAGAGAGAGAACACGCCCTCTATAATGTCAGCCTTATATAAACACCTCTTAAAGGGATAGAACCCATCCCCAGTCTTAAAGGGAAATAAATACCCATGCTATGCTGAATCACCTTCATTTCATCAGGTCTAACATTGTATCAGACTTACAGCATCTGGCAGCTATTACTGCTGCTGGTCAGCTCTTAAATCTTAATACCTCAATACTATACAATTGCAAAAATTCCAACCCCCAGGACAGGTAGTCCTCGACTTATGACCACAATGGAGTCCAACATTTCTGTTGTGAAATGAGACAGTGGTTTGCGATCTCTCTTGCCTCCATTGCTAAGCCAATCCCTGCTGTGGATAAGTTAGTAACCCCCCGTCGTTAAGTGAATCTGGCTTCCCCACTGACCTCGCTTGGCAGAAGGTTGCAAAAGGGGATCATGTGACCCGTGGGACACTGCGAACCGTTGTAAATATGAACTAGTTTAGTTAGTTTTACTTTATTGTCATTGCACCTCATACAATGAAGTTAAATACCATCTTCAGTGTACATTATGACTATGAAAATAAACACAAAAACAACACCTCCTTTTGCATTCTGTACATTGAATTGAAAATCCCTGATATTGTTGTGATTCGCCGACAGCCTGTGCAGACGGCAGTGGAATCGGACAAGTGGGGAAGAATGGGGACCAATCCATGAATCTGGAGAGGACTCGGACGAGGGTCCTGTGTTCGATGCAGAGATGGGGCCAGGAGCATCTGGGAGTGGGGTGCTGACTCTGGAGTCTCTAGGAGTCTGGCAGAAGCGAGGCCGAGGACCCAGGGGAGCCTGTTCCCAGTGCGCGTGTGCACAGAACTGCTAGAAGGCAAGAGCAGCTGAGACAAAAGGGGCGACTTCGGGAGTAAGGCTGGGAGGTGGATTGCCCCTCCCATAAGGTATAAAGACAGGCAAAGGTAGAGAAACCTTTGCAGGAAGCAAAGTCGTTCGCTCTGTTCGGATTAATCCTTGAAGCTCTGTGTGGACTTTGTACTTCGGTTGATTTTTTACAGTTAATTTGGCACCTTAGTTGTTAGCAGCCATTCAAAGGAGAGAAAGGTGGGTAGCTTATTCGAGGGACTGTTTGGGACTCATTACCGGCTGGAATGAAAATAATTCCCAGCACTGAAATAAAACAAGAGTTGTTTGGACTAAGCTTGTGCTTAATTAGGGTCGCAGGAAGCCTTGGTCAGAATAGTTATTGCATTCATATTGCACTAGACAGTAGAATTCAACAGAGCGACTGCCCTGGGATAGAAGCTGTTTTTCAGCCTATTTGTCCTTGTTTTTATTATTGTCCTGTAATAAAAACAGTGGCCAAGGGTTTGAGTTTTGATCATGTGACCATGGGGGATGCTACAAAGGTAAATGTCCTCATGCAGCCTGATTCCCCTCCCCTTCAGCTGGGCCACCAAGCCGCAACGGCCGGAGACTGCTGCATTATATGGTCGCTAAAAAATTACAGCTTACTTTTATGAAGCCCCAGAGTCCTCCCGCAGATGCTTCATTGTGCACCCCAATGCTTTGGGGGTCTCCGTGATCCTCTGGGAAAGTGATGGAAGAGCCGCTCGCTGAGGAGGAGGCAGGCGGAGGGACCGGCTGTGACAGAGGGCTTGCCAAGGCACCTGAAAAATCAGAATACGTGCACGTAAGGGCTGCAGCCACGACATCCATTGTCCGGAGAGATTCTCCGGCATCCAGGTGGTCCCAAAGGGGCTTTTTCAGAAGGCCACTGGACTTTGTGGTGTTTTTTCCTTTGAAGACGTTTTGCTTCTCCTCCCTTTGGGATGGGTTTGACACCCCTGTCCTAGCATAAAATAATAAATAACAGATAAAATCCTTTCAACAGTTCCAAGAAGGCTCCACATCCATTTGCACCACTCAGGGGACCCTGAGGACACAGATAAAACCTCCAAGTGGCCTCAACGACCATCTAAAAGGATGCAAATGACCAGCAGTCTTCAAGGAGTGTTAATCCTTCCCTTCCCCTCCATCCGGTCAGAGCTGAAGAAGCTTCTGGGATGAGAAGAGAAACGTCTTCAAAGAACAAAGAAAGAAAGTCCAGTTGCCTTCTGAAAAAGCCCCTTTGGGATAACCATCACCTGGATAATGGAATCTCTATAGATTTTTAGCTATACAATTTGGGATGGACACCCTTCGAATGATGTGGGAGTAGGAATGAATTTCCAGAGGAAAAAATGCAGACTACAGGAACCAGGAGCACCACTTGGGTGACCTTGAGGACACAGGTTGTTAGGAATGTAAGTCCCCTAACAGTTGGGTTGGAAATATATAAACCAGGATAGACATTTTAATACAGTCTCTTTAAGGGAATACTAAAATTGTAATTGGGTGTGGTTCCTCAAACGGCCATAAGATGGAGCCAGAAACGTGGTTTCCCAACAGAAGAAGAGTGAGAGTGTTGCTAGTTGGTCAATGTTCGCTGTTTTTGGTTCCTGTATTGACTGTTGCTGATTGTCATTATTCTTGGATTGATGTGAGTCTATTACTGAACTGTTTTTGATACTGGACTTTGTTATTGGATTATCGCTGGACTAAAACCGTGTATGACTTGGACTGTGTTGGACTTTGCTTAACCATGTTACTGGAAGTAAAACCTACATTTTACTATAGAGTGTAGCTGTGTGCTGTGTGTGTGTGTTATTCAACATTATTCTCAGCACGTCTCCCTGTGTGCACTCATTCTCCTAACGGGGAATTACCTCAACACAGGTAAACCTCCAAGTGGCCTCAATGGGTCTCTAAAAGGATGCAAATGACCAAGGTGCCTGCAAGGAGGATAAATCTTTCTGTTTCCCACCATCCAAGTCACAGCTGAAGAAGCTTCTTGGAGGAGAAGCGAAATGTCTTCAAACAAAAAAACCAAGAAAGTCCAGTGGCCTCCTCAAAAAAGCACCTTTGGGTCATGACATCCAATGGTTTGAGCCAGGTGTTTAGAACCCAGAAGCTCCAAGAAAGGTGCTCCTTCTCTTTCCACTGTCTCTGGAAGCAAGGAAGGGCTTTCTCGGCGTACCTGTGACGGGCAGAGCTGTGTAGGAAGGCATCAGCGGGGTCTGGGGTGCTCGTCCCGCGTGGCCTTTCGTGATGTCATAGCTGGAAGTCATGGAAAAGCCCGAGATTGGAGGCCCAGTGGGAGGCACGGAAAACCCCGGGGGCCCAGGAGCAACTCGCGGCGGTGGCGCAACTGCGGGAAACTGAGTCACGGGGTTACCAAAAGCAGAGGCCATCGGAGCAGCGACGGAGGGCAGGCTGGCGGTCCCAGGAGGGGGGCTTGTGCAAATGGCTGCAGGAGGCAAAAGAGGAGCGGGGGGTGCAGGAGGGAGGGGGGAGACCAGGGGGGGTGCAGCGGGGGAGAAGGCGGGAGAAGAAGGAAAAGAGGAAGTAGGGGGGTCCTTTGGAAGAGGGAGAGGGGTTGCTGGCAGGAGAGGAGGGGAAAAAACCAACAAGTAAAAGGTGTTAAAATCGGTCCCTGGAAAACCTTCTTTGAAGAAGTATAGAAATGTGAAATAGAGGTCAATCCTCGGGTTTACGACCACCATTTATATCTCTAAGTGAAACATTCGTTAAGTGAGGTTACAACCTTTCTTGCCACAGTTGTTAAGTGCATCGGTGCAGTTGTTAAGGTAAGTAGCCTGGTTGTTAAAGGTGAACCTGGCTTCCCCATTGACTTTGCTTGTCAAAACAGAACAGAACAACAGCGTTCGAAGGGATCTTGGAGGTCATCTAGTCCAACCCCCCCCCCCCCGCCCAAGCAGGAGACCCTACACTATTTCTGACAGATGGGCAGTCCGGTCTCTCCTTGGAAGCCTCCAGGGATGAAGCTCCCACAACTTCTGATCCTTTATAGATGAACAGAGTTGAAAGGGACCTTGTGGGTCATCTAGTCCAACCCCCCTGCCCAAGCAGGAGACCCTATACCATTTCTGACAGATGGGCAGTCCGGTCTCTCCTTGGAAGCCTCCAGGGATGAAGCTCCCACAACTTCTGAAGGCAAGCCGAACGGGATTGGCCATGATGGTGAAATTAACTGCCTTGCTGAAAGAAAAGATCCTATCTAGGGTGGGATCTCCCACAATTGTTCAACCATCGCCCCACTCCACCCGCTTTGGCTTTGCAGGGAAACCGGGAGCCTTCTGGGCGCGACCACGGAAAAGATGGGACACGGTCGGAGAAGGGATACCTCGTGAGACGGGGAGTGCAGGAGGAGAGGAGGCCCAGGTGGTAGTGGCTGGGGGGGTCGTGGGGGGCGTTGTCTCTATCCCACTCTCTTCCATCATTCTTTTTTTTTCAGCGACACAATCCTGGGGGGGGGGAGGGAGAAGGAAAATCGTAGTCAGGATGAGAGGAAACCCGGAATCCAACAAGGATCACAAAGGACAACCTGGACGAAAGCGGAAGGACCACTCACCTGCCCTCCTGCTGGTTCTCCTGCTCACAGAATGACACCTTCCATTCTGCTGCAAAATTTGTCCTGGAAGAGAAAAGTGGGGTAACAATTTATCTACCTACCTACCTGCCTACCTAGCTAGCGGTATCTACCTATCTATCCACCTGCCTACCATCTACCTACCTACCTACCTACCTGTATCTATCTATCTATCTATCTATCTATCTATCTATCTATCTATCTATCTATCTATCTATCTACCGTTATCTATCTATCTATCTATCTATCTATCTATCTATCTATCTATCTATCTATCTATCTATTATTTGCATTTATATGCCACCCTTTTCCAGAGACTCAGGGCGGCTTACAGTCTATGGAGCACCATGCTAAGTGCTCAGCAATAGCCTTCATTCCACTGTATATGCCTGCTTATTACTAGGGCTTTTGCCCCCCACCCAAGTGGCATTTTTACAAAGTCAGCTTATTGCCCCCAACAATCTTGGATCCTCAATTTACCTACCCCGAGAGGATGGAAGGCTGAGTCAACCTTGAGCCTGGTGGGATTCGAAGCCTGCACTAGTTGCAGGCAATTGAACTAAGTGCTAGATGATTAACAGCCTGCACCACCAAGGTGCAGGTTCTTTTAATGACCCCATAATCCAGTGGTGGCTAACCTTTTGGGGCTCCTGTGCCAAAAATTGTGCACGCACTCGCGTGCCACCCAGAAGGCAATGCACCCCCAACACGTCCCCTACGCATGCACACGCAATCTCCCACTCACCCACCCACCCCCGCTGCCCCCCTTCCCTGCACTGCACTTCACACCTGGTTGTCAGCCAGTTTGAGGCCTTTTTCGGCCTCCCAAAGGCTTGAGGAAGGCTTCTTTTCTTTGTAGGCCGAAAACTAGCCCTGTTTTGTCACTTCCTGCCTTTCCGAAAATACCAGAAGGGACGAAACGGGGCTAGTTTTCGGCCTTCAGAAGCCTGCAAAAGCCTTCCTCAAGCCTTTGGGAGGCCGAAAAGGGCCTCAAACCAACCGAAAACCAGCTGTGAGGTGCACACATGCGCAGTGAGGTAAGTTTGCCTGCAGCTCGCGTGCCGGCACAAATGGCTCTGCGTGCCACCTGTGGCACGCGTGTCATAGGTTCTCCATCACGGCCCTAATCCCTTGCGGGATGGAATCTGGGCAACTGAATGGAGGAGCTGAGTGTTTACTGGCCGGATGCCCTTCCTGTCGCCAATGCGGCGTTTTGTTCAGCAGATACATTCTCAACGTGTCCAGAGAGAGAGAAAATATCTGCCTCTACCTGGGATTGAACTCACAAGCCTCCTGATGGTGAGGCGGGAGCTCCATCTCTAGGCCACCGCACCACTCAGAGGGACGGACAGCAATGCAAAGATGACGAAGAAAGGAACAAGAGGAGAGAGGCTGGATTTACACAACACGAACAGCTCAGGAATAATGTTCTGGGTTTGTACAAGACAGGTGAAAATTAAAATAAAATTAGTTGGCTTGGGATCCCAAGGAAAGCCACCCCCCAAAACTAACTGAGGTGAAGATCAGCCGAGCTTAGAAGGACCTGTGGAATGCAGTTACAGTCCTCGAATTACGACCACAACTGAGCCCAAAATTTCCACTTACTCTTAAGTGAATCATGTTGTTGATCATGCTGTGGTTTGTTGGCAGCCTGTGCAGATGGCAGTGGAATCGGACAGTGGGGAAGAATGGGGACCAGTCAGGGAGTCTGGAGGAGACTCAGATGAGAGTCCTGCGTCCGATGCAGAGATGGGGCCAGGACCATCTGGGAGTGGGGTGCTGACTCTGGAGTCTCTGGACTCTGGCAGCAGTAAGGCAGAGGAACAAGTGGAGCCTGTTCCCAGTGGGCGTATGTGCAGAGCTGCTAGAAGGCGAGAGCAGCTGAGATAAAAGGGGCGATTCGGGAGTAAGGCTGGGAGGTGATTGCCCCTCCCAGAAGGTATAAAAGACAGGCAAAGAGGGAGAAACCTTTGCAGGAAGCAAAGTCATTCGTTCTTTTCGGATTAATCCTTGAAGCTCTGTGTGGACTTTGTACTTCGGTTGGTTTTTTTTTATAATTCATTTGGCATTTGTGTTGTTGGCAGCCCTTCACAGGAAAGAAAGGTGGGTGCTTATCTCGAGGAACTGCTTGGGACTCATTACCGGCTGGGAATGAACTTAATTCTCAGCGTTGAAACAAAAGAGGAATTGTTTTAACTAAGCGTGTGCTTAATTATGGTCTCAGTCAGAACAGATTGAATCTGGCTTTGTGTGGACTTTGCTTCTTAGAAACTGGCGGAGAAGGCTACGAATGGTGATCACGTAATTTGGGGATGCTGCCAGTTACCAAGGACCCGAATTTTAATCACGTTAATCATGGGGACGCCGTTAAGTGTGAAAAACGGTCATAAGTGACTCTTTTCAGTGTCATTGAAGCTTTGAATGGTCACTAAATGGTTGCTAATCACCTGTACCTAAGGAGCCCTGGGGCAGTACAGGCAGTCCTTGACTTACAACAGTTCGTTTAGTGACCGTTCAAAGTTACAACGGCACTGAAAAAGGGACACGGCGGTTTTTCCCACACAACCATTGCAGAATCCCCATTGAGACATGATTTACATTCTAATACACGACAACTGACTTGTATTTATGACCGTTTTACATGTCCATGGATCCCATGATCCCCTTTTGCGACCTTCTGTCAAGCAAAGTCAATGGGGAAGCCAGATTCACTTCACAACCTTCATAATGGCAGCGATTCACTTAACAACTGTGGCAAGAAAAATGGTCGTAAAATGGGGCAAAACTGATTTAATGGCTCACTTACCTAGAAGAATTTTGAGCTCAAAATTGTCATCATATATCAATAACTGCCTGTATTGCAGGGTAACTCTGCCCACTGCCAGCCGTTTGATCCTGACCGGCTCAAGGTTGACTCAGCCTTCTGTCTTTCCAAGGTCGGTAAAATGAGGACCCAGATTGTTGGGGGCAACAGGCTGACTCTGTAAAGCTCTTAGAGAAGGCCCTTCCTTCCTTCCTCCTTCTCTTCCTTCCTTCTTCCTTCCTTCCTCCTCTTCCTTCCTTCCTTCCTCCTTCTCTTCCTTCCTTCCCTCCTCCTTCTCTTTCTTCCTTCCTTCCTCCTTCTCTTCCTTCCTTCCTCCTTCTCTTCCTTCCTTCCTCCTCTTCCTTCCTTCCCTCCTCCTTCTCTTCCTTCCTTCCCTCCTCCTTCTCTTCCTTCCTTCCTCCTCTCTTCCTTCTTCCTCCTTCTTCCTTCCTTCTCTTCCTTCCTTCCTTCCTTTCTCCTTCTCTTCCTCCTTCCCTCCTTCTCTTCCTTCTTCCTTCCTTCCTTCTTTCCTCCTTCTCTTCCTTCCTTCCCTCCTCCCCTTCCTTCCTCCTTCTCTTCTTTCCTTCTTTCCCTCCTTCCTCCTTCCCTTCCTTCCTTCCTTTCCTTCCTTCCTTCCTTCCTTTCCTTCCTTCCTGTTAGACTGCAGCATTGCAGGCTAACTCTACTCACTGCCAGGAGTTCGATCCTAACCGGCTGAAGATCAACTCAGCCTTTCGTCCTTCTGAGGTCGGTAAAATGAGGACCCAGATTGTTGAGAGCAAGATGCTGACTCTGTAAAATGCTTAGAGAGGGCTGTGAAGCACTGTGAAGCGGTATATAAGTCTAAGTGTTATTGCTACTGCTATACTACGATTGGAACTTCTTGATTAGATTTTAATCCCATGTTTATTATTTTTAATCAATTGTTCAAGGCAGCAAATATGCCCAATAGTCTTTCCTTCTCCTATTTTCCCTACAACAACAACCTGGTGAGATGAGCCCAGAGTGTGACTGAACCAAACTCATGTTTTTGGCTTGCAGCTGCAACTTGAAGCAGGACTAGAACTCAAGTCTCCCAGTTTTTAACTTGCTGATGCTTTAACCACTAGACCTGATGGTGGGACAACTAAAATAACACACACACCCCATCCTCACTGGATGCCAAAAATAACTCCTGCACTTCTGGCAAATAGTGAAATTATTTCACCCATTCCCCTTTAGCCTATCAGCATCGCCAACAGCCCTACAAGGTGGGCCAGTGAAGACCAGCTGGGGCCGTGGAGGCTGACCAGCTGCACATGCGTGCTATTTCCTGTTTAGAGAGAGGTTGAGATGGCCATGGAACACATTTTACTGGTTATTTACTGAAATTTCCCCAACAGTTAACCCGTGGAACTGCTTGCCACCAGAAACTGTGGGTACTCCATTACTGGAGGTTATCTAGAGGAGACTGGACAGCCAATTGTCCCGAATGATATCGGGTCTCTTGCTTGAGCAGGGGGTTGGAGTAGATGATCTCCAAGGTCCCTTCCAGCTCTGGTGTTATAACAGAACATTGAGCCCAAAATTACCTGAGTGTGTGTGTGTGAATCAGGCCAAAAGGGTGGGCGGGGGGGGGGGGGGGTGAAACAAAGGAGAAAGAAAAAGCAAACGTTGGGAGGAATCAGTCCGAAAGGAAACCAAAAGAAGAGAGGAAAAAACGCAAAACAAGAGAAGCCACAGAATAAGGATCTTCAAACCTGGCAAGTTTAACTTGACAGCTTTAAGACTTGTGGACCTCAACTCCCAGAATTCCTGAGCTAACACGACTGTAGGAGGAATTCTGGGAGTTGAAGTCCACAAGTCTTAAAAGTTGTCAAGTTTGAAGACCCCTACCATAGAAAGATGCAAGGCCGCCCAAGAGAACTACGACTCCCGACATGCCACGGGGGGAAGAGAGGTTGGCTGGTCGCTGGCTGGCTGGTCCGAGCGGCACTTGCCACCGTTTGCGCACGCGCCGGCCGACATTGCCACGTCTCGGCGATTCGCTCCGTTGCGCCGCCGACGCCGTGTGCGTGCCTCCCCCTCCCCCTCCCCCACCCTCTTCGAGACAGCCCCCCCGCTCCCACCGCGGCGCTGAGGCCCGGGCGCGCGCTCCTGTGCCACGCGCGGGCACGAGGGGGGGTGGGTGATGGCGATAAGCCTCCGTGAGGAGATTGTGGGGTGGGGGAAGTGGGGGGGGAAGCGGCCGTGCTGAGCATCTCTCCCCACCCACCCACCCCCAAAGTTAAAAGCCCTCACCCGTAATAATCACTCACAATGTGTCCTCCCCACTCAGCGAATACCCCCCCTTCCCCCCCCCGGGTGAAGGATAGCCCCCCGCGCGGCCTCACCTCAGTCTCCCGCTCCGCGCCCGGTGCAAAATGGAGGGGCGGGCTCAGCCGGGGCCGCCTCCGCCGGCTGCCACGTTCGCTCGCCCCGCCACGAGGAGGAGGAGCCGCCGCGGCTCCAAGCAGGGAGGGAGGGAGGGAGGGAGGCCGAGGAGCCGCCCCGCCTCCCTTTGGTGCCTTCCCACGTTTAGAGAGACGCGCGTCAGCAAGGCCGAAACGGGGAGGGGCCCGTGCGTGTAGTCCTCTACTTACGACCACGATGTCTCACAGAGAGAGAGAGACGATGGTGCTAAGTTAATATGTTAAGTGAGTTTTGTCCCTTTTGAACGTCCTTTCTTGTCCCAGTCGTTAAGGGAATCCATTGGTAAGTTAGGAAGGTGGTCGTTAAGCGGATCTGGCTTCCCCCTTTGATTTTGCTTGTCAGGAAACTGCAATGGTTGTCAATGTGAAACAGCTGCCCAGCATCTGAATTTTGATCACGTGACCGAGGGATGCGGCAACGGTCGTAAAGTGTGAAAAACAGTCATAAATCCCGTTTTTCAGTGCCGTTGACTTTGAATGGTCACTAAATGAACTTCACATTTATGACTGTCATGTGTTTGAAGATCATGTGATCCCCTTTTGCAATTTTGACAAGCCAAGTCAGTGGGGAAACCTTAACAAGTGGGCTACTAACAGCTGCAATGAGTCACTTAAATATGATGTCGTGCAACAATTGTCTCACTTAGCCCCATAAATTTTGGGCTCCATTGTGGTCATAAGTCGAGGACTACCTGTATGTTGGAATTAAACGATTATATGTAATTGTAATTATTGCAAAGGTGCCTGTCTCAGCTGCCCCCATGGGGTAGGGCTTATTTATTGTTTTCCCCTAAAGGGAGGTAGAATTCATTTCAAAAAAAATATATCAGGGTTTCTGAAGAGGGACGTGTTCTCCAAGGCTTTTGCTTGCATTGATAAGGGTTTTGTGGATTTCTTGGGTGACACCACCACCGGGACCTGCTCTTGGATTGAACAGGAATGGGACATGTTCACTGGTTGGGAGCTGATCGTCTCTTCTACGGTCTCTTCCTACAATGAGTAACATCCCTCACAATACATGGAGCATAGTTCTCAAACACGGGGACATTTAGGTTTACAGACCTATAGTAAGTTCTCCAGGATGGTGTGTTTTTCTATATTTTTCCTCAACTTTAGAGAAGGTCCCTGCTATGGATTTTGCAAAAACTCTAGCATTTGCAAAAAATGATGGGCAAGCTTGCAAGGAAGCAAGTTGCAACTGTTAAAAAAAAAAGTGAGGTGAAGAGATGTTGAGACTCTAGAAAAAGTGCAGAGAAGAGCAATCAGGATGATGAGGGGACTGGAGACTAAAACATATGAAGAACGGTTGCAGGAACTGGGCGTGGCTAGTCTAGTGAAAAGAAGGCCTTAGGGGTGACATGATAGCCTTCCAATATTTGAGGGGCTGCCAGAGAGGAGGAAGGGGTCAAGCTATTTTCCAAAGCCCCTAAAGGCCAGACAAGGAATAATGGATGGAAATTGAACAAGGAGAGATTCAACCTGGAAATGAGGAGGAATTTTCTGACTGTGAGAACAATCAACCCATGGAACAGAAGTTGCCTTTGGAAGTTGTGGGAACTTCATCACTGGAGGCTTTCAAGAAGAGATTAGACTGCCATATGTCAGAAATGGTGTAGGGTCTCCTGCTTGGGGGTGGGGGTGGACTAAATGACCTACAAGGTCCCTTCCAACTCTGATTATGTTATCTGGATCAGCCAGCAATTATGTTAACATGCTGCTGTTCAAAAAACAATAGCAAGCAAAATCACACACTGGAGTCAAATGCACTCTGGAAAAATGTACCTGAAGAGCTGAAATGAATTGGAACCCTGGGCCTTGCAGAATAGATTTACCTACCTGGTGTGTTGTAGAGATCGGGCAAAAACCGAATAATTATTAAACAATTTGCAAAGTTATTAGAGCTGAGCCTTGGCAAGTTTCTGGAGGAAACCTGCCTCTCCTTTGAGATTCCAGATGTTAGGGTGGGGGGATTCCTAGCATTCTTAGCATGTTGACTTAGGAATGCTGGGAGTTGAAGTCTTCAGCCTTAAAGGGCTCTCCATATTAGGGAAAGTGTAGTCGCACCTCCACAGAAAACTTCACCCTGTACTCTAATATGGACATAACCACTCTCCCGGGTTCAAGGGTCTCAAGTACTAGAATTCTGAAAGGGCAGGTACTATTCAATGGACTCATGAATAAGGAGTTGCAAGTGTAAGTCATATTTATGCTATTTAAGGCTTTATAATAAAGCAAAGGGCCTTCAAACTTGGCAAGTTTTAAGACTTGTGGACTTCAACTCCCAGAATTGCTGAGCTAACATGACTGGAGGAGGAGGAAGTCTGGGAGCTGAAGTCCACAAGTCTTAAACCTATCAAGGTTGAAGATGCCTGGAATAAAGGGTTAACACAGTTAAAAAACCATAGCCTTTTATTCTGAATGCTGCTCCAGAGATTCTTTACAGGCTTAAAACCAGAAGTATGTTTACAAATACAGAAAAGAGAGCTGAATCCAAAGGACACCCCACAAATGAGAAGCCATTTGATAACCACAGTCAAAAGGTTAAGGGGGAAAAATTAAAAACAATTAGGCAAGCACAAAATTAAACAGGTGGCAATTAGGGCAAATAAGTGGGAACCCCTTTTGCCAAGACTACATGCTATAGTAGCCTTCCCCAATTGCGTCCCCCATCCCTCCTGAATTCAGCCTGTGAGTTAGGAAGGCGAAGTCTGAGGTACCCACAGCGCGGGAGTTGCAAAATGGAAGCCCCTTCAACGCCGTCTCCGGTCCGGACTTCGGCTTCTTCTACGGCCACTCCTAGGCAGAAACGGACCAAGAGAACGTTAAACGGAGCGTGGTCTCTTGCCATTTGGGAAAGTTTGTTTTTGGGCTTCCAAAAGCAACAACCCACCTTCGTTTTCCTTTCGGGGGCCCTCTGACAAAGCACCAATCCACGCTGATGGGCTGCCCCATCAGATCCTGCCCGTTCAGGCCCTCCATGGCTGCTTGGGCTTCTTTGTACGTTTCGTATTCCACCAGCGTGTAACCCTGCGAGACGTTGGGGGAAAAGGGATGTGAGCGCTCACTAACACGCTTTCCTCGGCCGGCCCAAAGGATTCGCTCAGGCATAGCTTACTCTTGATGGCACTCAAATACTGGCAAAATCTAGGATTATCTTTGGCTTCCTTAGCCATAGTTTAAGAGAATAAGTCACAGATTACGCCACAAGCAAGCAAACCAAGGGTTGGCTTAGTACAGGCAGCCAACATACAACAGCTTGTTTAGTGACCCTCCCAAGTTACAATGGCACTGAAAAAGGTGACTTAGGACCGTTTTTCAGAGCTTATGATCTTCCCAGCATCCTCATCCATGATCACATGAATAAATGTAGATGCTGGGCAACTGGTTCATACTTCTGACCATTGCAGTGTCCCGGGGTTACGTGATTCCCCTTTTGCAACCTTCTGACAAGCAAAGTCAACGGGGGAAATCAAATTCACTTAACCATCGGGTTACTAACTAATCAGCTGCAGTGACTCACTTAACAAGAAAGGTCAAGAAAGGTCGTAAAATGGGGCAAAACTCAATAAATGTCTCACTTAACTAGAGAAATTTTGGGCTCCATTGTGGTCGTAACTTGAGGACTACCCGTAGTTTGTAAACTCAACCCATGCCAAGAAACCAGGCAATCTGGAATAACTACCACTCCAAGGACCTCCATCAAAACAAGTGTTTTCCCCCCATCCCAGCTGAGTCTAAATGACCACTAGGTGACTGTTCTACGACTTTCTCTGGAAAGAAAAAGGCCCCACACACAAACACTAAAATTGTCGGCTGAGTAGGGGCAAAAACAGCCAGGGGAATGATTGAAGCGTGGGAAACAGGCACCTTGTCAGTCAATAGGAGTGCTGATTTACCAACAGCTTATCGAAGTTGAGGGCTGGGCAGCACAAGGAAACGACAGCCAACGTCTTAAAAGCCGGCCATCAACACACCCCAAGCAACATCCAAAAAGCCACTTACAACAGACACTCTAAATATCACACACAGAACAGCACACACTTTGCTAGAGAGAAGTTCCTTAAAGATGGGCTCCGGCAAGAGTCCAAAACCTCTGGTCCTGGTTGACCGACCCAGATTGGATCCTTGCGTACCTTCAGGTAGCCTGTCCTCCGGTCAAGATTCAAGTGGAGGTTCTTGATCTCCCCAAACTCGGCGAACTTGTCGTGAATGTCTTCCTCCGTAGCCTCCTCATGCACCCCCGTGACAAAGAGGATCCAACCTTCCACCGCTACAGCAACACAAGGAGCCAACAGTGAGGTCCATTTGAATTTATAAATGAAAACTGCGAAAAATGCCGAAAAGAAGGAAAAAAGTAAGGGCATCATCTCACATCTCTGAGGCCCCGGTTCGTCACCATCTTGCTCCACACTGTCGTAGTCCTCTCGGACTCGGGCTCTGGAACCTTCCTCTGTTCGGGGACGCCCATAAGCGAAAGAGAAAGCAGGTTTTAGATTAACAGAGAAAAAAAAATAATGTCGCACACACATACCGTATGTAATTAAATACAAGTAACAACTGTACGTATCCCTTGAGGTATTGTAAGGTGGCTCTCACTTTCAGAGAATAGCAAATGAGAAACCTGCGTGGCACAGTTCCCCTCCCAGACAATGAAGATAAGATCGCAATAGCACTCAGATTTCTATACCGCTTCACAGGGCTTTTACGGCCCTCGCTAAGCGATTTACAGAGTCAGCATATTGTTTATGTTCATGTTTATTTAAACTTCTATACTGCCCCCTCTCCCAGAGGGACTCGGGGCGGTGTACAGCCAATTAAAATATACATATAGATACAGATACAAAGATTAAAATGACACTAAAAGAATTAAATAGATTGGCCAAAAATTAAAAAAATTATCAAAAGATTAGAACTAAAACCATTTAAAATCAGATTTAAAAACCCTACACATAACTCTAGGTCAGACCGGCTTGATGGAATAAGTGGGTTTTTAGTGTGTGCTGGAAGGTCAATAGGTCAGGGACGGTCCTCATCTCTGGGGGCAATTCGTTCCAGAGAGAGGGTGCTCCCAAAGAGAAGGCTCAGACCCTCGGGGTCACCAGCCGTCTAGCTGGCGGCACCCCAAGGAGGCCCACCCTATGGGAGCGCACTGAGCGACGGGAGATTGATGGCAGCAGTAGGCGGTCCCGTAAGTACCCAGGTCCTAAGCCATGGAGCACTTTGAATTGCACCCGGAAGGGTACCGGGAGCCAATGCAGCTCGCGCAAAAGTGGTGTAACATGGGAGCTCCGAGAAGCCCCAAAAACCATCTGCGCGGCCGCATTTTGCACCAACTGGAGCCTCCGGGTGCTCTTCAAGGGGAGCCCCATGTAGAGAGTATTGGCGTAATCTAGGCGGGAGATGACGAGGGCGGATGTGACCGTGCGAAGTGCGTCCAACATATTGCCCCAACAATCTGGATCCTTACTTTACCGACCTCAGAAGGACAGAAATCTGAGTGAACCTTGAGCCGGCCAGGATTGAACTGCTGGCTGTGGGCAGAATTAGCCTGCAATACTGTATTCTAACCACTGTGCCATCATGGCTCTAGGGGCAGCTTGGCACTATAAACAGGAGGAATGTGCGTTTGAAAAACTCACAATGACGACACAAACAAGACTTTATTCTGTTCTAGTGTTGGTCAAGCACAATTTTTCACTCTCTCCATCCCAAACTGTGCCTGTATCTCATGTAGGCTGGGAAGGAACCTGTCACAGGCAATATCACTTATTTATATTTATTTACATCCCACCTTTACCATTTTTATAAATAAAATGCCTTTATTATTCTTTAGGTGATTCAAGGTGGCAAACATACCTAATACTCCTTCCTTCCATTTTACCCAAGCAACCTCCTTGTGAGGGTAAGTTAGGCTAAGAGAGTGTGACTGGCCCAAAGTCACCCAATTGCTTTTCCTGCCTAAAGTGGGACAGGAACACACCTGGTTTCTAACCCTCATGTACAATTGCAGCTAAACTGAAAGAACTTACCTGATCCAAAACCTCTGCCTTTTCTTTTCTTTGCCTTTTCCTTCAATTTGTGGATGCTTTCTGAAGAGAAACCAAATATAGTTAGATCAATTAACAACAACCAAGAATGGAAAGCGCTTAGCTTTTAATGATTGCAAAGTCACTCTGAAAACCCAATTCACAATATAGTCTCGACTTACAACCATTAATTTAGTGACTATTCAAAGTCTCCATGGTCATGCGGTTTACATTTAGATGCTTGACAACTGGTTCATATTTATGACGGTTGCATTGCCCTGGGGTCCTGTAATCCCCTTTTGCGACCTTCTGACAAGCAAAATCAATGGGGAAGCCCGATTCACTTAACAACCATGTTACTAACCGAACAACTGCAGTGATTCACTTTATCGATTGTGGCAAGAAAAGTTGTAAAACGAGGCAAAAATTTGTTACTTAGCAACATAAATTTTGAGCTCAATTGTGGTTGTAAATCGAGGACTACAGATTATAAGTAAATACTAGTAATAAAATTCTTAATGGTAAGAATAGAAGCAGTAAGCTAAGAATTTATTTTATTTTATTAAATATAAATGAATGAATGAATGAATGAATGAATGAATGAATGAGCTAAGAAAAAGACCTACAATCACAGGACTCCTAGATGACCTGACAGAATGCTCCCTACTTTGATGGAAAGTAACAAAATTCAGAATAAGCCCCTTAACTGTTAAATGCAAGAAAAAAGTAAAAGCAAAGACAAGAACCCAGAATCCACACACAAAGAAAATAAGCCCATTCAACAGAAGAGCAGGGAGAACAGCTTTTTAACTATAATTTTAACATCAATATATAAAACATTTAATGATTTTAAAGTTTGACTTTACTTGTTTCCTATTAATACTTCATAGTTCTCAACCACCCACTTTCCTCCAAGGGGCACTGGGTGGTGTGCGATATAATCAGAATACAGTAGAATAATAGGGGTTGGAAGGTCTTCTAGTCCAACCCCCTGCTCAAGGAGGAAACCCAAGACAAATGGAGGAGAGGCCCAAGGCAATTTGACTACCTTTGGTCTCGAGAAAAGATCACTGAGGGATGTAGGATCACATTTTTCAAATATATGAAAGATGAAGCCATGCTCTCTTCCAGTGTTGCCTCTTGTCCAGTGTGCAGGACACTGGTTGAGTGAGCGCTTGGAAGATCCACAAATTAACAGAATAACAGAGTCCTCTAGCCCAACCCCCTGCTCAAGCAGGAAACCCTATAGCATTTCAGACAAATGGCTGTTCAATCTCCTCTTAAGAACCTCCAGTGATGGAACACCCACAACTTCTGGTGGCAAGCAGTTCCTCGGGTTAATTGTTGGGGAAAGTTCAGTAAATAACCAGTAAAATGTGTTCCATGGCCGTCTTAAGCAGCGCGCATGCGCAGCTGATCAGTCCCCCACGGCCCCAGCCGGTCTTCACCGGCCCACCTCGCAGGGCTGTTGCGACGCGGTCAGGCTAAAGGGAAATGGTCGCGAGACTCATACCATCGCCGTCCTCGTCCATGGCGAAATCCTCGCCCCCCGCCTCGTGAAGGTCCAGCACGTCAGCCATGTTGGTCCACTAACCGAAAACCCTCCAAGGCCGCCGTCGAAATCACTTGCCTACCAGTTCGCAAGGGAAGACGGGATAGCTTCCGGTCGGGACAGGAAGCCCAACCTCCTCCTGGGAAGAAAAGGACGGTCCCGGCAGCCATTTAGAGAAGGTCGACCTACAACACGGCGAGTCTGCGCGGCGCCTTTGGAGGCGTGACTCCTGGAAAAAAAAAAAAAGCGGTAGAAGGTCGACCCTACAAGGCGGCAACTGAGTCTACGCAACACTTTTATGGGGCGTGGCTCCTGGGAAAATGCGCAAATTGGCGCCGGGGGCGTCGCATACTGCCCCTTGCGGCGGCGCGGGTCATTGCAGCCACAAATTCCAAATGGCCGCTTGAATTTGGCTCACTTGGAAGTCAACAATTGGCAACTGGCATATATACAGGTGGTCCTCCACTTACAACAGCTCGTTTAGTGACCGTTTGAAGTTACAACGGCCCTGAAAAAAGTGACTTAGGACCATTTTTCACACATATGGCCATTGCAAGCATCCCCCCGCTCAACGTGATTTACCTTCGGATGCTTGACTCATATTTATGACGGTCGCAGGGTGCCAGGGTCACGTGTTCCCCTTTTGCAACCTGAGTAGCAAAGTCAATGGGGAAGACAGAATTCACATAACAACCGGTTACTAATTTAACAATTGCCGGGATTCACTTAACGAACGTGACAAAAGTCCTAAAATGGAACAAATTCACTTAACACATTTTTCGCTTGGCAACATAAATTTTGGACTCAGTTGTGGTCATAAAGCTGAGGACTACCTGTTTTTATGACAACTGATGTCCCAAGGACATGTGATCCCCTTTTGCGACCTTCTGGCAAGCAAAAGTAAATGGGGGAGCCAGATTCGCTTAAACAACCGTGTTACTGACTTAACACTTACAGTGATTCACCGAACAACGGTGGCACAAAAAGGTCGTAAAATGGGGCAAAATTCACTTAACAAATGCTTCACTCAGCACCAGAGATTTGGGGCTCAGTTGGGGTTGTAACCCAGGGACTACCTGTACACTGAGCAGCAGCAATAGAGGAAGAAGCTGCAGGTCTCCTTTGAGTAACAAGGTGCAAGACGCCACTCTTCTGGATTTTCCCCAAGAAGAGCACACAGATAGAAAATATAAAATGATGGGTGATGGCTTCGCTTCTAAGCAATGGAATGAACAAGAGGAAGGGCTTTTCCCAAATCCTATTTATTACACAAAAACTATGCATTACAAAGTCCTGAACACACAAATCATGAAAGAGGCAAACAGCAAGGGGAGTATTGTAGGCAATACTGCACAGATAATCTGGAGATTACCAACAGTTACAGAAAACAGAGGGGGGGAAAGCTGTGTGGTCAGGAAAAAAACATCAGCATCAGAAAGGAAGTACAGTATTTCACATTTGGGTCATGTGAAAACTGAGACCTATTCAGACTGTCTCTGGATAGATTCAGGCAAGAGAAATAACCCAAATATGGGTCTTACCAGTCAGCCAGAGTAGTCTGAACTAGTATTCTTCTTCAAAGAATTTAGTTATAAGCTAACTTTATAAATGCTTTAAACATTAATATTGTGTAAACAATACCTATGTATAAAATATATAAATATATATATGTATATATATAAAAGAGGATATTGTTTTATTTCATGTATACAAATGGCAAGATATTGAAGACATGAAGATCAAAAAAACACTTTTGAGCTCACTGATCACCAGCTAATATTTCTCCCATCAGTCAAATCTTTACTATAATCATCAACCAAAACAGACCACCAAACTTTTGCAAGTTGTTCCATTTACTTTAAGAGGGCCTGAACTTTTTGATCAAGAGATATCGTACTCCAAGTTTTTGTACTGGATCAGGGTTTGTATACACATGAGAAAAAAACCAGCAAAGAACCAAACTAACCTGGCGTGCAGGAGACCAACATTCCTTAATGTGTCCTAAGATTTTGAAAGTAAACCTTGAACACAGCAACAACATAAAATTAAGTCATGGTCAATATAGGTAGTCTTTGATTTACAACAGTAGTGTAGGGACTGTTCAAAATTTATGGCACTGAAAAAAGTGACAACCAGTCCAGTTAAAATAGAATCCTCTTGGAGGTTGGACAATAACGGAAACAGGATGTTTTAAGTGCTCTACTTATAAGAGATAAGAAAAGATGGTGTATATCAAACTACTTTAGCTGCAGGTACATATCTGCGTAGCGTATATCAATGCAATATACCCTAATAATAAACACTGGCATTCTTCTGTGGCAGTGTTACTTTTCTACTTAATACTGACAACTGTACAATACCTGGATAGAATCACAATTTGAACAAAGGTCTATTTCTCCCAAAAAAGTTACGTTATTAGTATGTTCTACAAAAAGTTCTTCAGCAGAACGAAAAGATAACCAAAGAGGTCCAAGTATAAAATCTATACAGAATTTTCAACAATCTTTTTTTTTTAAAAAGTGTGCAATTGGTCCTCTCTTCTTGAAAGCGAAGCATTGGAGGCTGTTCAATGACACCTTTCAGGTAATTAGAATTGAAGCCGAGTTCTGAACAAACTCGACAGTTCCCACCCCCAAAAAAAGGTTACCCTCGGTTTCCTTCTCTAACAGGAGGACACCTGACACTTAGAACTCAAAATTAAGGCAATTAAGATTATTTTCAAATTCTGCACTAAAGTCTCCCAAACACAAACGTCACATTGCACCATAAAGTTAGGAAAAAAACCGGGCTGAACATGGGGCTTCTTCGTATTTGTAACATTCCTTCTGACTTCTTCAGCAAACTATGGTGGGAAGAGAGAGTAGTTAAGAAGGGAGTGAAAGAGCTGCGAGAGTCCTAGCAGTTGGAAGAATGCATGTTCCCCAGCTGGCCGGCAGCCAACATCAGGATGTCCTTCTTCTCCTTGTGGAATCTCAGCTCCTTCCCAGCTAGCCGAGCTTCGTCCAGCTCACGCTCGGTTGAGGCCAGCTCCCTCGAAAGGGCCCCTGGGATGTTCTGCTCTCGGTTGACCCAATCCGTTGCCATCTGGTTCCGTATATCATCATCCAGAGCACGATGGGAGTAGTGTGCCAGCACCTCCTGGTGAAGGAGGAAAGAGGACACAAATGAATGGGAGAGAGGAGGTCTTCCAGATAACAGAACCAGCAAAGAGGGGGGTTTTTTTTCTCTCTCTCCAGTCTTCATGCTGTGTAAACCATCCTTCAAAATAACTCGTACAAAAATATGGAACAGCCAGTGTCTGTTATGGCTGCCACTCTGCTGCTGCTGCTGCTGCTTCGGTTTGACTTTTGCCAGACTGGCATAGCAACGATGGGAGGTGGTGGGAAGAGATTGGGATGTTGGGGGGGGAGGGATTGGGATTGAAGCAGAGCTGGCCCTGAGCTGAGGAGCACCAATCAAGCACAAGGCCCACAAAAGGAATGCGGCTGTTTCCAAAACAATTCGAGATTTTCAACTGGACAGTGATTTGATTGGGGGCGGGGGGGCGGGGGGGGTGTCGGCCAGGGGAAAAGGAAAATTAATTGCAGCATTGTTGACAGATTCTGCCTGCTCTAATCGCTAACCATCAGTTGTTTTGGGGGGCACGTTTTAGCTTAGCCTTGGTGGTGCAGGCTGTTAATCATCTAGCACTTAGCTCAATTGCCTGCAATTAGTGCAGGTTCGAATCCCACCAGGCTCAAGGTTGACTCGGCCTTCCATCCTCTCGGGGTAGGTAAATTGAGGACCCAAGATTGTTGGGGGCAATAAGCTGACTTTGTAAAAATGCCGCTTGGGGGGGGCCAAAAAGCCCTAGTAATAAGCAGGCATATACAATGGAATGAAGGCTATTGCCGAGCACTTAGCATGGTGCTCCATAGACTGTAAGCCGCCCTGAGTCTCCGGAGAAGGGTGGCATATAAATGTAAATAATAAAATAAATAAAATAATAAATAAATAAATAACCACTTTATAGTCAGTATAAAGGATACTCTTGGAAAAAGAAATGGGCCGCGAGTCTTCCTTTGCTAGTTAGTTAAAGCAGGATGGATGACACTACGCAGAATTGGACAGTGGCCGATGGAGACATGGCCAGGTTTTTGCTAAAGGAACTGGAGCATACAAGAAGAGAAAGAAAAGTAGACCCTGGGCAAGTAAGTACAGGCAGTCCTTGACTTACGACCACAATTGATCCCGAAATTTATGTTGCTAAAAATGAGGAAATTTGTTAAGGGAGTTTTATTTCTTCTTACATCTTTTCTTGCCACGTTCGTTAAGGGAATCATTGCAGTTGTTAAATAACGCCGTTGTTAAGTGAATCTGGCTTCCCCATTGACTTCGCTTGTCAAACGGGGATCACACGACCCTGGAACTCTGCAACCGTCATAAACACGAAACAGTTGCCAGGTGTCTGAATTTTTGATCGTGTGACGAAGGGGATGCTGTGACGATCGTAACTCTGAAAAACGGTCCTAAGTCACTTTTCTCAGTGCCGTTGTAACTTTAAACGGTCACTAAACAAGCTTATAAGTCGAGGACTACCTTGTACCTTGTTTGTTGCTAGAGCCTATTCTCAATCTTTATTTCAATCAAGGAATGACAAGTAGAATTAGTCCAAGCTTAGATTTTTCTAACTTAAAGAAAGGGTGTAAAAGTGTAATTTCTTGATTTCACGCATTTCTTCAAGCCGCAAGAATCTCTCATATGTTGCTTTGTTTTCCACAGAGACCAAAATGGCTTCTGGTGCTGTTTTAAAACAGGAGGAGGAGAACCTGCGGCCCTCCAGGTGATACTGAGCTCCAGCAGCTTCAGGAAGCTCACAGCAAAGATGTTCAGCAATGCCAGATGCACCTCGGCTTCTGTCCACCACCAGCTACGGGCATAAAAAACTGCAGATCCTTTGAAGAAACCTACCTGTCGTGAGCACTGCCTCTCTCGCATGGCTTTAAGGCTACCGTTCCAGTGTAGCAGCTGGAAAACTGTCATCAGTTCCTGCCAAAAGAAAGCAGGCCAGTTCTGAGCGTTGTTATCAGCAGACAAAAGGCATGAACTAGAATAGAATAACAAGAGTTTGAAGGGACCTTGGAGGTCTTCTAGTCCAACCCGCTGCCTAAGGCAGGAAACCCTACACCATGGTTATCCAACATCTTTTTAAAAACTCCCAGTGTTGGAGCATTCACAACTTCTGGAGGCATGATTGCATGTGCCCAAAGCCATTCCCTTTCCCCTTGAGCGTTGCATTTCTGAATATTGCACATGATAATTTGCCTCCAGGTTGTTAACATAAAAACTGCTGGGTGATTCATCGTTCAACAATACACAGAGGTTTCCAAACTTTTTTAAAAAAATCTAATTCTGATAATGTCAGAAAGAGATTCTCGGTTTACCATCAAATGAATCCACTGTTAATTCCTTAAGCAATTGCATTAAAGGCATTGCAAGAGGCTTTTATCTTAGGATATCTGATGATATTTCAGAGCCAGTCAACAGATTGTGGAGAACAATAACAATACTACATTTCCATGCCAATTCCACCTCTCCTGTGTATTTTGCATTTTCTCTTCACAAACAGCTACTTGAAATTAAGGCAAATAGGTCAGGTTTTAGCAGCAAAAGTTTGAATTGCATAATCCAATTAAGAATACCTGGAACTCTAACATAGATTTCCCTTTGTTGGACTCCAACATGAAGCGGAAAGCACCAATTCCTGTACTTGGATTATCTGCTTCCTCTCTGTTGCCCTGTTGGAAAGACAAACACTGTAGGTTAGATTGGACTAGAGCAGGAGTCTTCAAACTTGACAGCTTGAAGACTTGTGGACTTCAACTCCCAGAATTCCTCCCTCCTCCAGTCATGTTAGCTCAGGAATTCTGGGAATTGAAGTCCACGAGTCTTAAACTTGCCAAGTTTGAAGACTCTTGGATTAGAGTAAAAGGATCACATTTTTTTATGCAAGAAGGATTCCTACTTTTAGTAGAGTTTTCACAGAGGTGCAGTTTTTGGAAGTTAGTTTTACAAATATATGAATATTCCATAGGGCTGTGGCAGAGGTAGCGCTTATCTTATGACTGGTTGCTTAGTAACTGCTCAAATGTACAACTGGCCCCCCACCCGCTCCAAAAGGGACTTACAACCTGGATATGAAGTTTGCTTACAATGAACTTCATGGGTTCACTTAATAATTGTCAGGTGAAAGAAGTCAGGAACCACGAGGAGAATTCAAAATACTACAAATTGATTTCATGCTACTGATACACAAGAATCTGAACTACTAAGGTCAAAGCAAATTGGCACCAGATAACAGACTTCAGGGGTGGGCGTGGGGGAGAAAGGGGCTGGCTTTAAGTCTCTTACAGGAACATAGACTCCAAACTGATGGTGCATTTGATCCCACCTGGTCATCTTCTACAACAACCGCAGCATTTGCTTAATAACTACCATGGTGGCGTAGTGGTTAGAATGCAGTATTGCAGGCTAATTCTGCTGACTGCTAGCAGTTCGATCCTGACCGGCTCAAGGTTGACTCAGCCTTTCATCCTTCTGAGGTGGGTAAAATGAGGACCCAAATTGTTGGGGGCAAGAGGCTGACTCGGTAAACCGCTTAGAGAGGGCTGGAAAGAACTATAAAGCGGTATATAAGTCTAAGTATTATTCCTATTCCAGAAGGATTCCTAAAGATTTTTGAATTTTCCCTACAACTGTTTCCCAACTAATTACGGAACCTTCAAAAGCACTTACGTTGAAAGATGCCAAGGCTTCCATGACACTTTTCTCAATAAAGTCATCTGTGATTCTACGGGATGGATGTTCATTGAAGACTGAATTCATCAGTGCAATTTTTGCAGCACTTCTTCTGGCTTCAGCTTTTGTTGGACAAAACTGAGATGGGGTTGGAGAAGAATACAAGGCAGATGTAAGGACAGAAACTATCTGGGTAAATTAGCAAAGTTATCCCTAAATTTTAATTATGCTGAAAAGGGCACCACTGAATTGCTATTCTTTGATAGGCTGCAACCGTCAGAAAGATTTGAAAGCTCAGCATCCAAGAAAGAAAGTCATGGGATGCTGAAAGCACGTACATTTAAAGAAAAAAATGCCACAATAATATCTATAAATATAAAAGCCAAATACCACTCAGGCATCATGACAAAATCTCCAGAACCGTAAAGCCTATAAACTTGAAATTTGGCTCGTATGTTCCTCTTGGCTTCTAGGGGCTCACTAAGAAAGGATTATTTTTCCAAATGACCATCAGAGCATTTAGAGTATTTCCTATATTATTATTATTTTTATTAACATGCTCTGATGCTAAGGAGTTCTACTCCCTCTCCTCACCTGGAAAGAAATCTCTTCCAAAGGCAAAACACAAGCAGAGGAGTTGCAGTTTTAGTTTCACTGCACCAAGCAGCTTTAGTACAGAACGGTTGAGTTAAGCCACGCCTAGGTTCCTTTGCTGTCTCCTTGCTCATAGAGCAAATACTCTTTCAGTTTCCAAACAGCCCTCAACTCTCTCTCACACTGACTGGACGCTAGCCAGATGAATACCGATGGAGGCTGGTAAGCAGAGGCAGAATTTCCCCCCCTTATTTTCCTCCCCAAAAACTAAGCCAATCACATAGTTTTGTAGCGAAGGACAGGTATTGAGCTAATTTATCAATAAAATTACTGTTTAAAACCAAACTCCAGTTACTTGATTCTAAAGACCCGGTGCTATTCCCAATGGTTCAGACATTCCTGTTTATTTCGGATGCCTATTCAAATCTCACAAACTGAATAATTTACCTGAAGATCTCTGCTGCTTCAGGCTCTAACTGTTAAGCCCAGGATTTGGAATAGCTGGGGAAGACAGTATTTCTGAAACTTATTACTGATATCATGCTGATAAAGGTGGCACACACTTTGTATTTTTCACATTTACAGTACAGAACATTACTACGTCTCATAGCTTGTCTTTTTATGAAAAGAAAGGCCGTTCAAAACTAAAGATATTTTCATCAATTCCACCAGACTAGAATTCTGCAATTTATTTTTTTTCTTTTTATGACCCTGTCATCTCTTGCTTTGGGGTGACTGAATGGAACTCAGCGTTTACTGGCCTGATGCTCTTCCTGATGCCTACGCAGAGTTCACAGCAGATATTCTTCCTTTGCACCCTGGTAGAGAAACATCTGCTGCTGCCTAGGATTGAACTCTCAACCTTCCGAGTGGGAGGCGAGCACCTACCTCTAGGCGACCTCACGGTTCAAGTCTAAGATTCCATAAATAAGACAAATCTAACCTGAAAACTGCCAAAGCAGCTCCCCCCTGGCAACGTAACATAGCAAATGTAAGGAGGGCTGTTGGATGGGACCATCTCGTAAACCACCAGAGCGCCATTTTTCAGATCAGCACCACGGGATTGCTTCATCTGCCAGAATTCCTGAAGCGCTTCAACAACATTGACTGGAAATAGAAAAGGAGTCTCCGTAAGGATATTAACAATTATTTACACACACATCTGCAGCGTAAAGCTTTCCCGATCATTGCTGCAATTGGAGAATCCAGAGAGCTACTGCAGATAGTCCTCAACTTAGAACCACAATTGGATTCACTGTTGTCGTAACCTCAGAACCAGGTTGCAAGTAGCCCTAGGGAAGTTCATTATGACCTTGAATGGTCGTTAAGCGATTGGCCATAAGTCAAGGACTACTTATAGCAGGAGTCTTCAAACTTGACATCTTTAAGACTTGTTGGACTTCAACTCCCAGAATTCCTCCTCCAGTTGTGTTAGCTCGGGAATTCTGGGAGTTGAAGTCCACAAGTCTTAAACTTGCCAAGTTTGAAGACCCTTGAGATAGATGATTAACAGATAGCTATAGATATTGATTAGAGTCAGATGATAGATATAGATAGGATAGATAAGACAGATATAAGATAGACAAAAATAGACAGAGTTATAGATGTTATAAATTAGAGACACAGGATATATATAGATGATTAACAGATATATTGATTACAGAAACAGATGAGATAGATAGATAGATAGATAGATAGATAGATAGATAGATAGATAGATAGATAGATAGATAGATAGATAGATAGATAGATAGAGAAAGAGAGAGAGAGAGAGAGAGAGAGAGATCAGGGGACTTCAAGCTTGACAGTTTTAAGACTTGTGGACTTCAACTTCCAGAATTCCTCCTCCAGTCATGTTAGCTCGAGAATTCTGGGAGTTGAAGGCCACAAAGTCTTAAACTTGCCAAGTTTGAAGACCCTTGGCTTACAGCATAGAACACTCCTCTAGGATGTCCACACAGCTTCTATAATTAATTCCTATATAGACACTACAATTTTTAAATGGTAACTAGAAGGTATTATTGCAGCCTTTCAGAAACAAACTCAAAATGAAGGATTACTAATCAACTGGAAAATGCTGGGCATACAAGTAGTCCATGACATATGAAACATTAGTTAAGTGAGTTTCCCCCATTTTATGACTTTTCTTGCCACTTTTGTAAGTGAATCACTGCAGTTGTTAAATTAGTAACACGGTTGTTAAGTGAATCTGGCTTCCCCATTGAATTTGCTTGACAGAAGGTTGCAAAAGTGGATCATGTGACCCTGGGACCGTCGTAAATAGGAGCCAGTTGCCAAGCATCTGAATTTTGATTATGTGACCATGGGGAAGCTGCTACGGTGGTAAGTGTGAAAAATGGTCATAAGTGATTTTTTTCAATGCCGTTGTGACCTTCTGACAAATTTTGGCCTCAAATGTGGTCGTCAGTGGAGGATTACCTGCATGTAGGTAATCCCCATGTGAAGCAGGAAAGCTTTTGATACAAAAGGAGAAATCTCTAAAAATGCTCATGAAGAAAAGCATTTCTTTTCTACACTTCCTGCTACCAAAGTGCAAATGTTTACAGTCAGAAGTCAAACGTTCTTATTTATAAACACTGTTTACTCTCCTGGCTCCAAACTCTGGTCCTTGCCTTGCGCATGACACACATCCGACTTGCGTATTTAAGAAGAAAGAGTAAATGATTCCATATGTCCTTGCAGGCTTTCAGAGCCAGAAAAGCAGCCAAGCTGTAGGCTGCCTGCCAAGCATTTACTGTGTAAAATGTACAAAACAGCATTCACTGCATCCACTCCAGCTACACAACAGCATCCATTCAAACGAACAATTGTAGTTCTCGATATGAAAACAGTGTAAGTTTTTTCCCCCTTACAATCGTGTAAAACACTTTAATATATCTTTCTCTATTCTCACGTGTATTCCTTAAAACAATAAAATAAGTTTTGAGAAAAAAAAAATTTGACAGAACTTTACAGGATTCCAGAACAAATAGTTTGCAGTCCAAACAGGTTCCAAACTTGAATAAGCTTTCTTGCAGCCAAATATAAATAGAAATGAAGGCTATCATAAAATAAGGTCACTTTGAGAAGAGGATTTTATTAATAGAGAATGCTGCTCTTTTTGCCAACTAAAAAATACATAAAACTTTCGGGCATGAAGTCCCAGAGGTTACATTATTAGATTCCTTCCCAAATATTATGTTTTAGCTGGTATAATTTTTTGTGATGTTGAAAATAAAAAGAAAAATGTTCATAACTTATGCTGATAGCGGAGTTAAAACTATCCACTCCTTTAACTGGTTGCCATCTTCAAAAATGGGGAGGGGGGGAATGGATGCAGGAAACTACAGATCAATCAGCCTGACATCAATATCTGGGAAGATCCTGGAAAAGATAATCAAGCAACAGATCTGCAAACACCTAGAAGCAAGCAAAAGTTATAACCAGAAGCCAACATGGGTTTGTCAAAAACAGATCATGCCAAACCTTATTTCATTATTTGACAAAGTGACTAAATTAGTGGACAGCGAAACGTAATGGACATAGTATACTTGGATTTCAGTAAAGCAGTTGACAAAGTAGACCACAACCTACTTCATGGTAAACTAAAAAACATGTGAGATAGACAGCATCACCACCAAATGGATTTGTAACTGGCTGACGAACTGCACTCAACATGGAGTCCTTAATGGAGCTACATAGAGATACTGAAGTAATTTGTGGGGTACCTAAAGGTTCTATCTTAGGCCCAATACTCTTCAATATCTTTATAACAATTTGCAGGAGGGAATAGAAGGGGAACTCGCCAAATTTGCTGATGACACCGAGCTGGCAGGAATAGTCAACGCTCCAGAAGATAGGCTCAAGATACAGAAGCACGGAGCCCTGTCTAATAAAATGAAATCCAATGGTGAGAAAAGGAAAGTTTTACATTTAGGCAAGAAAAAACAGGCATAGAATAAGTGGAACCTGGCTTAATAGCAGTAACTGCAAGAGGAATGCAAAAGTCCTAGTGGACAACTACTTGAATATTGAGCCAGCAGCGTGTTAGAGCCATCAAAAAAGCTAATGAAGTTCTAGGCCGCATCAACAGAGGATTAGAATTAAGATCAACTTTACAGTATAAGATCTTGGTAAGGCCACACTTGAAATACTAGTTTTGGTCTCCACAATATAAAAAAGATGTTGAGACTCTGGAAAGAATGCAGAGAAGAGCAACAAAGATGATGATTAGGGGGCTGGAGGCTAAAATATAAGAAGAATGGTTGCAGGAATTGAGTTTATCTAGTCTAGTGAGAAGGACTAGGGGTGACATGATAGCAGTGTTCCAGTATCTGAGAGGCTGCCACAAAGAAGAGAGCAATTTCCAAAGCACCAGAGGGCAGGACAAGAAGCAATGGATGGAAACTGACCAAGGAGAGAAGCAACCTGGAACTAAGGAAACTCTGTTCCTTCTTTTGTCTCTGCCACTCCTATATGTGGATTCAGGATCCTCATTCATAACAAGTTTCGAACCTTCTTCTAACAAACAAAAAATTACACATCTGGGGTTTTTTTTGAACCCAATGTGAAAATTCTTGGGATGCTTCACCAGTTCTCTTACGGTTGCCCACCATGTTTCAGGAAATACAAGTCTTCAAGGTAGGGTTAACAGCACTTTGATGCTTAAGACGAAAACTTAATAGCTTCTGCTTGACTCCTGATCCCAAAGGATGATTTCCAGCAATCCACTTTGAAAGACTGTCCAACAGACAGCCTCTCCATTAAATATGTTATGATTGCATGCATGCCTCTAGTCAAATAATCTTCTACCGAGTAAATTGTCTCTTCCTTGCTAATCATAGTAATGAAAACATAATAAAATAAAAAAGCTACACAAAATAAACAATGCAATCTGCTTCGCCATGGCTTGCATGAAAGTGCTATTATTAAAGCAAGATGTCACATCAGACTGACAGAAACAGAAGCCTTTGCTCAGAAGCACAGACTGCCAAAAAAGGAAACCTAGAATTACAATGTAAAATTAAGAGACACCATAATTATAGAGTCCTGTTTACTGCAATCTTTAGTAAAAACAACTAAACCACCCTTGAGAGATGATCCTCTTTAAAAAAAAGCTATAAAGATGAAGGGTTCACTACCTGGACACATCTTCACCTATAAATAAACTTGACAGGAGTGAGTCCATGCACTCTTAAGCTCTAGTCCAGTGATGGCGAACCTTTTTGTTGTGGTGTGCTGAAAACACCTGCACGCCGGCACCCACAATGCAATGTGCCCTGCCCTCCTTGCGCATGCGCGCGCAATACCCCTGCCCTGGCCCTTTATCTGCACTGCGCATGCGCGCACATTATCGGCCCGTTTGAGGCCTCCTGGAGACTCGAGGGAAGCCTCTGCAGCCCCAGGAGGCTGAAAACGGGCCCGTTTTGGCACTTTCAGTATTTCCGGAAGGCCCGCTTTGCGGCCTCCCGAGGCTGCAGAGGCTTTCCTCAGGCCTCCGGGAGGCCGAAAACGGCCTCAAATGGGCCGATAATCAACTGGGAGGCACGCACATGTACAGAGCAGGTAAGTTTGGTTGGGGCTCACGTGCCCGCACAAATGGCTCTGCGTGACACCTGTGGCACGCATGCCATAGGTTCGTCATCATGACTCTAGTCTGTTGCCTTTATTACCAACAATGAAGTGCATCCTACTCTCTATCTCTGGAGAATGGTTTTTGCATTTGATAGCATTATGTTCACAAAAATGTTCCCTGCATGATCAGAAGTGCAGCACACCAAGGAGAAAAGTACTCTGCCTATGTTCAGAGGCACAGCCATCATAAACCAATGGCCCCTGCTCCAGGTCTACAATAACTCGTCATGGCCAACACACTGTGGGACAACTCAACACAGGACAAAGACTTACACCAGGGGCCCCCAAACTTGGCAACTTTAAGACTTGTGGACCTCAACTCCCAGATTTCTCCAGATAGCATAGCATAGCATATAGCATAACTGGCTGGAGAATTCTGGGAACTGAAGTCCAAAAGTCTTAAAGCTGCCAAGTTTGGAGACCTCTGAATTATACTAATATTGAAGAAATAGTCAAATAGAATCATTAAAGAAAGGATGCCAGTTGAAGAACAAAATAAAGTGCAAATGACAAAAACGAAAGTATATTTTAAACACATTTTAAACAATTAAACTGTTGAATTGTGTTGCAGCAAGTTGTCCCATTCTGCCCTGCTCCCACTTCTCTTAAGGCTTAGCCATTACAGGTAGTCCGTGACTTACAACCATCCGCTTAGTGGCCAAAGTTACAACAGCCCTGAAAAAAAGCGACTAATCCCTTTTTCCACACTTCTGACCACTGCAGCCTTCCCACAGCCACACGATCCAAATTCAGAGGCTTGGCAACTGGTTTGTATATATGACCACTGAAGTGTCCTTAAGTCAAGAACAATCTAAAGTCAATGTAGAAGGAATTATAGATACTCCTTGACTTAATGACCATTCACTTAGTGACAATTCACTTAGTGACCGTTCCAAGGTTACAGCACTGAAGAAATGACTTATGACCGTTTTCACACTTACGACTGTTGCAGCATCACAGGATTAAAATTTGCACTTTGGCAACCGATTCATATTCGTCATAAATTCACATTTAGGACGGTTGCGATGTTCCCCCCAGGGTCACCTGATCCAATTTTGCAACCTTCTGGCAAGCAAAGTCCATGGGAAAGCCAGACTCACTTAACGACCAGGTGACTAACTTAACAACTGCAGGGATTCACTTAACAACGGCGGCAAGGAAGTTCGTAAAATGGGGCAAGACGCCCTTCACAACGTCTTGCTCGGCAATGGAAACCCCCCCCTTCCTATCTCGGTCGTAAGTCGAGGACTAGCGATGTCTGACGGGTCTCCAGGCTGCTTCCCCCCCTCACCCCTCGTTCGGCCCCGCAGCAACCCCGGCAGGAGGCAAAGCTGAGGGGAGCGGGCCTTCGGCAGGAGGGGCGCGGCTCCTCACCGCGGCCGTATCCCTGCGTGTGCTTAGCGAAGCTCCGCACCACGGCCTCCACGGCCTCCCTCAGGACGGCGGGAGGGCCCCCGGCGGCTCCCGGAGGGCTGGCGGCAGCGGTGGCGCCGGCCGTCACTCCTGGCAAGAGGGAGGGCGGGAGCGGCGGAGGGGCCGGCGGCGGCCCCAAGGTGAGCGTCAGCCCGAGCGGCGGCGGGGGCGGCGGGAGAGGCGGCGCTGAGGAGGCCGAGGGAAGCGCCCCCGTCGTCACGCCGGGCCGCAACGAGCGCAACGTCCCGCCGACGCCCGGCTGCAGCCGCTGGACGCGGAGCGACTCCATCGCCCCTCCGTTGCGGGCGACCGTAGGCGAAGAGACGCGGAGGTGTCAGTCAGCCCTGGCCGCGACCAATGGCAGAGCGCCTTCTCCGACAAGAGGCGGACTTTTCCGCCCTCTTGCCCAATCGCCGTCGTGAGTCTCTCGAAAGCCAGGAGACGGACGGCCCGAGTTGGAGTTGGGAGGCTCCTCGGCGAGGCCTTAGCCAATGGGGATCGAGAACAGAAGCAGGCGGACGCTCCTGGGCTTACGTCATATCTTCCATCCCACTACGTTCAGCGGGAGCCAATCGCAAGCCTCGGATAAATTTGACCCTCACGCGCTCCCGTAACGGAGGCGGAAGTGGAGGTGTTTACCTCTCCTCCGAGGGCCCGACACACGGGCGAGGGCTGAGGTGGAGGCTGCTCGGTTTGATTAGACTTTTATCGTCCCTCGGTCTCCGCCATGGATTCCTGGGTCCGTTTCAGCGCCCAAAGCCAAGCCAAGGAGCGGGTCTTCAGGTTTGCACGGGCGAAGGGCGGTGGGTGACCACCCGGGAGGACTTTACAGGTAGTCTTCGACTTACGACCACACTTGAGCCTAACATTTCTGTTCAGTGAGAATTTTGAGTGGGCTTTGCCCCGTTTTAAGACCTTCCTTGCCACAGTTGTTAAATGAATCACTGCAGTTGTTAAGTTAGTAACCTGGTTGTTAAGTGAATCCGGCTTCCCTATTGACTTTGCTTGTCAGAAAGTCACAAAAGGCGACCGTCATAAGTGAGTCAGTTGCCAAACGTCTGAATTCTGATCACATGACCACAGGGGGATGCTGCAATGGCCATAAGGGTGAAAAAAACAGACATAAGTCCCTTTTTTCAGTGCAACTTTGAAACAGTCAATAAATGAACTGTTGCAAGTCGGGATGCTGCAGCCATCATAAATACGAGTCAGTGTCCAACTGTCTGAATGTTGATCATGTGGCCATACTTATGCTCCAATGGTCGTTAAGCGTGAAAAACGGTCCCAAGTCCCTTTTTCTCAGTGCCGTTGTAACTTTGAAACGAACTGTTGTAAGTCGAGGGCTACCTGTATTTTTAAAATTCATGGGAAGCATTTGGTTTAAGTTGAATTAATCTCATTAGGTATCCATAAAAGAGAATATCTGTAGCTCAAGACTGAACTTTGGGGTCCTTGGTACTCTTTGAATTATGATTGTTCTCCTGCAGAAGTTTCATTAACAAACTACTTAAAAGGCTGTTGCTTTTCACTGCAAACATGGGCTTGCGCGTAACTAGGGCACGGTCATATCTCTGGCAACACATTCTTACTTTTCCTCTTGAGGTTGCTTTTCTCTCGTCCTCACCCCATGGGTGAAAAAGGCGGTGCCCTTAACTAAATCACCCAAGTATTTACCTCTTGCCCCATGTGCACTCCACCGCTGCTTCTTCAAAGAGAGCTTTTGGCAACTACTTTGGAAAAACTTTGGGTGTCTGCGGTTAATTGGAAACTGAGATAATGAAGACAGCATAAATATTAGTAATGAGGACATCAAATCTTGTGCTCATAAGTGATACAAAAAATGTGTTTTGTTCCTAAAAGTAGATCCTGAACTTCTTTCTTTCTGCCGGGAAACTTATAGTTTAGTTATGTATATGTGTATTGGAAACTGAGGCAATGAAGACAGCATGAAGATCAGTACTGAGGACATCAAATCTTGTGCTCATAGGTGATAGCAAAAATGCCGTGTTTCATTCCTAAAAATGGATCCTTAATTTCTTTCTTTCTGCAGGGAAACTTATGGTTTACTTATGGTTTACTTACGTGTATATAATCACACAGGACAAGATAATAGAATTTATAATAGAATTTAAGCAAACTTTTTAATAACAGAAGGAAAATTCTGCATATGGTTTGCTTAAATTCTATTATAAATTCTATTATCTTGTCCTGTGTGATTATATATACATAATATACATAATAATATATACATATACACTAATAATCTAATTGTGGCATGTATGTGAAAGGAAAACATATGTCATTGCTTTATTAGGAAAATTGCTTTTTCAAAAATGGATAAACTACACATGACTGATTTTTTTAATATCTAGAATAATATTTGTCCATTTTCTCAGAATAATTCTTTAAGCAATTGCACATGTTAAGTTCTTGGCAAAAGTCAGATTCTATATTTCTGGAATGTAAGTCAAAATGTAAAAGATTTCCCTATAAATTTACTTATACATTTATTAAAATATTATTCCAATTTATATAGTTCCAAAAGGACACCCCCTCAATTTTTTTATATAACCACAAAGAAGATCTGACATCCATCTTTTGACAACATTCTTTGGAGCATCCAATAAAATCAAAATTACTTTTTTTTTGCTAAATAGTTTTCAGTTTTAAATATGAAACCAATTTACAAGTCTTTAACATTTGCAGTCATTGACGTTCCATTATCAAGATATATCCATTTTTTGTTTCCATACATAAATGTTAGTGATTTCAGTTTTCAAACTATTCTTTAATTTTTGATGGAAATACAATGTTGATTCGGTTTCAGAAATCGGACTTTAGCAGAAGAGAAAGATCACAGGTTTCATTGACGCAAGTAAACTATCTGTCTATATTAAGCTTGTCAAGACATGTGTGAGTTGCAATTATATAACCACTGCCGTAAATTAGGGAAGCAAAATTTTATCCAAAGTCAAGAGAAATCCTCACCAAATAATTGAGTTAAAGTTACTATTCCACCCAATGGAAAAGTTCCTTGAATTATGGAATAAATGACAAATGTATAAATGCATCCCTCCAGCTTAAGTCATCAGAACTATTGGACCGGATGGACTTCCAGCTGGATTCTAATCTTACTACAGGTAGTCCTCTATTTACGACCACAATTGAGTCCAAAACTTCTGTTGGTAAGCGAGATATTTGTTAAGTGAGCTTTGCCCCACTTTACAACTTTTTTTGCCTCGGTTGTTAAGGGAATCAGTGCAGGTATTAAGTTAGTCCCAACGTCCGTTAAGCGAATCAGGGCTTCCTGACTTTGCTTGTCAGAAAGTCACAAAAGGGGATCACCCCTGGACACTGTATGATGACCCAGGGTGGGATACCAAAGCAACGAAGTCACAAAAAACAGGTGAAGTCCCTTTAATTCCTTCAACTTGGCTTCAAAGGTCCAATTATCATTGACTGGAGAAAAAAACTCCCCCATGAACAGTTGCGAAAAGGAAGAAATTCCGTTCAAACTCAAAATACATATAAATTATAAAAAAGCAGCAACACAAACCACACTGAAGCAATTAATGAGACAAGGCAGGATAAGGGCTTGAAGACGTCCACAGATGTCGAAATACACACACTGGGAAGGACGCCAGAACTCAGATAACGAACTGATAAGACTAGAATTATTTCACGCTTTGCTTCCAGCATGGGCCATGCGCAGTTTCTCCTTTTAAACGGTTCTCCCAGCTGCAGCCCATGAAGGGGATCAGGGCCCTTTCCTCCCCCTGTAGACCATGCCATTCATGTTTCTCCCTTATCCGCTCTTCCCTGCCTGTCCTAGGATGAAGAGGGGATGGGCCTGGGTCTTCTTCTGACTGCCCAGCCGGACTGTGCCCTTCCCCAGTTTCCTCCACAACCTCCGGAGCCACACTCCCACTTCCTGCTGGCTGCTCCTTCTCTCCCTCTGAGTCAGATTCTAACAGGGGCATGACACACTGCAACCGTCATAACTATGAGTCAGTTGCCCAGTGTCTGAATTCTGATCACATGACCACAGGGATGCTGCATCATAAATGTGAAAAACAGTCAAAAATGTGAAAAAACAGTCATTTCAGTGCCGTTGTGACTTCGAACACTCAATAAACAAACTGTTGTAAATCGAGGACTGCCTGTAGAACAAATCTGGACCACACCAAATTGTAGGATAATGACTTGACCTATAACTCCTCTCTTCTTCTTTTTTATTGACTTGTCTTGCTTAGCTTATAAACTAACATTTTGTTGCATGAAGTTTGTTGCATGAAGATTATTTTAGACTCTTTAGCTGACAAATCTCGGTTGGGTCTCTTTTTTTCCTAGAGCTGCCCAATATGCCTGCACCCTATTAAGCTATGCCCTGCAGAAGAATGGAGCTGGCCCTGACTTCCTTGCGAGGATCAAGCAGCTGGAGGCTCACCTGAGCTTGGGACGCAAGCGTAAGTGTGAAGGGAATTGACTGGGGCAGGAGGGCACAGGTACAGTGGGCATTTTGGCGCTGGCAGGGCAGGAAGATGGGGAGGAGAGTGATGGGGCTTCTCTTCCTTCTTTCCTAAAGGGGAATTTGCAGCTGAATCAGGAGCCACAGCTTTCAAATGAAAGCAAGGAGGGAGGTAGCAGGAGGAAGGGGAAGGGAAGGGAAGGGAAGGGAAGGAGGAAGGGAAGAAAAAGAAAGGGAAGGAGGAAGGAAAGGGAAGGAAGGGAAAAAAGGAAAGGAAAGGGAAAGAGGAAGGGAAGGAAAAGGAAGGGGAAGGAAAGGAAAAGGAAGGAAAGGGAAGGAGGAAGGGAAGAAAAAGAAAGGGAAGGAGGAAGGGAAGGGAAAGGAAGGGAAGGGAAGGAAAGGGAAGGAGGAAGGGAAGAAAAAGAAAGGGAAGGAGGAAGGAAAGGGAAGGAAGGGAAAAGAGAAAGGAAAGGAAGAAAGAAAAGGGAAGGAGGAAGGGAAGGAAAAAGGGAAGGGAAGGGGGAAGGGAAGGGAAGAAAAAGAAAGGGAAGGAAGGGAAAAGAGGAAAGGGAAGGAGGAAGAGAAGGGAAGGGGGAAGGGAAGAAAAGGAAAGGGAAGGAAGGGAAAAGCGGAAAGGAAAAGAAAGGAAAGGAAAGTCTGAAGGGATGTCCCCTTGGGGAGCCAAGAAAGACAGTCGAGAGGCAGGCAGTGCCAAAGTTGGCCATGCCCCCAAAGAAGGGAAAACAGCGGGCAGAAGGACGATGGCAAAAACTCATCTGGGCACTTAGTTTCGCTGTTAGGATGGTCTACGCAGGATGCCGAGCACTTCACTATTAATAAAGAATATTTGTAGCTCAGGGTTGAAATGAGGGGCCTTGATGCTCTTTGAGCTCAGAGAGCACCAGGGACTCCTCAAGGACCTCTCACTTCACTACACTACAGGTAGTCCTTGACTTACAACAGTTCATTTAGTGACCATTCAAAGTCACAACAGCAGTGAAATAAGTGACTTAATGACGTTTTTTCACAGTTGGCAAGCGTCTGAATTTTGATCGCGTGACCGTGGGGGTGCTGCATTCAAAGCATCCCCACGATCACGCGATCAAAATTCAGACGCTTGCCAACTGGTTCATATTTATGACGGCCACAGCATCTCAGGGTCACGTGATCCCCTTTTGCGACTTTCTGACAAGCAAAGTCAGTGGGGAAGCCGGATTCACTGAGCAACCATGTGACTAAACAGTTTCGGTGATTCACTTAACAACTGTGGCAAGAAAGGTCGTAAAATGGGGCAAAGCCAGAGGAGGTATTCAGCCGGTTCTGACCAGTTCTGGAGAACCGGTAGCAGACATTTTGAGTAGTTCAGAGAACCGGCAAAAACCACCTCTGACTGGCCCCGCCCCCATCTATTCTCTGCCTCCCATTGAGTCCCAGCTGATTGGCTGGGTCTCCTTTGGTTGCCCTGCACAGGAGAACAGAGCTGGAAAGCAGGTCAGTGGGGTGGGGAGGGAAGGGGGATTTTGCAGTATCCTTCTGCCACGCCCACTAAGCCAGGCCACACCTACCAAACTATACCAAGCCACACCCACAGAACTGGTAGTAAAAAAATTTGAATCCCACCACTGGGCAAAGCTCACTTAACGAATGTCTCCCTTAACAACATAAATTTTGGGCTCAATTGTGGTTGTTAAGTCTACTTATTTTTTCCCTGTGTAAAATTTGCATTTATTGCAAAAATGTAAGTGTGTCACTTATGTAAAAAAAGTAGAATAATCCAATGGAATGCGCTTACTTTTTCACCTGATGGTAGGAAATCTTTTGGAGGGTTTTTGTTCTCTCTGCCCCCTTCCTCACCTACAATGCTCAGTCAACCAAAAGTAGTTGCCTTAAGGATTCATCCAGGTAATTGGCTGCCATTTCTCCTAATGCAGAAGACTCTAAAAGCGAATATAAAGATTAAAACCCGAAACTTTTTCTTTTGGCTTTAATGGATAAAGAATTGGAAAAAAGAAATCTGGAACTTTGATTTCTATCAATCAATCAGGATAGAGCCTTGGAGGTATCTTCTTTAAAAGCCTCCAGTAATGGAGCACTCACAAGTTCTGGTGGCAAGCAGTTCCACTGCTTAATTGTTCTCACTTGTTAGGACGTTTCTCCTTAATTCTAGTTTGTTGACCGCATCGAGATTACTTTATGCACAAAAATGGAAGGACATTTTTGATTCCCACAATGGATGAAGGGCTGCAGAAATTGATGGAATCAGCAGAGATGGCTAAATTGATTGTTTTGATTAAAGAAAAGAAAAAAAAAACACAATTATTTTTGTTTCTTCTTGGAAACCGCTTCTGGACTTCCTGCTTGAGGTGGGGGGAAAAAAATGAAATTTTGATTTTGGCTTTTACGGATCAGATAGATTTGTTGTTCTAGAAACGGCTAAGTTTATATTATTATGTAAAAGTAAAAGAGGTTTGATGTTATCTTATTCTACTGCACCGAAGGGATTCAGGAAGTCAATGCCTTTTCTCCCCCTTTTTTTCCCTACACTTTTCCCTTCCTTATTTTTCCTATGATTTGCCTTTTATTTTATATTATAAATGACTAAAAAGAAAACTGATTAATAAAAAATAAAAAAAGTAATTGCTTGCCAATCCACCCACAGCATATTTCAAGGCTATGGAAATAAGCCCAGTTGGATTGTGTCACATCTGCCTTACTGACTCTGGCCTTACTTTCTAGTATTCCGACTGGGGAATTCTGCAGATGCTCTGGAAGCGGCCAAAAGAGCCATCCACCTGTCAGACATCGTCCTCCGTTTCTGCATCACAGTGAGCCATTTAAACCGAGCCATGTACTTTGCCTGCGACAACATCTTGTGGGCGGGGAAATCAGGGCTCGTGCCACACATGAACCAGGAGAAGTGGAGCCAGCGGTCATTCAGGTGAGATGGAAGTTCCCTCCCTCCCCTCTCCCTCCCTCCCTCCCTTCCAGAGAGATTTGTCCGCTGCTTGAGGGTTCCAGGTTGTAGAGGGAATGGCTAACCCAATCCTGAGAACGCAAAGCAAGTCTTATAGATCAGTGATGACGATCCTTTTTGTCGTGGTGTGCCAAAAGCGCAGAATGCAATGCGCCCTGGCCCTCCCTGCGCATTTGCACGCAACACCCCCGCCCTTCTCTCTTACCGGCACTGCTTCCCAGCTGTTTTTTGGCCCGTTTGAGGCCATTTTCGCCCTTCCGGAGGCTCAAGGGAAGCCTCTGCAGTCTCGGGAGGCCGAAAAACGGGCCCGTTTCAGCCCTTCTGGTATTTTCAGAATGCCTGTTTTTTGGCTTCCCGAGGCTGCAGAGGCTTCCCTTGAAGCCTCCAGGAGGGCGAAAATGGCCTCAAACGGGCTATCACAGTTATAGATGATTAAGGGACTGGATACAATGAACTGGGCCTGGCTAGTCGAGAGGAGAGGAGAGGAGAGGAGAGGAGAGGAGAGGAGAAACTTTATTGTTATTGTACAAGTACAACGAAACTGTGGATGCGCCCCAGCAACTGTTTGCAATACAATAAAACCAAAGGACTTAAAAATAAAGATTAAAAAAAATAGACTACCCACCTCTCCATTTGCAATTTGAGAGTGCAATATCTACAAAAATACACAAAATATACATCCAACACTGACTTTGATGCTTTGCCGAGTGTAATACAAAAGAGATGGATTGTACTGTAATATGTTATTATACATCCGAATGAGGTATTACGGTTTCACATCTTTTCACATCTTAATATGGTAGTAACTTCTATTTATTTGCAGTTCAGATGGCCCAGGGAAAGAAACTATTTGTTAGTCTGGTGGTGTGGGATTTTATTGACCTAAAGCGCCGTCCAGATGGCAGCAGGTCAAAAAGATAATTGCCAGGCTGCGAGGGATCTCCTATGATGGCCTTGATTCTGCTTTGGCAGCGGGACCTGGCTAAGTCTTCCAGGGAGGGCAGAGGGCAACCAATGATCTTTTGAGCTGTGTTTATCACTCTCTGTACAGTTTTCCTGTTTTCAGCTGCGGAACCTGCATACCACACACCCAGATAGTATGTCAGAACGCTCTCCACAGAGGCTTTATAAAAAGCCAGCAAAGACAAGGAACCAAGGGAGACGAGAACCGTCTTCCAATATTTGAGGGCAGGGGTTTGGACTAGATGACCTACAAGATCCCTTCCAATTCTATTAATCTGACTTTAATGAACAAAAGGACCAGGGGAGATAGGATAGCAGTCTTCCAATATTTAAGGGGCTGCCCCAGAGAGGAGGAAGGGGTCAAGCTATTTTCTAAAGTGCCTGTGGGCCAGACAAGGAAGAATGGATGGAAACTGATTCAGGAGAGATTCAACCTGGAAATAAGGAGGAAGTTTCTGACAGGGAGACCAATCAACCCATGGAACAAAAGTTGCCTTTAGAAGTTGTGGGAGCTTTCAAGAAGAGACTAGGCTGCCATCTGTCAGAACCTGGTGTAGGGCAGTGGTGGGATTCAAATTTTTTTTACTACCGATTCTGTGGGCGTGGCTTGGTGGGCGTGGCAGGGGAAGGATATTGTAAAATCTCCAGTCAGATGTGGTATTGGCCGGTTCTCTGAACTACTCAAAATTTCCGCTAACGGTTCTCCAGAACCTGCTGAATACCACCTCTGGTGTAGGGTCTCCTGCTTGGGTGGTGGGTTGGACCAGATGACCTACAAGGTCCCTCCCAACTCTTAATCTATTATCAAACTACAAACTTCAAGATGCTCTTTAAAAACTAATTGCCTTATACCAATTTCCTTATACTGATTTTAACAACTGCAGCGATTTGGTTAGCAAACATGGCAGGAAAAGTCATAAAACGGGGCAAAACCGACTTAATGTCTCACTTTCCAAGATACGTTTTGGGCTCAGTTGTGGTGCATAGGTTTGAATATATATATTCTCTTATGCTCCAGCTAGGACAGAGGTCTCCAAACTTGGCCACTTTTAAGACTTGTGGACTTCAACTCCCAGAATTCTCCAGCCAGCATAGCTGGCTGGAGAATTCTGGGAGTTGAAGTCCACAAGTCTAAAAGTGGCCGAGTTTGGGGACCCCTAAGCTAAGATTTCAGGATTTTTCACTCTTCCCTTCGCACCGTTTTCAGATATTACCTCTTCGCGCTGATTATGAACTTGAGCCGAGACGCCTACGAAATCCGGCTCCTGATGGAGCGCGAGACCAACGCAAAGTCCCAGAAAGGAAGTTGCCGGAACGGCAGATCCGGCCCGGAAGACGACCATGGCTTCCAGCAGTTGGCCCTGAAGCTGAAGCTGCAGCTCGCTCTCCTGGCCCAAGTGCTCCAGAACAACCCTCCCCTCCTCCTGGACTTGATGAAAAACGCCTGTGACATTTTCATTCCCTTGGACAAGCTGGGCCTGTACAAGAGCAGCTCTGGTTTCGTGGGGCTCTGCGGCCTGACCTCCTCCATCCTTTCCATCCTCACCATCCTCCACCCGTGGCTGAAGCTGAAACCTTGATTGGTGCCGAGAGACCTGGCTACGCTGAGCTCTTTCCTCTCCTGAATTTCCCCGTTACGGAAACTAGCTTGGGGGGGGGGGGTGCTAATAACATGGCAGACTCTGCCAGCCAGGCGCTGCTTGGGAAGCGGAAGTTCCTCTGAGCTTTGGAAAAAGGATGGGAGCCCAGCAGGTTGACAAACAACTTGTGAGGAGCCTTTAGTATTTGGGGTTATTGGGCCAGGGGTAACTGGAGCATCAGTCTTGTCGTGTCTTTATTTATTTAGGAAGAAGCAAATAAAACGAAAAATACACTAGCCATGTTGTAGGTTAATGAAGATCTCCCTGGTAGATAGGACCAAGTTATGTGGCTTCTCAGCTAGGGAGTGCAGTAGTGCAGGAATCACCAACCTTTCAGACCTCAAGGATCACTACATTCATAATTTTAAATCCTGCGGACCACTAGTATGATTTTTTTAAAAAGGATAAAATAGTATTTAGTGTAATATAAAAATGCAAATAATTTTCTCACAGACCACTGGTTGGTGATCTCTGCAGTAGTGGGATCCTAGCTTAGTCGCTACTGGTTCGGTGGGTGATTGCACGTGCGCCCCTAACAAGCCAATCAGCTGAGAGAATGAAGAAAGGAAAAGCTAAGAGTGACCCTTCCTTCCATGTGCTTTTCTGTCGTTTATCCTCTCCCTAAGTCTTGTTTTCCTGCTCTCAACTGATTGGAAGCCTTGCTTTTCTTTTTCACTACCAATTCGGCTGAACCGGTCCAAACCGGTAACATACCACCCCTGGGAGGGTGGCAAAAACCAATTTGTTTCCCGTGTTCAGGGGCTTTCGGCTTTTAATAGTTGGGACTGGACAGAGGTTTGAGGACACGAATATTATTTAGACACGAGACTGACTCACATTTGTTAAAAGGGATATACGACTTAACAGGTCAACATTGGGATCTATGGCACTATTTACTCACGGCGAATTATTTCCCTTCCTCAAAATAAAAAGAAAAGCATTTTTAAATAAAGCTAACCCCTGAAATTTAAGTAGTTAAGAGTTAAATGTAACCAGTTCTTTTTTTCCCTCATAGTTTTTGTTTTTATGAGTGTTGGTAACAATAAGTCCAGTTGTCATGCCTGAATTTCCAAGACAATTCTACCTGGGTGACTGAAAATCTTCATCGACATACTTGTAGGATACAGGTAGACCTCAGCTTAAACAACAGTTCATTTAGTGACCAAAGTTACAACATCCCTGAAAAAAAGTGACGTGTCATTTTTCACACTTGCGACCGTTGCAGCTTCCCCCAGGGCCACGTGATCAAAATTCAGACATTTAGCAACTGACTCATACTTACGACGGTGGCATCATCCCGGAGTCACTTGATCCCCTTTTGCGACCTTCAGACAAGCAACGTCAATGCTGGATTCACTTAACAATCGTGTTAGTACCTTTAAGAACCGCAGCGATTCACTTAACCGGGTGTCAGGGTTCTGAGTAACACACCCAACGGAATCAAAACACCAAGGCAGACACCTTCCTCAAAGCATAGATTTGATAGGCATGTCATATTGGCGCATCTGGGGATACCCGATTCCAACCCTCCCTCGGGTTTTCCTCCCCTAGCCCATGTAGTCGGTCACACAGTCCAATCAGGCCACAGTCCAAGGATCTCATATCTTCACACATCCTTGCACCTGGTGGGAAAGTCCTTGGTTCTCAAGAGGGAAGAATTTTATTTTGGCTACAATGCCCCTGCTACCCCGTTTCCCCAAAAATATGGCCTATCTTGAAAATAAGTCCTAGCTTGATTTTTACATGCGTGTCCAATATAGGAGCCTCTGTAGCGCAGTGGTTAGAGTGCAGTACTGCAAGCTACTTCTGCAGCCAGCTGCCTACAGTTGGCAGTTCAAATCCCACCAGGCACAAGGTTGACTCAGCCTTCCGTCCTTCTGAGGTGGGTAAAATGAGGACCCACATTGTTGGGGGCAGGAGGCTGGCTCTATAAACCACGTAGAGAGGGCTGCAAAGCATTGAGAAGCGTTATATAAGTCTTAAGTGCTATTGCTATCTTCCTTTTCCATGAGGGTGCAGTATTGCAGGCTAATTCTGCCCACTGCCAGCAGTTCAATCCTGACTAGCTCAAGGTTGACTCAGCCTTCCGTTCCTTCAGAGGTCGGTAAAATGGGGACCCAAGATTGTCGGGAGCAAAAGGCTGACTCTATATATATAGAGAGGGCTGTGAAGCACTATAAAGCGGTATATAAGTCTTAAGTGCTATTGCTATAAGCCCTACACCCCACCAAAAAATAAGCCCTAATTAAGATCCTGCCCACTCCAGAATGAACGGGTAAAAATTAAGGGGGGAAGTGAAGCTGCCCTACTATTTACCTTTGGACAGTTGTAGGCAGGTCTTGCACAGCCCGACACCTGCCTTGCCGGTCCATTTTTTCTGCAGCCGACAAGGCTTCCCTGAAGGCCTGTGGAGCTGAGAACAAAGCTCCGGGTCGATCCGGAGTTATTGGCTGCAGAGGCCTTCAGGAAACCTTGCTGGCCTCAGAAGAAGTTGTTCCTGAAGGCCTCTGACGGTGGAAAGAGGGCCAGGAGCGACGTGCACAAGTGAAGTAAGTCAGTGGAAGACATCCCCCGAAAATAAGACCTGGTGCCTTTTTTGGTGGCAAACATTAATTATAAGACAGGGTCTTATTTTCAGGAAAACGTGGTATATCTATCTCCCCACTCCTGTTCCCACAGCTCGACTCACTTTGCTGTGGCAGCCCTTAAAGTGCCGGAGGGACGGTCCTGATTAGTAACCCAGTCCTGATACTGGGTTACTAATTGAACAACTGCCACGATTCCCTTAGCTGTGGCAGGAAAGGTCGTAAAATGGGACAAAATTCACTCGACAAACATCTCCCTTAGCACCGTAAATTTTGGCCTCCGTCAGTCGAGGAGTACCTGTATTCGGTTAGGGACTGTGTAAAATTTGATCCCTTGTAAGGCAGATTTTCACAACATCTTTTTAAGATGAATAACACTGAGTCCCTTTTTCACAAAACCACCTAAAGACACTCAAATGTTAGGGGAAATTGCTCCCCAACCCTGTCACCTTAAATCCCTAAATCAGAGGGTCCAACCCATGGGCCGTTCAGAACCGGGCCGCACAAGCAGCAGGCGAACACGCACAGCTCCCTTTGTGTGAGTGGCGGGCACACTCACGCACATGAAGCTCCCATTTGTGCGAGTGGTGGATTTCATGTGCTTTACAGCCCTTATAGTGGCCAAGCTGTTGTGGTTTGCCGGCAGCCTGTGCAGACGGCAGTGGACTTGGACAGTGAGGAGGAATATGGGCCAGTCTGGGAGTCTGGAGAGGACTCGGATAAGGGTCCTGCATCCGATGCGGAGATGGGGACAGGACCATCTGGGAATGGGGTGCTGCCTCCGGAGTCTAGCAGAAGCAAGGCAGAGGACTCAGGGGAGCCTGTTCCCAGTGCACGCATGCACAGAGCTGCTAGAAGGTGAGAGCATCTGAAACAAAAGGGGTGACTTGGGAGTAAAGCTGGGAGGTGATTGCCCCTCCCATACGGTATAAAAGACAGGCAAAGATGATGAAACCGTTGCAGGAAGCAAAGTCGTTCGCTCTGTTTGGATTAATCCTTGAAGCTCTGTGTGGACTTTATACTTCGGCTGGTTTTTTATAGTTCATTTGACACTTCTGTTATTGGCTGCACTTCACAGGAGAGAAAGGTGGGTGCTTATCTCGAGGAACTGTGAGACTCATTACTAGCTGCGAATGAAAACAATCCCCAGCATTGAAATAAAACAAGAGTTGTTTTAACTGTGTGTGCTTAATTATGGTCTCAGGAAGCCTTGGTCAGAACACAAACATCTGATTTTTTTGATCACGTGACCATGGAGATCCTGCTACGGTCGTAAGTGTGAAAAACTCTCATAACGGTCCCTTTTTTTTTTCCGATGCCGTTGTCACTTCGAACGGTCACTAAATGAACCGTTGTAAGTCGAGGACCAACCATAATGTAAACTCCAGGGAAAGGCAAAAACTAAGACTTGTTATCTTTTGGCAACTGAACCATGACACAAGCACAGATTGTCCTGGAATCCAAAACAAAACCAAGAATTTTTTGATTGCTGGAGCCAAATATTGCCAGTTAACGCGAGAGGCATCGGGTGGACCCTGGAGGGCTGCCCAGGGAATTGGTCCTCGTGTTTCCCAGGCGTTTTGAGCATCCTTGGCCGCTCAGAGGGACGACATGTGCAGCCACTGCCGGAGGGCGTACTTGGTCCCGGTGCTGACACGCTCCACGTTTTCCCCTTGTGCCGTGGCCAGGAAGATGGCGGTTGGGATTACCAGGGTCTTGGCTGAGCCCTTCTCCAGTTCGATGATGCTGCTCAATATGGAAAACAAGATGCCCAAAGACCTTTATAAAATGTGGGGAAGGGGACCACCAGTCTGTCCCTTGTCTCCTCCACCCCAAATTTCTTGCTAAGAAGAGAAGAGATCCGTCAAAGGAGCAACGGGTGGAAACTAATAACTATGTATATACTTACATAATAACTAATCACTATGTATATACTTATACCTATTATCTTGTAAGCAATTGACAAATCAAAATAATAAATAAATAAATAAATAAATAAATAAATAAATAAATAAATAAATAAAAAAATAAAAAAAATAATCAAGGAGAGAAGCAACCTAGAACTAAGGAGAAATTTCCTGAGTGTTAGAACAATTAATCAGTGGAACAACTTGCCTCCAGAAGTTGTGAATGATCCAACATTGGAAGTTTTTAAAAAAATGTTGGATAACCATTTGTCTGAAATGGTATAGGGTTTCCTACTTAAGCAGTGAGTTGGACTAGAAGACCTTCAATCTCCCTTCCGATTCTATTCTATTCCATATTCTATTCTATTCTCTATCTCTTATTCCATTCCATTATCTATTCTATTCTATTCCATATTCTATTCTATTCCATATTCTATTCTATTCTATTCTATTCTATTCTAATTCTATTCTATTCCATATTCTATTCTATTCCATATTCTATTCTCTATCTCTTATTCCATTCCATTATCTATTCTATTCTATTCTATTCCATATTCTATTCTATTCCATATTCTATTCTATTCTCTATCTCTTATTCCATTCCATTGGTGGCTAACCTTTTTGGGCTCCTGTGCCGAAAATTGCATGCGTGCTCACATGCCAGCACCCAGAAGGCAATGCGTGCAGCCCCCCATGCCCTCTGCGCATGCGCGCACGATACCCCCCCCCGCTGCCGCTGCCACCACTGCCCCCTTACCTGCACTGCGCACCCATTTCATCACTTCCGGTATTCCCAGAACTACAGGAAGTGACGAAACGGGCCTGTTTTGGGGGGTTGCCGGTGCTCCTAATCCAGGAACCTTTTGAGGGCTTGTCGTGTTTGGGGAGCTGGGTCAGGACACCGGGATGCTCTTCCCTGCCACCTACCTGACAGTGGACGGAGTCTCCCTGCCCACCCCCGGGGCCTCGCCTTCTGCTCCATCCTCCGTAGCCGCAATGGATGCCAGGGTGGGGCGGTCCAGCCAAGCCACAGCGGAGACCTCGGCTTCATTGGGCTTCAGCCTGGCCTGGCAAAAGATCTGGATCAATATGCAATTCAGGCAGGCTCCCCCCAACCCACTGCCCTTCTCTGCCTCTCCCTCCTCCAAGAACCAAAAAGGCCATTGATTCATTTACTGCAGGCTAAAGCTGCCCTTCGGCTGTCCACGGGCTCCTGCTGGCAGCAGTCCAACTGGGAGAGTGCAAGAGAACCATTACAATCTAGCCTCTGTGTCTTTTGAACAACATGGTCTCCGTTCTCATGTGTTGACATTCTTCCCTTCGACCGTAAAGAAACTTCCCCAAAATTACAAACTCTTAATTAAACATTAAATTTGAGAAGCAGCTTTGGAGCTTCAGGCTTGGCCTGTAGTAAACCCCAGGGAGATCGTGGCTTAGGCATCAAACCATGATTCAAATAAAAGGGATTTCAGAAGGATGTCAGGAGGTGGAGGCAATTTGCTGTGATCCTCAAGTCACTGAGGCAGCAGGGCCGCTGGCTCTCAGCCCAGGCTACCTCACAAGGCTGTTGTGGAGTTAAATTAAGGGAGACCCCAGTGCATGTCACCTTGGGCACTCTGAGGAAAGGTCAAACCAATCAGGGGGATTAATGCCAGGAGATGTGGTGGCGCAGTGCTTAGAATGCAGTATTGCAGGCTACTCTGCCCACTGCAAGAAGTTTGATTCCCATTGGCTCCAGGTTGTCTCAGCCTTTTGTCCTTCCAAGATGGGTAAAATGAGGACCCAGATTGTTGGGGGCAAGAGGCTGATTCTGTAAACTGCTTAGAGAGGGCTGGAAAGCGTTGTGAAGTGGTATATAAGTCTAAGTGCTATTGCTATCTTCCTTCCTTCCTTCCTTCCCTTCCCTTCCCTTCCCTTCCCTTCCTTCCTTCCTTCCTTTCTTCCTAGTGCTGTAAAAGCACTGTGAAGTGGTATAAGTGCTATTGCTATTATCCTTCCTTCCTTCCTTCCTTTCCTTCCTTCCTTCCTTCTTTCTTTCCTTCCTTTCTTTCTTCCAGTTAGAATGCAGAATTGCAAGCAAACTGCCCATAGTCAGGAGTTCGATTCTGACCAGCTCGAGGTTCACTCAGCCTTCCATCCTTCCGAGGTGGGTAGAATGAGGACCCAGATTGTTGGGGGCAAGAGGCTGACCCTATAAACCGCTTAGAGAGGGCTGTAAATGCACTGTGAAGCAGTATATACATCTAAGAGCTATTGCTATTACTGCTAAGAGCAAAACACTTCTGCTGCAGACACCTCAATGGGGAGAGTAGCATAGCCAACGTGCCCCACTCACTTGGAGCTGCTGGTGGCTCTCGTGCAAGGCCACGTGCAGGTAGACCACGATGTGATGGCGTTGGGGCAAACCTTGGCTCAGCCGTGGGGGATACACAGACTGCAGGGGGAGACAAGACAAAGTAAAATGGGATTGCAATAGTGCTGAGTAGCTGTAGCTCAGGTGGAGGAGGAGGGTGGAAGTTCTTGTGGGCTTTCTAAACGCTTCATTACAGAGCAGTACTTTACAAGGGCCTTGGTGGTGGAGGCTGTTAATCATCTAGCACTTAGTGGAAGCTGCCTGCAACTAGGGCAGGTTCGAATCCCACCAGGCTCAAGGTTGACTCAGCCTTCCATCCTCTTGGGGTAGGTAAATTGAGGACCCAAGATTGTTGGGGGCAATAAGCTGACTTTGTAAAAAAATGCCGCCTGGGGGGGCCAAAAGCCCTAGAAATAAGCAGGCATATACAGTGGAATGAAGGCTATTGCCGAGCACTTAGCATGGTGCTCCATAGACTGCAAGCCGCCCTGAGTCTCCGGAGAAGGGCGGCATATAAATGCAAATAAAAATAAATAAAAATAAAATAAAATAAATAAAATACAAGACCCAATTTGATAGAAGAGCAATAGAAGAATTATTGGCCACGCTGCCACCGGCCACGCTCATCAAGGCCTGGCATTCCACAAGCAATTCCATCCACCGATGCATCGACCCACCACCAGCCTTTAAAACCTTCAGAATTCAAATCAGCCAACCAGCGATAACACCGACCCTCAACCAACCCACGCAACCCCCCAGTGGTGGGGTTCAAATTTTTTTATTACCGGTTCGGTGGATGTGGCTTGGTGGGCGTGGCTTGGTGGGCCTGGCAGGGGAAGGAGACTGCACAATCCCTCCCCACCCCACTGACCTGCTTTCCAGCTCCGTGCTTCTGTGCAGGGCAACGAAAGAAGACCCAGCCAATCAGCTGGGACTCGGGAGGCGGAGAATAGATGGGGGCGGGGCCAGTCAGAGGCGGGATTGGCTGGTTCTCCAAACTATTCAACATTTCCACTATCGGTTCTCCAGAACCAGTCAGAACCAGTTGAAGACCATGTCTGCAACCCCCTCAAAACCAGCACTTCACCTCCCAATCACCCTCACCCGACCTGAGCTCTCCGTCACAAGATCCTCACCTGATGTGAGCCACACCTGAGTCATCACAAGACCCACCTTGGGGGTCCTCTTACCTCCCACAGGGCCAGCAGTTGCCAGGAGAATTCCCCATCCTTCAGGTGCAAGCCGGTCTCTTCCTGCAGCTCTCGCAGCCCGGCATCCAGCAGCTGCGGAAAAGAAAGAAACAAGGGTAGGGAGAAGAGGCAGGTTCCTGAAATCGGTGGGCATCGGGGCAGCTGCAGCTCAGAAGAGGGCCTCTCACCACAGGTTGCGGGGGACCCCTCTTCTAACCCACTTGGTGGGAGAAAGCCTGAAGGATTCAGGGAAGGAATTCTGTCTTGGCAAAAGGCTAAAAAAAATATTGAAGGCAGTCTATGTCGGAATGGGACAACTCGTCGTGGCCATTTTGCCGTGGGTTACACTAATAATCAAAGAAATGATGGAATAGAATAGAATTCAGAATAGAATAGAATAAATATTGGAAGGAATAGAATAGAGAATAGAATTAGAATAGGAATAGAATAGAATATTGGAAGGAATAGAGAATAGAATTAGAATAGAAATAGGAATAGAATATTGGAAGGAATAGAATAAAATAGAATAAATATTGAAAGGAATAGAATAGAGTAGAATAAATATTGGAAGGAGTAGAGTAGAGTAGAGTAGAGTAGAGTAGAATTGGAATTCTTTATTGTCCAAGTGTGATTGGACACACAAGGAATTTGTCTTTGGTGCATAAGCTCTCAGTGTACATAAAGAAAAAATAAAAATACATTTATCAAGAATTTAAGATACAACATTTAGTGATATAGGCTACTAATAAGCAATCAAATCATGTTAGAGAAAAAATAAAACAATATAAATTGTAAAGATACAAGCAACATGGTTATAGTTATAAGTTGGAAGAGATACATATTAGGAAGGATGAGAAGAATAATAGTAATACATTTACTAAATAGTTTGACAGTGTTATGGGAATTATTTGTTTAGCAGAGTGATGGTGCTTGGGAAAAAATGTTCTTGTGTCTAGTTATTCTGGTGTGCAGTGCTCTATAGTGTCGTTTTGAGGGAAGGAGTTGAAACAGTTTATGTCCAGGATGTGAGGGGTCTGTAGATATTTTCACAGACCTCTTTTTGACTCGTGCAGGATACAGGTCCTCGATTGAAAGCAGGTTGATAGTAATTGTTTTTTCTGCAGTCCTAATTATCCTCTGAAGTCTGTGTCTGTCCTGTTGGGTTGCAGAACCAAACCAGACAGACTCCATCATTCCTCTGCAGAACTAGCAGCTCCTTGGGCAGTTTGAGCTTCCTGAGTTGGCGCAGAAAGAACATGAATCATTAAAAGAAAGGAGGCCAAAGGAGGGACGGAATGAAATGCGAATGGCAACAATTAAAATGCTTTTTTATTTCGAATAATTAAATTTAATTGTTAAATTGTCCAGTAGAGAGCTGGGCCCATTTCGACACAGGCAGCCTTCATTCCTTTTTTTTAACCTTTTGCAAAGACAGAATTTCTTCCCATCAGGATTTGAGGATTCCAAGTGAGTTAGAACAGGGCCACAACCCATTGGCCACAGGCTCCCAGGTAGCTGGCTTAGGCGTCAGCAGGTTCACCCAAGCCCCACTTGCCAAGCGCCACGGGCTCTCGCAGCCCCACTCATGCGAGCAACGGGTGTTCACACACACACACATACACACATACCTTGCCCCTCCCACAAACCATCTTCTCTTTCCCCCCTCCCCTCCTTTCGGGCCAGCAACCTGGAAAGGTTGGGGAAGTCTGGGTTAGAAGCCTGTAAAATACTGGCCAAATTTTCTGTTCAGTATATAAGAAATTATGAGCTGGGATAGCCATAACAAACATGTGAGCCAAAATGGGAACTGTTTGGTGACTAAGAAACAGCACCTGTTGTGAGCAATGTCAGATGGCTCGGAGCCTGGGCTTGGCTTAGGGTAACTGGGTTGTATATATAAGAGTTGGTGTGCTTCTGTGCTCTTAATGTTATTTCTGAGTTCTGGTGGTTCTGATTGCTTCTGCTTCTTGTCCTTGCAAGAGCTGCATAGGTATTGTATACATGCATCATGTTTTATATTATATTGTATATAAACAGGTTGCTTCTATAAATGAATCCTGCTGATTTATTTACTTGTGTGCTGGTTGGATTGCTGCAAACTCTTTAACATTTCCCCACAAAAGCTCCCTATTTCTGCCCTTGGATGGTTTTCTCTGGATTCTCCCTTTTTGGTTTGGATTTTAAGAAAGGCCTTACCTCTTCTTCCGGTTCAAAATGGCCACCTGCAAGGGGGAAAAAAAAATCCAGTTTCTGCCCCCACTGGCTACTTCTGAAAACTTAGATTCAGTAAAGGTAGTCCTCAACTTATGACCACAACTGATCCCAAATTTCTGTTGATAAGTGAGACATCGGTTAAGTGGGTTTTGCCCCATTTTATGACCTTTCGAGCCTCAGTTGTATAGTGGCATTTTAAAACTATTTAACTTACTAAGTGTTTTAGATAGGTTTTAGATTAGGTTTTTAATTATTATTATTATTATTTTAATTTTTAAATGCTCTGTAGTGTGATTGTGATGTGGTGTTTGGGACACAGTGCTAGAGTAGCTTTCAAATTTCACTGTATTCGTGGAATGCAATGACCATAAAGGTATTCTATTCTAGTTGAATCACTGCAGCAGATAAGTCAGCTTGGCAACTGGTTCATATTTATGACGGTCGCAGTGTCCCTGGATCACGTGGTCCCTTTTTGGAACCTTCTGCCCAGCAAACTCAATAGGGGAAGCCAGATTCATTTAACAACCGTATGTTAGATAAGCAACCTAGAACTAAGGAGAAATTTCCTAACAGAGAGGACAATTAACCTTGCCACCAGAAGTTGTGGGTGATCCAACACTGGAAGTTTTGAAGAAGAGATTGGATAGTCACCTGTCTGAAATGACATAGGGTCTCCTCCTTGGGCAGGGGGTTGGACTAGACGACCTCTAAGGTCCCTTCCAGCTCTATTCTGATTGACCACTTAATCTTTCAGCTAATGGGCTCTTCAGTTATCTGACTTCAGGATCTGCTTACTTACAGTGAGCAACACAACTTTTCTATCAAAAGAAAATCTTAAAGCTTGAAGATTAGAGGCTGGAGCGCTTTTCTAAGCCAGAGGCATCCTAACAGCCGTGGTGGCACAGTGGTTAGAATGCAGCATTGCAAGCTAACTCTGCTCACTGCCAGAAGTTTGATTCCTTCGATCCTGATCAGGCTCAAGTTGGGTAAAATGAGGACCCAGATTGTTGGGGGCAAGAGGTTGACTCTGTAAACCGCTTACGAGAGGGCTGTGAAACCCTGTGAAGCTGTTTATAAGTCTAAGTACTTATTGCTATTTATTTTCCTTCCTTCTCTCCTTCCCTCCTCCTTCCTTATTAAAATGCAGTGCTGCAGGCTAACTCTGCCCATAAGCAGGAGTTCGATCCTGACTGGCTCAAGGTTAACTCAGTCTTCCATCCTTCCGAGGTCAGCTGACTCTTAGTAAACCGCTTAGAGAGGGCTGTGAATGAAGGCACTGTGAAGTGGGGTATAAGTCTAAGGGCTATTACGGGAGTCTCTGCGGCCTTCCCAGTGGTGTATTAACCATGAAGTAGACTAAGCGCATGCTTAGGACGCCAGGCACCACAAAGTTGAGAATATGGCTTGGTTTGTAAAATATGTACAAAGGAGAGGGAGCACCAAGATTTGTCAGTGCTTAGCGCACCAGTGAGCCTTAATCCACCACTAGGCCTTCCCATCCTCTTGCACCCGATCCCCCCCACTTTGGTCCTTCTTACCAGGAGGCACCCAAGTATTGGGGAAGAGACTTAGCGTCCTCGCCCGGCGGGTCAACAAAACCTTTTGGTTTGAGGACTCCAGGAGAACGGCCACGCCGACATCCACCCCCTGGCGCCGAGTCTCCGCGGGAAGAAGAGCCATTTGCTCTGCAGTCAGATGCTTGATGGGGCAGAAAGGGGGGCGCTGGAAAACAAAGGGGGAAAAAATTAGCCAGGATCCTGGAAATGGAAGATTTCACACTCATGATCCAGGGAGATCTTGACTTACGAGCACTCGCTTAAGAGCCGTTCAAAGTTACGATGGACGGGAAAAAAAAACCCATGACTGCAACCCACTCTCAAAGAAATGATTGCCACCCTGCCCCTGGGGTCATGTGATCACATTTCGGGCCCTCGGCAACCGCCTTTTTTTTTTAACAGACTTTTTAAAAAAAGTTTATTCAAGATTTCAAGAAAATTTAAAAAAGAGAAACCAGTTCTCACATTTTACAGCGTTGTTATAACAGTAGGCATATTCTTCAGTGACAATTCGATTCATTTACTACCAATAAATCTATCACTTGTTTACTAAGTCCTTACTTATGTTATTATTAAATTACCTTATTTATTTATTTGCAGTATTTTACATATATACACATTTACATACACAATATGTCATGTATCCAAGTCTTCTTTAGGGTTTCTTTGCTTGTTTTCACTAAACATCTTTAGTTCCTTTTTTTTTTAGCCAATTATACCATATATTCCATATTTTTAAAAAATCACCTTCTTCCTTATTTTTTAATACCATAGTTAATCTGATCATTTCTACGCATTTTTAATAGCCTTTATTCAGTTTTCCCAACAATTTAAAAACATAAAAAAACAATTGCATCAACACTGAAGACAGCATTTACATTTCTTAACCATATTCTTAGATTTAATTTGCTATTACATTGCAATTATTACATATTACTTTTTCTATTAATTCTCTATTCCTTACTCCTTGCTTATACCACTGGTTAAATAGTACATTTTCTGTTAATTCTACATTCAGTACATATAGCTTCATATTCTTTAATTAATTACAGTATTACTTTCCTTTCTATTCTCAAACCATATATACCAGGTGTCCCAGACTGAATGATACATTGATTCTTTCTATCTTTTAACTCTAGAGTCAGGCCATCCATTTCTGTGCAGATAATTTTCCTCCTCCCTCTTGTGGTGTATCTCTCTGTTTCCAGTGCTGTGCATATATAATCCTAGCAGCATTTGTTACATGTAAAATAATATATCTGTCAGTCTTGCTATATTCTCCCTTAATTATGCCTAGTAGGAACAGTTCTAGTCGAAATTCAATTTTTTGCTTTGCTATTTCTTCAGCCGGCTGGCATTTACAATCAGTTGTTGCACTGTCCTGCGGTCACACAATCGCATTTTGCAACTCTTCTGACGTTTTTCCCATCATTGGATAAACCGGATTAGAATGATTACCCTGTGATTGATTTAATGACAATGGTATGAATGGTCATAAAATGGCATCCGGTCAGGTGATGACTCAATTTACAAGCACAATGACTACAGGTTGTCCTTGACTTACAACCAGAATTGAGGCCAGAATTTATGTCGCTTGGCAAGACATTTGTTAAGTGAGTTTTGCCCCGTTTTACGACTTTTCTTGCCACATCTCTTTAAATGAATCACTGCAATTGTTAAATTAGTAAGATGCATGTTAAGCGAATCGGTGTCAGTTCTGCCCCAATTCCATACAATATAACACCACCACTTCTGAAACCAGGATTGGGTTCTTTCTAATGAAAAATAATCCATCAAAAGAGAAGAAACTCAACAAACAAACTTTACAATTGTCCTGTGGGAGTTTTCCTCCCTGCTTACACAGGTAGTCCTCAACTTATGACCACAATTGAGCCCAAGATGTATATCCCTAAGGCAAGATATTGGTTAAATGAGTTTTGACCCATTTTACGACCTTTCTGCCCACAGTTGTTAAGCGACTCACTGCAGCTGTTAAGCTAGTCACACGGTCGTTAAGTGAGTCTGGCTTCCCCATGGACTTAACTTGACAGAAGGTCGCAAAAGGGGATCACGCGACCCGAGGACACTGCCACCGTCATAAAAGTGAGTCAGCAGCCAAGTATCTGTTATGTAAAACACATGGCCAGGGGGATGCTGCAACAGTCACAAATGTGAAAAATGGTGATAAGTCCCTTTTTTCAGTGCTGCCATAACTCCGAACAGTCACTAAATGAACTGTTGTAAGTCAAGGACTACCTGTATAAAATTCTCAGGAGCATTGAAGGCAGAGAAGAGACTCCGTTGTTTCCCGGCGTGACAAACCCCTTCGTACCTTCAAGAGGAGTCCGGTGGAGCCAGGAAACTCCCGGTCAGAAACGAGGAACTGGAGGGGCTTCAGAGCGCAGTGCACGATGCCGCTGTCTTCGGGGGGCGGGCAGCAGTGGCCAACGATGCTCTGGAAGCCAAGGAGAAGTTGTGGTCATTCCTGCACCCACTGCCTCTTTGGCACCTGGCTTAGGCGGAAGGGTCTCTCCAGGGAAGCAAATTGAGTTTAAGTCATACTAAGTGTAGAGTTTCCTGCCTAGGCAGGCGGTTGGACTAGAAGACCTCCAAGGTCCCTTCCAACTCTGTTATTGTATTCTATTCTATTCTATTCTATTCCTTCATTCCAATATTTATTATGTTCTATTCTATTCTATTCCTTCCAATATTTATTCTATTCCATTCTATTCCTTCCAATATTTATTCTATTTTATTCCTTCCAATATTTATTCTATTCTATTCTTATTCCTTCCAATATCTATTCTATTCCTTCCAATATTTATTCTATTCTATTATATTATATTCCCTCCAATATCTATCCTATTCCTATGTATTGAAGGCAAACCAGAAAGGGGCCTAAGAAAATAGCTACAGACCCCTCACATCCTGGACATATTTTGCTTCAACTCCTCCCCTTGGAATGGTGCTACAGGGCACTGCATGCCAAAACAACCAGACATAAAGATAATTCCCGCCCCCCCACCTTGCCATTACTCTGCTGAACATCTAATTCCCACAGCACTATTTTAGGCATAAAATATTTACCCATGTCGTAGGGCTGTATTGCTAATATCCTTCTCATCTTCTCACCTTTCCTACTACCTTCCCCTATTGGTAACCTACTGGGAGTTGAAGTCCATAAGTCTTAAAAGTTACCAAGTTTGGAGACCTCTGCCCTAGACCATTTCAATCAGAACAGAAATGGAAGGGACCTTGGAGGTCTTCTAGTCTAGCCCCCTGCTCAAGCTGGAGACCCTAAACCATAGCTGGCTGGAGAATTCTGGGAGTTGAAGTCCACAAGTCTTAAAAGTTGCCAAGTTTGGAGAACTCTGCCCTAGACCGTTTCAGGCAGGTGACTGTCCAGCCTTTCCAAAATCCTCCATTGATATGAAGACTTGATGTCATCTTGAGGCTATCCCTCTCTCGAGCACCCCGCCCCCCCGCTGCGCCTTCCCCGCCCTGCTACCTGCTCGAAGCGAGCCCGTTGCGGGAAGCCGCCCCCTCTGCAGACGTGCACCGCCACCCTCCTGCCGGCCAGCATGATCGGGGGCCCTTCGGAGCAGGAAGGACGAGCTGCTACTCCTGCGAGAATCTCGGCTTGCAACGGCTGGTCGTGGAGGGAGGTGGCCCTCTAGCGGCGGTTCCCAGGAGGTGCAGCCGCTTCTCCTGGTTGGGAGAGCGCCCTCTAGCGGCCGCGGCCGACTTTCTTTCTCATAGGAGTCGGTCCCGCGGATTTGATTGGCTCAGCCAGGTTGGTGGCACTCCAGAAGATCCGGGATTACAGATGAACAAGAGTTGGAAAGGGACCTTGTAGGTCACCTAGCCCAACCCCCCCCACCTCCAAGGAGGAGACCCTACTACACCATTTCTGACAGAATTGATTCCTGCAGCTCAGTTCTTGGGAACTTGATTGACAGCCCGGTGTAAGGTCACCAGCTTGAGCAAAAGGTTGGACTAGATGACCTCTAAGGTGCATTGCAAGCTTGTTATGCTATGTTTTGTGACAGACGGTACATGTTCGTGATTTTTTTTCTCCCTTGACCATAGTTTCCTTATTTGGCCGTACAGGGTAGTTCTCGACTTAAAACAGCTTACTTAGGGACCGTTCAAAGTTACAACGGCACTGAAAATGATGTGGGGATTGGAGGCTTAAACATACGACGAACGATTGCAGGAACTGGGCCTGGCCAGTGAAGGGAAGGACCAGGGGAGACAGGAGAGCAGCCTTCCAATATTTAAGGGGATGCCACAGAGAGGAGGAAGGGGGTCAAGCTATTCTCCAAAGGCCCAGAAGGCAGGACAAGAAGCAACAGATGGAAACTAATCAAGGAGAGAAGCAACCTGGAACTAAGGAGAAACTTCCCAATAGAACAATTAACCAGTGGAACTGCTTGCCACCACAAGTTGTGGCTGCTCCATCACTAGAGGTTTTAAAGAAAAGACAGGACAGCCATGGAAATGGTATAGACTCTCCTATTGGTGGAGAGAGTTGGACTGCAATTGCAAGTGTCAGCCATTGCCAAGCACTCAGATTGTGATAATGTGACCACAGGGGTAGTGCAATAGTTGTAAGTGGGAGTAAAGGTTGTACATCACTTTTTCCAAGTAGCTTTGAGCAGTCATTAAACGGTCAGACGAAAATCAAGGACTACCTTTATACTCTCAATTCACACATTTCCTTCATCAAAAACTACCACTGCATGAAGGCAGGAATTTTTTTTTTTAAACAAATCTTCTTTATATGAAAACAAAACAAATCAGACTTTAAAAATTAGAAGACAGGATTTTCCGAGCTCCGGCCGATGGCTCAGTGCTCAATGGTGCTGTTGATGTAACGATTCCAAAATAAAGATGGTTTCATCCACTTGGTTTTCAATCCTTGAGTAAAAAAGAAAATACAATTCATGGAAAGGCTGCACCTTTTAATCATTGAACCAGTTGGACTGATTGATTGAGCAACTGCAGTATCTATTGGTAAGCTGTTCCCCTGGTTAATTGTTCTCACTGTTAGGAAATTTTCCCTTAGTTCTAGGTTGCTTCTCTCCTTGATTAGTTTCCATCTTTTGCTTCTTGTCCTGCCCTTCTGGTGCTTTGGAAAATAGCTTGACCCCCTCTTCTTTGTGGCAGCCCCTCAAATATGGAAGACTGCTATAATGTCACCTCTGGTCCTTGCCAAACCCAATTCCTACCACTGTTCTTCATATGTTTTAGTCTCCAGGCCTTTAATCCTCTTAGTTGTTCTTCTTTGTAATGTGGAGACCAAAATTGAATGCAGGATTCCAGGTGTGGCCTTACTAAGGATTTATAAAGCGGTACTAATATTTCACGTGATTTTGATTCATCTCATCTAGCCCAGCTTGGCTCCCTTTCTTTGTCCTCCTAGCCCAGGGGTGGGATTCTACCAGTTTGCACCTATTCGCTAGAACCGGTTAATATTCTAAGCAATTCGGAGAACCGGTTGGTAGAAGAAATTACTGGCCTAATCCTGTAAGGAAGACAGGAAGGAAACATTCTGGTGTTGCTTACAGAAACTGCCTCTCCGTTAACCCTGATTACATTCTTGGCAGGACTAGACTTCCTGTCTCTTCCTGCCACACCCAGCCAATAACACAACCACCAAGGCATGCCCACCAACTAAGCCATGCCCCCAGAACTGGTTGTTACAAAATTTGAATTCCAACCCTGTCCTAGCCTGTATTGGTGGTTAGTGTTTTCCTCACTGGGGCTGAATTTGGAGAATTGAATTCTGTCAACTTTGGCTTCTGAAAGGATTGGACAATCCCAGGCTGGCGACTCCATGGGGGGGGAGCAGGGCTTCAACCACTCCTACTCACCCCTAGCTGGGCCATACTCACTTGTTGACATTGCACTTGAGGGTCTCCAGCTGCTGCCGTTCGGGTGCCGCGATCATTTCCTCAATCTCCTGCAGCTGCGCCTGCTCAGCCCCGTGGCCTGGACCGAGGCGAGGATGGCCTCCACCCACTGGCTCTTCTCCAGCAGACGCCTGCCACGAGAGAGAAAGGCCACGGTCAGAGGGTCTCATGGTCTTCGCTCAAATCACAGAGACTGCAAGGCCAAAGACCGGGTGACTTCAGCAGATGTCATTTAACGTAATCCCTTGCGGGGTGGAGTCTGGGCAACAGAATGGAGCTAGCAGAGTGTTTACTGTCCGGATGCCTTTCCTGTCACCAGTGCGGAGTTTTGTTCGGCAGATATATTTCTCATTGTGCCCAGAGAGAGAAAATATCTGCCTCTACCTCGGATTGAACTCACAGCCTCCTGATTGTGAGACCAGAGCTCCCCCTCTAGGCCACCCCACCACTCAGGTGACTTCAACAGATGCCCCAGAGATACAGAACATTTCATGAGAAACTTTGACTTTGCTTTTGTCGAACAGAGAGATTCGTTGTTATAGAAACGGCTAGTTATATACTGATGGGTAAAAGCAAAAGGTTGAGGCAGGAGTGTTTCTACCTTGTTGTGTGCTAAAGAGAGTCAATACCTTTCTTGTTCTTTTTTTCCCTTCTACCTCACACTTTCTGCCCTCCCCTCTCCTTCCCCTAATTTTCTACTTCTATTTTTCTTTATGTTTTATATATATAAAATAAACTAGCTTGATCCCCATGCTTCACTATGAAACTGTGTGGTTGGGCTTAGTTTTTTGGGGGGGAAATCTGCCTCTGCCTACCAGCATCCATTAGTATTCATCTGGCTAGCATCCTGTCAGTGTGTGAGAGAGTTGAGGTCTGTTTGGAAACTGAAACAGTATTTGCTGTTTGAGTAAGGAGACAGCAAGGAGCCTGAGCGTGGCTTAGTTCAACAGTTCTGTACTAAAGCTGCTTGGTGTTGTGAAACTGAAAACTCCTCTCCTCTGCTTGTGTTTTGCATTTGGAAGAGATTTCTTTTCAGGTGGGGAGGGGGAGTAGAACTCCTTTAGCATCAGAGCATGTGAATAATAATATAGGAAATATTAATGCTCTGGTGGTCATTTTGAAAAATCCTTTCTTAGTGAGCACCTAGAAGCCAAGAGGAACTTAGGTGCCAAATTTTAAGTCTGTAGGCTTTAACGGTTCTGGAGATTTTGTGATGATGAATGAGTGGTATTTCGCTATTATATGTAGGGATTCTATTCTATTCTATATATTGTTCTACTGTACTCTACTCTACTGTATTATTATTCCATTCCATTCTAATTTCATTCTTCTCCTCAAACAAATTGGTTTCTTCCTGCTCCTCTTGCTTCTAAAATATTTTGAGAGGCTCTAAATGCCAGCTGCACCTCACTGGTTTAATTCCATCATCGTATGCTAGCTAAACTACTTCACTCCTCACCTATGAGTTTCAGCTTTGGAACAGCATACATATCCTTCTCATTAAAGGCCAACGTAGGCGTGGGGGAAGGTTGTGCTTCAGTAGACTCAGAAGCTTCGGACAGCGAAGGGCATCTCTGAACAAAATGTGTATCTGCCAGGCACGTAAAGGTGGCGGAGACCTCGCTGTAATCCATTGTTTTCCCATCTGTGGACAAAGACACAAGAAAACTTTTCTTGGCCTTCACAAGCAGCGTTTTCCCAATAGAGAAACCCACCAGATCCCACTCGCCTTCCATTGCCTCGGTCAGCCGGTCAGCCACCTTCTTCACTACAGCGCTCGTTGTCATTTGGCCGTTGAGTAGCAGCTCCTCCACAATCAGTTCCCCTGTGTCGCTATAGACAGTTTTAGCTGTGTAGATGTTGAAAGAAATATCCTTCTGGGTTCACTTCCAAGTGGGGAAAAAGACACTGGAAACATGGAGGCTGCTTGGAAGGTTTCATGGTGTACAGGACCACATGGCCTAGAGCTCCAGAGAAGTCTGATCACATACTCAAAATGAGAAGGTCAAAAAAAAAAAGGGCTGAGATACTGAGAGTGCTGGGTTTTATACCCTCTGTTTGGATTTGAATTGGAGCTTCTATTCTAATCGGTTGTCAGACTCCCAGGAGCAACTCCCAGGAGCAACCCAGGAGCTGTCCTGAATTCCAGGCTTGGTCTAACCTTGCTGGATGATTTATGCCTTTAAAAGGGCTTTTGAGCAATTGCTACAGCTTTACCTGGAGATCTTTGTTATGTAAAGTATTCTGGCCCAGGCCTTAATGGCCCACCCATTAACAAAGATGGGGGTGAGTTTCTCCTTCTGGGGTGAGTTTCTGCTTCTTGACTTTCTACTCTTTTTAGGGGAAATATTCTGCCTTTTTAATATTTCCGAGGCTATTTCAATTTTCTAGGAGAGGGGTGGGTGCTAACTTCCTACATAGATGTACCGGGGATAGCAAAGAATCCGCAGCATTCGGCTGCACTGGGCTTCATACTCTACCTGGCCTCGTTTCTGCTGCTGGAATATCACCAAGTTGTGTTGGATGAGGACACAGAGAGCTTTCCGGACCTGCATAAAGGTAGAGGAAAGGAAACAGAATATGTATTCCTCTCCAGAATGCAGGTCATGTAGGTGCCAACAACAGCAAGATTTCAAAGTCTATGGAGAATCTCAGTTGTCCAGGCCATGGTTGTGCCAAAGGGGCTTTTCCAATGGCTTCCTGAAAAAGCAACTTTGGGACAACCATGGCTTGGATGACTGAGAATCTCGACAGACTCTTAGCTGTGCACTTTGGGATGAACTCCCTTCGAATGGTGTGGGAATATGAACCCATTTCCAGAAAAAAAAAAATGCAGACTACAGGAACCATTTGCACTACTCGGGTGGCCCTGAGGACATAGATAAACCTCCAAGTGGCCTCAACAACTCTCTAAAAAGGATGCAAATGACCAGCTGTCTGCAAGGAGTATCAATCTTTCCGTTCCCCACCATCCAGTCAGAGCTGAAGAAGCTTCTTGGATGAGAAGCGAAACGTCTTCAAAGAAAAAAACAAGAAAGTCCCAGTGGCCTCCTGAAAAAGCACATTTGGGACAAGATTTCAAAGGTTTCCTTCCCCTCTTCAAAACTGCAAATCTCTTCATTCCCAAAACCTTACAATAGTCTAGTGAAGTAAAACATAGCTAATCCTGTATTGAATGGCTGAGGGAAAAAATGGCTTGTTGAAATCCATTAGCTGACTGCATGGTTCTCTGAACCAGGGGTCCTCTACTCCCAGGCCGAGGCCCAGTCAGCAGGCCCTTTGAAACCGGGCCGCAGAAGTGATGGGTGAGTGAGTGTGCGCAGCTCCATTTGTATGCTTGGTAAGCGCACATGCTTGCCACTTCAAATGGCACACACATGTGCTCACCTGCCATTTACATGGAACCATCCCTCCCCCGCTCTCACCGGTCCACAAAGTCAGGCTACTGCTCTAAACCAACTTTTGAAGCCTTAATTCCAGTCAGGATTGCTGAGTGTGAGTGAGAACATCAGCAGGAACCATGGATCCTTAATCTTAGTTTAATTTAGGCTACTTTTGCTATTATGCTAATAATAATAATAATAACTTGTATACCCTGATTCTACTAAAAACCACCCTACTTGGAACAGCTTATATCCTCCGACGCTACCTGAACAGTTCCTAGGTCCTTGGTTAGGACTTGAGCTGTTGAGCTATCAACCAGTCCCAAAGGCTGTGAATCTCACTAAGGATTAACTAATAATAATAATAATAATAATTCTACTAGCTAGAATAGTATTTGCACAAAATTGGAAAGAAGAGATGAGATGATGAGAGCGTGATCAGGAAAATATTAGAATGTGCAGAAATGAATAGGTTACCACTAGCAATGAAAGAGAAGGAACAAACTGAATATTGTATGATATAGGAACTATTTTATCGATGGCTACAGAATAAATATGAAAATTAGAAACAAAAGATTAGTGAAATACAGAAAATATGATAATAGAATTAAATATGTTAAGATGAGGATTGTTATATTAATTAGATATATTACGTATATTGATTAGAGAATTAATATTAATGTAATGTAATGAATAATGCTGTAAACTCTAATTGTTATTGCACAAGATATTTGTACCCAAACGACACTCTGGTTAATGGAAAATTGATTGTTTGTATCAAAAATTAAAAAAAATATTTTTAAAAAATAATCAATCTACCTGGTCAAGTGACATGCCTATGTTTTGGGAAATCATCCATAACGTCTGTCCGCCCATATGGATGAGCTGCATTCCAACCTTTTCCACAATTTCACCAAAATGTTCACAAAGCAGGAGAGAACAAAGTTTGATTTCAGCCTGGGTCATCTCGCTGAACAATGATAACGCTATGTATAATTGACCGCAATCAAATATATGAGCCACTTCAAATCAGTAAACAAGTCCAGTAAGGATTTCAGGGTCCAATATGTAAATTAAGACTCTACCATTCAGTATAAATCACCAGCTCTGCACCTGAAAAGAGAAAGGCTTTATACAGAGTCTACTTGGTATAAATATTCAGTAGAACCCTGGGCTAAAACTTCCCTATTTCTTTTTGCTGAATTTCAGGGATGGAGGAGAAAGTTACTGGTTCAGTATAGACCCATAAGTTGAGCATTATCTGTATAGGTAGTCTTCAAGTTACGATCACAATTGAGCTCAAAATTTATACCGCTAAGTCAGGTATTTGTTAAGTGAGTTTTGCCTCATTTTACGAACTTTTCTTGCCACGGATGTTAAATGAATCTTTGCAGCTGATAAGATAGTAACCCGGTTGTTAATTGAATCTGGCTTCCCCATTGACTTTGCTCATTAGAAGGTTGCAAAAAGGGATCATATCACCCCGCGACATTGCAACGGTCCTAAATATGAAAGTTGCCAAGCACCTGAATTTTGATTGTGTGATCACGGAGGTGCTGCAACGGTCCTAAGTATGGAAAACGGTCCTAAGTATGGAAAATGGTCCTAAGTATGGAAAACGGTCCTAAGTCCCTTTTTTCAGTGCAGTTGTAACTTTGAATAGTCACTAAATGAATCGTTGTAAGTTGAGGACTACCTATACAGTACTGTGAAATGTGTTAGGTGGGTATGCAAAAACACTGCAAATTGAATGCTTTCAGAAATAGAAGTGTTAATAGTTTATTTTTTTATCAATTAACAGAATAAATGAAAATAAATAACGTAAGAGTTTATAACGAAGGCCCATGTTTTCTCCTCCCTCCTTTTCTGCCAGAAATGCACCCAGGGACCCCCCACCATCACCAGATCCATAGCCCCCCCATCGGAGTAGGACGCCTGTCCCGCCCCCCCCACCCCTCTGCCAGCCCTATAGAGCCTCCCCTTTACAGCTAGTCCTCAACTTATGGTCACAATGGAGCCTGAATTTTCTGTTGCTAAGTGCAAAGTAAAAGTAAGCTGATGTTTTGAAAAATAAAATCTAACTTTAAAGAAAGTTAGGGCAATAGTTTATTTCTTCTCCTATTATCCTCCTAATTGTTCTTTTGTTATGTCAAATGTATATGTGAATTGCCTTGACAGTTTGAGATACGTACCAATTCCAGGAGGAAATAGGGGTGGCATTACTTAATAATTGATTGCAGGTACATGTTTAAATGTATTAGAAAACATATTTAGTAAATGTAATACTATAATATACTAGTTCATTCACCTACATTTTATTTTTGAATTTTCTTATTTCTAACATAAGCAAGACATTTGTTAAGTGCATTTTGCCCCATTTTACGACCTGTCTTGCCTCAATTGTTAAGTGAATCCATGCCGTTATTAAATTACTCACACGGTCGTTAAGCGAATCTGGCTTCCCCATTGACTTTCCTGTTCGGAAGGTCGCAAAAGGGGATCACAGGACCCCAGGACGCTGCAACCGTCATAAATGTGAGTCAGTGGCCCAGGGTCTGAATTTTGATCACGTGGCCATGGCCGTAAAGGTGAAAAACGGTCCCAAAGCCCCTTTTCTCAGTGCCGTGGTAGCATCGAACGGCCACTAAACGAACTGCCGTAAGCCGAGGACTCCCTAGAGTCAGTCACCTTCCCCTCGGTTTTTCCTCTTCTTGGCCGGAGACCCTCAACTTGCTGGGGGGGGGGAGGGAAATCCCCCCCAAGCTCTTTTTTTTCGCTTTTTGAAGGTTTTTCTCCACCTAGGCCTCAAGCCCCTCCCTCGGTCCCCATGGCAACGGAGCCCCCGCCGGAAGCGCCTTCTCTTTTCCCGCAAAGGCCTATCGCTGGCCTCGGTTCCACCCTCGCGGGAGTTGACAAGACCCCCCCCCGGAAGCGGCGCGGCTAGAGCGTCCCACCCGGCTTTGCCGCTTGGCTGACGTTCTAGGCCTTGCGTGGCTCTGTGGCCGGCGTCGGCCCAGCGGCGCTGTTTCGCTTTCCAAGCCCGGCGGAGGCTCGGCGGGGCGGAGGATGGCGGAGGCCTCTTCGGCTGCCGCAACGGCCGCCGTCTCCCAGCATCGTTTCTTTTGCCACAGCTGCAAGGGCGAGGTCAGCCCCAAGTTGCCGGTGAGTGCCGGGATCAACCATCCCCGCCGCCGCCCGTTGCGGGGAAGACCCGCGGGGGAGGGGCGGCCGGGGTTCGTGGGGGGGGAGAGGAAGGCAAGTTCCGCAGCCTCCTTCCAAAGGAGGGGAGAGGTGACGAGGACCCCCGCAGAGAAACACCCCCCCAAATCCCGCTCGGAAAGCCCCCCCCGCTTCGCCCCAAATCGGTCGGGTGGGGGGGGGGCACAAGCCTCTTTCCCCAACCTGGCGCCCCCAGAATATGCCCAGGTTGGGGTGGGGGAATGCTGGGGAGGAGGGTGGAGTCCAAGGTATCCTAAATCACCAACGTGGGAAAAGGCGGAATTTTATAACATTAGCAGAATAACAGGGTGGGAAGGGTCCCTTGAAAGTCATCTAGTCCGACCCCCTGTTGAAGCAGGTGGCTCCAGGCCGGTGAGTCCTCGACTTACGACCCGGAGGTCATCTAGTCGACTTCCTATTGAAGCAGGAGGCTCCAGACAGGCGACTCCTCGACTTACAACCCCCGTGGAGCCCAAGGGTGTTTTTTTTTGTGTTGCTAAGCTGGTTAAGTCTGACTCCGTGTTTACGGCCTTCCTTTTTGCCTCGTTTCGTTAAAAGCGAACTGCTGCCGTCATTAAGGTAGTAACCCTTAATGGTTACTAGGTGGTACTGATGGTATTTAAAGCGCTCCATGGCTCGGGACCTGGGTACTTACGGGACCGCCTGCTGCCATCGTCAACCTCCCGCCGCCCAGTACGCTCCCACAGGGTTGCCCTGCTTGGGGTACCGCCGCCTGACCGTTGTCGGCTGATGGCCCCGAGAGTTCGGGCTTTCTCTGTGGGGGCTCCCTCCCTATGGAATGATCTTCCCCCGGAGATACGGTCTATGACGGATATCCTGACCTTCCGGCGCGCGGTGAAAACTTTATTTTTTAATCAGGCCGGCCTGGCCCAGTAACTGTGTTTTAGGTTTTTAATTAAATTTTAATTGGGGTTTTAGTTTTTAACTTTTAAATTGAATCTGAATTAGACAGCCGGATTAAACTATTTAATTTATTTTTAACTATATTTATTGTATATCTCGTATGTTTTAGTAGGCTGTACACCGCCCCGAGTCCCTTTTTTGGGAGAGGGGGCGGTATAGAAGTTTAAACAAATAAATAAATAAATAAACCCAGTTGTTAAGCGAGCCTGGCTTTTTTCCCCCACGGACTCGGCTTGGTTGCAAAAGGGGATCGCGTGACCTTGGGATGCAGCGACTAGGGAGCCTCCAAATGTTGATCCCCGTGACGTGGGGGATGCTGCGAAGGTTGTTGAAAAATGGTCCTAAGTCCCGGGGGTTTTTTTCAGGGCCTTTTGTAGCTCTTGAATGGTCACTAAGCGAACTGTTGTAAGTCGAGGACAATCTGTACCAGTGCTGGAAGGGACCTTAAGAGGGCTTCTAGTCCCACCCCCTGTCGAAGCAGGAGATTCTAAACCAGTATAAACAAATGACTATCCAGTCTCTTCTTGAAAAATTTACGTTGAAGAACAATTTTAGGAATTATGGATCATCATCATCATCATCATTCTAGTCATGGTCTGATGAAGGCCTCTTCTGCATGTTTCCAACCAATACACTCCTGGGATTTCTTTGCCAGTTGAGTCCTCCATTCTTGCCGATGTCATCGATCCATCTTGCTTTAGGTCTCGTTCGTGGATGCTTTGGATCCAATGGGATCCATTCTACGCCTGCCTTGGTCCTCCTGCCATCGGTTCTTCCTGCTGTGAAACCAGCCCGTTTCCATTTAAATTCTTTTACTTTCTTGATGGCATCGTATACTTTTCTTTCTTCTCTAATCCACGTGCAAGTCTTCCTATCTTGTCTCATCCTTCCATGGTTCTTTGCGCCACTGGTAGCTTTTGAGTTGATTGTGATGTTAATGTCCAGATTTTATTGGTATATATTATTATTATTATTAAAACTTTTATACCGCCCCGTCTCCCAAATAGGGACTCAGGGCGGTGAACAGCCATAATAAAATACAATCGATATAAATTTTAAAATGAATTAAAAGAGAATTAAATGCACGACTGTAATTAAAAATAAAACCAATAAAACCCTGTTAAAAATGAAGATTTAAAAATTAAAACCCTACTAATGGGACTAGCCAGATGCTGAAAAAGGTGCGTCTTCAGTGCGCTCCGGAAGGCCCATAGGTCAATGATGGCCCGTATCTCCGAAGGAAGCTCATTCCAGAGAGAGGGTGCCCCCACAGAGAAGGCCCGTATCCTCGGAGCCGCCAGCTGGTATCGCCCAGCCGGCGGCACCCCGAGGAGGCCCACCCTGTGGGAGTGCACTGGCCGGCGGGAGGCCGATGTTGGCAGCAGGCAGTCCCGTAAGTTTATATTAGAGCAGGTAGCACACACTGATCGAACGTTTTTCTCTTTTGACACAGGGGAGGTTGTTCTTGAAAATTATGCTTAGCTTGCTGAATGCCTGTCAACCACATTTAACTCACTGTTCAGTTTCCCTTACTGTATCACCTTCCATTGAGATTCAGAAGAAGGACTAGAGGTGGTTTGATAGCAGTATTCCAGTATTTGAGGGGCTGCCATAAAGAAAAGGGGGTCAGTTTATTTTCCAACACATCTGAAAGGCAGGACAAGAAGCGATGGATGGAAACTAATCAAGGAGAATTGGAATTAAGGAGAAACTTCCTGAGTGAGAACAATTAGCCAATGGAACTGCTTGCCACCAGAAGGTGTGGGGGCTCCATCACTGGAGGTTTTTAAGAAGAGACTGGACAGCCATTTGTCTGAAATGATATGGAATTAGAATAGAATGCTTTATTGGCCAAGTGTGATTGGGCACACAAGGAATTTGTCTTTGGTGCATAAGCTCTCAGTGTACATAAGAAAAAATACTTTAATCAAGAATCATAAGATACAACACTTAGTCATAGATTACTAATATTGTATTGTACCCTATGACTATTATTAAGTGTTGTACCTTATGATTCTTGACTCTCGACGAATGTATCTTTTATGTGTACAGAGAGCATTTGCACCAAGACAAATTGTGTGTCCAATCACACTTGGCCAATAAAAGAATTCTATTCTTCTAAGCAATCAAATCATACTAGGAAGCAAATAAAACAATATAAACTCTAAAGATACAAGCAACACGGTTATAGTCATAGGTGGAAAGATATAGGTATTAGGAAGGATGAGAAGAATAACAGTAATACAGTCTTAGTAAAGTTGACAGTGTTGTGGGAATTATTCGTTTAGCAGAGAGATGGCAGTCGGGGGAAAACTGTCCTTGTGTCTAGTTGTTCTGGTGTGCAGATCATTAAAACCATGGAAGGCTGAGAGTGCAGCCCTAATCCATGTAAGACTCTTAATTTAAAAGTATCCCATTTAATTATTGTCTAATCCAGTGTTTCTCAACCTTGGAAACTTTTAAAGATGTGTGGACTTCAACTCCCAGAATTCCCCAGGAAGCTTAAAATTTCCATGATTGAGAAACAGGGATGTAGTCTGTGCTTGGAAAGATATACTTGGTCCTTAGAATTCTCCCCATTAGGCAGGATTTAAAAAAAACAAAACATTTAATTGGAATCTGCCTGTCTGTAGTACATGGAATTATTCCCTGTCCCACATTCTGAGATGGTAGAGAACAAGTCATTCCCAGGGCCCACGCAGGTAAGGTGTATGCCGGTTTAATCTGATGACCTAGTTCAAGCAATTTGCTAACATAATAGCTGGCTACTTGGAAGAAACCAGACCACAAAGTACATATTGGACAATATTTGGCAAACCCTGCAAGGGTAACACCTAGTCCTCGACTTAACGACCACATTTGAGCCCAGAATTTATGTTGCTAAGGGAGACATCGGTTAAGTGAGTTTTGCCCCCATCTTGACGATTTGTCTTGCCTCATTTGTTTAAGTGAAACCACTGCAGTTACCAGTCACACGGTCATTAAGTGAATCGGGCTTCCCCCATTGACTTTGCTTTGGTCAGAAGGTCACAAAAGGGGACCATGTGATCCCAGGGACACTGCGACCATCATAGATAGGAGTCAGTTGCTGAGCATCTGAATTTTGATTGATTGATTGATTGATTGATTGATTGCAAATTTTATATACCGCTCCCATCTCCCAAATAAATAAATAAACAGCATAGAGAGGGCTGGAAAGGCATTGTGAAACGGTATATAAGTCTATTGCTATTTTTTTCTATTTTATTTTATTCTATTCTTATTCTATTATTCTATTCTATATTTTACATTCTATATTATTCTATTCCTATTTTCTATTCTATTCTGTTCCATTCCATCTATTCTGTTCTGTTCTATGCTATGCTATTCCATTCTATTCTATTCCATTCCATTCTATTCTATTCCATTCTGTTCTATATTCTATTCTAATCTATTATTTTATACAACTCTATATTTTATTCTCTATTCTATTCTATATTTAATTTTTCTATTCTACTGCTATGCACTGTGAAGCAGTATGTAAGGCTAAATGCTATTGCTATGTCTATTAATTGCATCTTTTTCAGGCCAAGCTGACAGATTCGGCCTTGCTCTAATCGGTACCTGTTTTGTCCTCTGTAAAGGATACTCTTGGGGGAAAAAATGAACCAGGAGACTTTCTTTGCCAATTAAAACTAAGTGGGATGGATGACACATGGTTATTATTGGCTGAAATCTTATGGCCCTGTTTGTGTTTTTTTCTTCCTTTCTTGGCAGGAATACACATGTCCCCGATGTGAATCCGGCTTCATTGAAGAAGTAACAGATGATTCCAGGTAACCTTCCATTTCCTGACCAGCAACAACAGCATGTCTGTTTATATATCCTCTTCTCTCCTTTTGAAAGGTGTTTCTTAACCTCAACTTCTTTAAAATATGTGGAATTTCTGGGAGTTGAAATCCAAGTACGGGTAGTCCTCGGTTTATGACTTATGGACACATTTGAGACCAACAATTTAATGTTGCTAAGTGAAGCTCTTGCTAAGTGGAATTCTGCCTCATTTTATGACTTTTCGTGCCACGGTGGCTAAGTGAATCGTTGCAGTTGTTTAGTTAGTAAGACAGTTGTTAAGTGGCTTCCCTATTGATTTTGCTTGGAATGGTCGTAAAAATGGATCATGTGACCCCGGGACTTCAATCGTCATAAATACGAACCAGTTGCCAAGTGCCTGAATTTTGATCACATGACTATGGGGATGCTGCAACTGTTGCAAGTCTGAAAAACGGTCATAAGTCGCTTTTTTCAGTGCCGCTGTAACTTTGAACGATCACTAAATGAACTCCAGTTGCCTCTTGAAAAAACACTTTTAGGATTGTTCAGAAAGCTTTTTTAGAAAACTATCCTGCCCTGGAGAAAAACCCTCTTGTGGCCCCTTTTTCTGTAGCCCCCCCCAAAAGCCACTTTCTGAGCTCTGCTTGGTGCTTCTGCTACGTGTTTCAATGCAGGACAAAACATCCTGTTAGGGTCTCATGTCAACTCATAAAACATTCTTTTGCCTGTTTTAGTAGTTGCCATAAAAAAGGGAGGTGGAAGAAGGAGGAAGAAAATCTGGAAGAGCAGAGCAGCAGTGTGGAAGCGAAAGTACATTCCAACTCTTCTCTTTAAAAGATTGTAGCTAAAATACCAAAGTTTTTGCCCGCAAATATATTTAATTGAAGAATGTGATTGATGACACGCAGCCTGTGAACGTGCTCAGTTGGAGAATCTGATTTATGACACACCCAGGAGGGAGAGGGGGAAACAGGGTCACGGGTGACTGTGAATGATGTCTGCCAGAGTTAACTTCGTACAGGGCAATGCCAGCATGTTGCCTCTTAATAAATCCTTTGAAGTTGGTTGAAGTTTGGCTCGAGAATCATGATTTAATGAGGGTGATTGCTGGAATCCTGTCTTAAAGAGAAAGACCCAAACTCAGACTTCTGGGGTTCCTCTTGCCCCATACGGATCTTCTACGAGAAAGCTTGCTTTTGGGTTGGGGGGAGAGACCTCCTATTAGGTCGGAATGGGACAACTCACCATGGGGACAATCCAACAATTCAATTGAATTATTTAAAATAATTAAAGCATTATTTTAATTGTTGTCATTCACCTTTCATTCGGTCCCTCCTTTGGCATCCTTTCTTCCATGATTCTATACTACTACCCTGTTTCCCCGAAAATACGACCTATGCTGAAAGTAAGCCCTAGCTTGATTTTTTTTTACACATGCGCCCAATATAAGCCCTACCCCCCAAAATAAGCCCTAATTTAGATCCCACCCACTCCAGAGTGCCTGGGTAAAAATTAAGCTAAGGGTGAAGATGGGGGTGGTGGAGCTGCCCGACTACTAAACTTTGGACAGTTGTAGCCACGCCTCACACACCCCGATACCTGCCTTGCCGGCCCAGAAGCTGCAGAAGGCCTCTGTAGCTGAGAACAAAGCTCTGGATCGATCTAGAGCTCCATTATCGGCTGCAGAGGTCTTCAGGAAAGCCTTGCCAGCTGCAGAAGGTTCCTGAAGGCCCCTGACATCGAAAAGGAGCCCGGAGGCGATGCACGCAAGTGAGGTTCGTCAGTGAAGGACACCCCCCGAAAATAAGACCTGGTGCCTTTTTCGGTGGCGAAAAAAAATATAAAACGGTCTTATTTTCAGAGAAATACAGTATTTCTTTGATATTAGTCTAACTCTTGTCCCGCAGCGAGTTGGCCTTGGCGAGGTATCCTAGACCTCTGTTAGTTCGCTTCCTGGTAAGTTGGTGACCAGGAAGGTGAGAATTTTTGAGAGTCGAAGTCCACTTATCTTAAAAGTTGCCAATGTTGGGAATCCCTGTTCTTTAAGCCCTGGCATTCTCCCACAACCTGTTTCTTTCCCTCTCTAGTTTTTTAGAAGGCAACAGCAGCGGCAATGATGAAAGTCCCTCCACTCCATTTGCAGAGGTGAGTTTTCCTGTTGTTATTTTTTTCCTTTCTTTTTTTTCTACAGCTGTGTCAGGGAGGGGTCCTTCCCTGTCCATTCCCCCCCTCCTTCCCCCCCGGAACTACTTGGGTCTGGTTTGGGGTGTGGCCCTTTTTAGGTGACGTAGATTTTAGGGGGGATCCCTCGTTTGAAAAAGACACAGGTGTGAAAAGAAGCCAGGGTTCGTTTGAGGAAGTATAACTCTCAATGTGATGCTTGAAACTAGATAAAGAATTGGGTTGTTTTCCTCAATAAATCAATGAACAAGTACAGGTCATGCTCAACTTATAATCTGTTGCTTAGTGACTGTTAAACGTTCTAGTAAAGGTAAAGGTTCCCGTGGCACACCCGTGCTAGTTGTTTTCCAGCTCTAGGGGGCGCTGCTCGTCTCCGTGACAAAGCCGAAGAGCCGGCGCTGTCCGAAGACGTCTCTTGGTCATGTGGCCGGCAGGACTAAACGGGTCCCTATTTTTCTACTTGCATTTTTTTTACATGCTTTCAAACTGCTAGGTTGGCAGAAGCTGGGACAAGGAACGGGAGCTCATTCCGTGACGCGGGGCTAGGGATTTGAACCGCCGAACTGCCAACCTTTCTGACTGACAAGCTCAGTGTCTTAGCCATGAGCCACCACGTCCCCTTATTCCTTAGTTTAGGGCTAAAGAAAAAGGAAGCGCAGCTAGGGGATTTATTTATTTTATTAAATTTTTATACTGCCCCCTCTCCCGCAATGGGACTCGGGGCGGTGTACAGCCATGATAAAACCACACAATAAATAGAATTTAAAATAGATTTAAAAAGAATTCAATGAGTGGCTGAAAGAACATAATAAAACAAGGTATAAAAGTTAAAATTACCAAAAAAAAATTTAAAAATTTAAAACCCTAGTAATTGATACTAGGCCAGACCGGCCTGTTGGAAGAGGTGGGTCTTTAGCGCGTGCCGGAAGGTTTGCAGGTCAGTGCAAATGCCCCTCTCCTTTTGGGTGCTTGGGAACCGGTCCACATTTACAGATTTTTTTAGAAGGTTCTGCAATCAAACAACCATGATTTACAATGATTGGGCCAGAAATCAGTGTTTACATCTGGTTTCCCAGCAAAAAAAAACACCAGCCTATAACAAACAGCGTGTTGGCTTAATGGCCACAGAGCTCAGTGTTGCAAAACAGATCGTAAATAGTGACCTACTATATGACCGTCACAACTTATGACTTAAAATAACAGCTGGAAGGGACCTTGGAGGTCTTCTAGTCCAACTCCCTGCTTAGGCAGGAGACACTACACCATTTCAGACAATCTCTTCTTAAAAACTTCCAGTGTTGTAAAACGTCCAGCACTGTTCTACTTGTAAGTCATAACTCAACTTACGACCACAATTCAGTCCAAAATTTCTGTTGTTAAGTGAGGTTTGCCCCCATTTTACCACCTTTCTCGTCCCAGTTGCTCAGTGAATTGCTGCAGTTGATTAGTAACCCGGCTGTTAAGTGAATCTGGCTTCCCTCATTGTCTTTGCTTGAGAGGAGTTTGCAAAACGGGATCGCATGACAGCAGCCGTCATGAGTATGAGTCAGTGGCCAAGCGCCTGAATTTCGATCCCAGGCGAAGGTCGTAACTCTGAAAATCGGTCCTAAGTCACAGCACCGTTGTAACTTTGAACGGTCACTACACGAACGGTTGTAAAGGCGAGGACTACCTGCATCGTGTCTTTGGACTCATTGGTTTATTTATCTAGTTTTAGTGCTCGTGTGGGGCACAGATCATGCCTTAGGCTCCATTCAAAGGGCTTCTCAAACTTTTCAGCCCCCCTGCAAAACGAAGAGATAACTTTGATATTAAAAATGTAGCTCGATACCCGTGTTTCGCTATGAAACTATCTTTATCTTTATTTAATCTTTATCTTTATTTAATCTTATATACTTATATACCTCTTATATACCTCTCCCAGCGGGATTCGGGGCGGTGTACAGCCGAATAAAATACAAATATAAATACAAATAACAATGTTTAAAATGAATTTTAAAAGAATTAAATAATTGGCTGGAAAAATTAAAAAAATTATCAAAGGATTAAAAAACTAAAAACCATTAAGGTCAAATTAAAAACCCTACACGTAACTCTAGGCCAGACCGGCTTGATGGAATAAGTAGGTCTATGTGGCTCTGCCTACCAGCATCCATCGGTATTCATTTGGCTAGCATCCTGTTGGTGTGTGAGAGAGTTGAAGGCTGTTTGGAAACTGAAACAGTATTTGTTGTGTGAGCAAGGAGGAGACAGCAAGGAGCCTGGGCATGGCTTAGCTCAACTGTTCTGTACTAAAGCTGCTTGGTGCGGTGAAACTGAAACTCCTCTGCTTGTGTTTTGCCTTTGGAAGAGATTTCTTGTCAGGTGGGGAGGGGAGTAGAACCCCTTAGCATCAGAGCCTGCTAATAACAACAACAACAACAACAACAACAACAACAATAATAATAATAATAATAATAATAATAATAATAATAATAATAATAATAATAATAATAATAATAATAATATAGGAAATACTAATGCTCTGATGGTCATTTTGAAAAATAATCCTTTCTTAATGATCCCCTAGTACAGCGGTAAGGAACCTTGGCTCTTTTATCACTGATGAACTTCAACTCCCAGAATTCCTGAGTGAGCCATAAAAGTTTCCCCATCCCTGGCCTAGTGGTTTTTCAGTTGTGAGAGAAATCAATTTTTGACTTGAATGGGACTGTTTAATATACAAATGTAGGACATATAAAGAATATTGATCATTCAAGTCAAAAATTAGGACATTTGTATATTGAACAATCCCATTCAAATCAAAAATGGATTTCCCTCACAACTGAAAAACCACTAGGCCAGGGATGGGGAAACGTTTATGGCTCATTCAGGAATTCTGGGAGTTGAAATCCATCAGTGATAAAAGTGCCAAGGTTCCCTACCGCTGCCCTAGAAGTTAAGAGGAACCTATATGCCAAATTTCAAGTTTGTAGGCTTTACGGTTCTGGAGATTTTGTGATGATGCCTGAGTGGCTTTGGGCTTTTATAGATAGAAGAGTTTTAGCAAAAGCCAAGCGTATGAATAGCATCTTCAGGCAAAGAGGAGGCTGACTCCTGGCTTTTGCAACTGCATTGCCAGTCAGACCAAGTATAGCAATTGGACGCAAGGCACTTTATATTTAGATGGGTGACTGGTTACCCCCAAGGTGCCATTGCTGCTTGTGTGAGACAAACTCGAAGGAGTGGGCAGATGCTGGAAGAGGGAAGCTATTTAGAGCTTTCCCGACCATTTCAGCTGCCAGTCTGCCTCCCACTAGCTCCCAGCCGGGGCATCGCTGGCCCTCCCACCTGCCTCGTGGCCGGGACGACTGAACCAGCCAGGTGTGACACATGCTTCACCAGGAGGTAAGCGTCCTACCTCTGGCCTCTGCTGCAGTGTGAGGCCATGGAGGGAGGCTGCCTGTCTCCAGGCTGGGCTGCCCCTCTCTTTGGAAGCTGAGTTTGCAGACCCCCGCGGGGTGTCCAGGTGGGTGGCTGGCTGGTCGGTGGCTTCCTGTGTGGCACAGACCCAACAGAGGCTTCCTGTGTTGTGAGAACCCAGGCGACGGGGTTAACTCAGTAAACTGAATCCCTTCACCAGGGTTTAGAGCACGGGTGTCAAACTCACGTCGTCACGTGACGTATCAGGATTTCTTCCCCCTTTGCTAAACCGGGCATGGCGTGGGCAGCGTGTGACGCATCCGGGCCGCAAATTTGACAGCCCTGGTATAGAGGGTTGGGAAGATGCTGCTGGCATGGAGAAGAGAAGAGAAAATATAGAGAATAGAAGTAGGAATAGAATAGAAAGAATTAGAATTAAAAAGAATAGGAATAGAATAGAGAGTAAAATATAGAATAGAATAGAGTAAAATATAGAATAATATAGAATAGAATGTACAATATAGAATAGAATAGAATGTAGAATAGAATGTAAAATATAGAATAGAATGTAGAATAGAATGTAAAATAGAATAGAATTAGAATAGAATGTAAAATAGAATAAGAATAGAACAGAATGAAGAATAGAATGTAAAATAGAATAGAATAGAATGTAAAATAGAATAGAATTAGAATAGAATAGAATGTAAAATAGAAAAGGAATAGAACAGAATGTAGAATAGAATAGAATGTAAAATATAGAATAGAATAGAATGTAGAATAGAATGTAAAATAGAATAGAATAGAAAGAATAGAATAGAATGTAAAATAGAATAGAATGTATAATAGAATACAATAGAATAGAATGTAAATAGAATAGAACAGAATGTAGAATAGAATAGAATGTAAAATAGAATAGAAAGAATAGAATAGAATGTAGAATAGAATAGAATGTAAATAGAATAGAATAGAAAGCATAGAATAGAATGTAAAATAAAATAGAACGTAAAATAGAATAGAATAGGGAATAGAATAGAATAGAGAATGGAATGGAATAGGAGAGTAAAAAATAGATAGAATGAAATAAAGAGTAAAATATAGAATACAATAGAGAACAAAATGTAGAATAATGTCACTTTATTCAATAATCAGCATACCTTAAAACGAAATTTCGTTGCATACGGCTCTCAAAGGGTTACCACCTCCAATATACACTACATAACCACGACAGAAGAAATAAATGAGTACAAAATTATGCCTATGCCCACATATATGATCATTATATTATAATTAGCGGCCTGAGCTCACGCAGCCGCTTTGGTTTGAACGTTATAATTAGCCCTTGAAGTTTCTCCTGCTGTGCTTCGGAATTGCTTGCGTGGCCGATGCTCTCTTGGGCCGGCTGGGGAGGGGCAGTGGGAAGCCTTCTCGGACTCCTGCAGATCCTCCTTCTGCGTCCCCTTGAATGCCACCTTTTGACTCTGTTCATTAAATACCTTTTATCTGGAAGGCTCTTGGCCACCGAGCGTCCATGCTGTTGATGTGGCCGCCAGCTGTTTGTGCCAACGGCAGCCAGGTCATGTGAGGGGCAGAAGGTCACGTTATGGGGTGAATCCCAGTGGGTCAAAGGATGGTGGCGCATCTCCCTTTGGGCTCCAAATCAGCCACGAGCCCGACTACAGGTAGTCCTTGACTTTACAACCAAAATGGAGCCCGAAATTTCCGTTGCTAAGTGAGACATTGGTGCAGAGGGTTTGGCCTCGTGTTACAACCTTCCTTGCCACAGTTCTTAAGTGAATCACCAGAGTTGATAAGTGAATAACCCAGTTGTTAAGCAAATCTGGTTTTCCCCATTGACTTTGCTGGTCAAAAGGTCGCAAAAGGGGATCAGGTGAGCCCAGGACACCATCATAAATAGGAACCAGTTGCCAAGCATCTGAATTTTGATCCCGTGACGGTGGGGATGCTACGAACAACATAAGTGTGAAAAACAGTCCTAAGTCACACTTTTCAGTGCCATTGGAACTTTGAACGGTCACTAACTGAACTGTTGTAAGTCGAGGACTGTCTGTAATCCAGGCCAAGCTGTAGGAGAATGGTGGGAGCAACTTCGAGGTAGTCTCTTTATATACTGTACTAGCTCGATACCCAAGTTTTGCCATGAAACTATGTGGTCGGACTTAGTTTTTGGGGAGGAAAATAAGTGGGGTGGGATTCTGCCTCTGCCTACCAGCATCCATCAGTATTTCATCTGGCTAGCGTCCAGTCAGTGTGTGAGAGAGTTGAGGGCTGTTTGGAAACTGAAAGAGTATTTGCTGTGTGAGCAGGGAGGAGACAGCAAGGAGCCTGGGCGTGGCTTAGCTCAACTGTTCTGTACTAAAGCTGCTTGGTGCGGTGAAACTGAAACTCCTCTGCTTGTGTTTTGCCTTTGGAAGAGATTTCTTGTCAGGTGGGGAGGGGAGTAGAACCCCTTAGCATCAGAGCCTGCTAATAACAACAACAACAACAACAACAACAACAACAACAACAACAACAACAATAATAATAATAATAATAATAATAATAATAATAATAATAATAATAATAATAATAATAATATAGGAAATACTAATAGCTCTGATGGTCATTTTGAAAAATCCTTTCTTAGTGAGCCCCTAGAAGCCAAGAGGATCCTACATGCCAAATTTCAAGTTTGTAGGCTTTACGGTTCTGGAGATTTTGTGATGATGCCTGAGTGGTCTATGGCTTTCATATATATATATATATACAAATGCATGCATTTTATGTTGTATTTCGGTTCTTGTTAGTTGCTCAGGATCTTACTGGTCAGATGGACCATATGCACCAATTGAAATAAATCTCTATCACCTTTAATACCCACCCACCCACCCCTGGAATAAACAGGCTGAAATCATTATTTCAGGCTACAATGTCTTGGAGGACTTTTGACTCAGAGCAATTCAGATGTTTGGATCTGTAGGCAGTTCTTTTAAAAATAAAAGCTGGTTCCCTCACCCCCCCATCTGTTGATTCTGAATTTAGCCCATGGGCTCAGTGTATCGTCACTCTTGACCTCAAACCCAGCCGCTTTTCCTGAGCTCCTCTTTCCTTTGATCTCAACTTGGCTCAGATGTGTTACTTAATGTCAGCTCGGTCACAAAAGTGGGGAGGGGGCAGTCCCTGGCCCTCCCAGCTCATCTTAGGCTGACTCTTGAGTCTGGTTGAGCCGCTGTAGCCACTCACACCGTTGGGCTTTGGAAGGGCTCAGGACTGCATCTTCCTTCTGCTTATGGAATTCTTCTGGCCCTCCGGCTTTAGAGTCAGGATCGGTCGATCAGAATAGAGCTGGAAGGGACCTCGGAGGTCCTCTAGTCCAGGGGTCGCCAACCTTTTGGACCTCAGGGACCACCAAACTCATAATTTTAGATCCCAGGGACCACTAAGTGATTCTGTGGTCGTGGCCTAATTTGTGGGTGTGGTTTGGTGGTCATGTGACTGGTTGGGCATGGCTTGTATGTAAATATTATAAGTATTTATATAAATATTGAATTTTTTATAAAAAAAGAGCAACTTTTACCCAAAATCAGGCAAAGCAGGCAGGCAGATTGAGTTGCTCACAGAATCACAGATTCATTCAGAAATCTATCTATCTGCCATTGGCTAGCTCAGTCTGCCACATAAAATTTGCTTGCAAGCAAACTCATAACACTTGCAAACTCACAAAATTAACTCACAACACACCATGTATGTAAATATTGAATTTTTTATTTATGAAAAGAGCAACTTTTATCCAGAATCAGGCAAAGCAGGCAGATTGAGTTGCTCACAGAATCATTCAGTGATCTATCTACCTACCATCGGCTAGCTCAGTCTCTCAAATTTGCTTGCTATGAGTCTGCACTGAATTTGCTTGCAAGCAAACCTTCAGTCCTAAGGGAGGTTCGGCTGGGCTTAGCTAGAAAGCAAGAAATCCAACCATTTCCTGCTTCCTAGCTAATCTAAATCTCCCGGCACAGCAGAACAGATGATGGTCGGAAAAAGGAAAAATAGCAACTTAGCAGACAAGTTTGCCGGGTAAGGAGTGAGTGGGTGGGGAGTCCTTCCTTCTCATAAGGTGGCCAGAGTCTTTGAGTTTCATCTTCAGGATCTGGCCTTCTAAAGAGGCGTCAGTTTGATCTCCTCTAGGACCGACCGGTTGGATGGCGTTGCAGTCCAAGGGACTCGCTGGAGCTTCCTCCAGCCCCAGAGTTCAAAGGCCTCCATTCTCTGACACTCAGCCTTCCTTATGGTCCAACTTTCACAGCCATGCATTGCCACTGGGAGAACCAAACCTCTTTGTGGCACCCCTCAAATATTGGAATACTGCTATTATGTCTTTTCTCTAGACTAGCCAAACCCAATTCCTACAATCATTCTTCATATACTTCAATCCCCAGGCCTTTATTCATCTTAATAGCTCTTCTCTGTACTTTTTCCAAAGACTCAACACCATTTTTTTGTGCAATGTGGTGAAAAGTCAGGAAGCTCCTTGGCCAAGAGCAGGCCAGTAAGGCCTGATCAGTTGGAGGCAGCCTTCTGGCTCCATCCATGGTCACTGCATCACTGCCAGACTCCCTAGCTAGCTGGGAAAAGGCTGTTGGGTACTACAGGGCCCCCAACCAAGCTGAGGAAAAGGATGGAACACAACCACGGTCATAAGTATGAACCAGTCGCCTAGCATCTGAATTTTGTTCTCATGATTCTGGGGATGCTACAAAGGTCGTAAGTGTGAAAAACGGTCATCGGTCACTTTGTTCAGTGCCGTAACCTTGGACAGTCACTAAACGAAGTTGTACGTTGAGTATTACCTGTATAAATATTGGTGTCAACTCGTAAAGCATTCCTGGCTTGCTCTCGAGTTGGCATAAGAAGGGAGGGGGGGGGAGAGATCTGATGGAGTTATGACCAAAAGCAAACCTTTCTCCAGATTGTGTCCCAGGTTACCAAGCCCAGCCGGAGAGGCCTGTTTTCTACAGCCCGGGAAAGTGCTAGTTGGAGAATGTGATTTATGACACACCCTGAGAGGAGATGGGGAAACAGGGTCATAGGTGGGCAGTAAATTACATAGGGCAGAGCCGACTGCACTTAGGAAAAGTGCCGACATGTTGCTCCTAATAAATACTTGGATTTCTTTTGAAATTTGGCTGGAGGTTCATGAATTAATTAGGGCGTCCATCGGAACCCTGGCAGTCGGTTCCTGGGAAGGAAAATCCTGCTTTTCCCTTGGGTGGAGTTTTCGCTGTGTGGCTCTAACACTTTTTTCCTGAACTTTCTGTCTCCCTTCCTCAGTTCTGGGACCAGCTGGATCGTTCCATGGTCTTTCCATTCCTGAGCAGCTCTCTGGACCACAATGGCAGGGAGAACGAGAGGGGCCACCAAGCCCACGCGGACCTTTGGGGACCAAGCCGACCTCCGCGACTGCCCATGGCCCGGAGGTATCGACCCCGCCTCAGCACACGGCCAGATCGGTCGCCAGCCATTGAAGGGTAAGAGCCAAAGGGGCGAGTTCAAGTTCTCCGTGCGGTAGAGACAGACAGCTTGTCAGAGAAGAGGGGGTGGGGAATTTCCCTGAGTGAAGGTGAAAACAAGGGTAGCCTCAAAGCCGGAACAGGTAGTCCTCAACTTACGGCCGTTTATTGAGCCCAACGTTTCTGTTGCTAAGCGAAACATTTGTGAATTTTTGCAACCGTTCGACGACTTTTCTTGCCACGTTAAGTGAATCGCTGCAGTTGTTAAATTAGTAGCCCGGTTGTTAAGGGAATCTGGCTTCCCCCGTTGACTTTGCTTCTGTTTTGGAATGAATGAGCTGGAAGGGACCTTGGAGGTCTTCTAGTCCAGCCCCCAACTCAAGCCAAACGGTCGCAAAAGGGGACCCCGGGACCCCGCAACCGTCATAAATGTGAGCCAGTTGCCAAAGGATCTGAATTTTGACGACCTGATCGCGGGGATGCTGCACGGGGTCATAACTGTGGGAAACGGTCGGTTTTTGCCTGACTTTTGACCAGAGCCTAATCGTGCACTGGGAAGAAAACGGCACACCTTGGACATTAGGAGGGCCCTCCGTATTCACATCGAACGCGCCTCTTCCTTCAGGAAGACTGAATCCCTGCTCGCCTCCTTTCAGCGGTCAGCGTTGGGCCGCAGGGGGACACCTTCCGCCGTGGGGCGCTGGCTCAGCGTCTGTATTGCTAAAGCCTCTGAGTTACAGGCTCTCCCTGTGGCCCAGGAGAATCACCGCGCACTCAAACCAGGAGTGCGCCGACCACTGCAGCCTGGGCAACGCAGGCATCGGTTCTAGACATTTGCCGATATGCAACGTGCTCGTCTGTGACCCCATCCATAAAACATTATAGGATTGGCTCCTTTGCCTCGGCGGAGGCGCCCTTTGGAAGGCGGGTCCTGCAGGGGAGTTCGTGGAGAGGTGGGGATCTCGGGCCAGTCCAGTTCCCCCCCCCCCCGCCACCCCCCTCCCCCCCCGTAGGACAGCCAACAGCCAGCTTTGGTATGTCCCATCCTGGATTCTCCCTTCGGCTCAGGGGAGAAGGGGCGTTGGTCCTACCTGACGCGCCTCGTCTCAGGGAGTCGAAGGGAGAATCCAATCCCACCCTGTATTCTCTCTGGTCAGAGTAAATTAAAAACAAAAAACCAAAACGGTGTTGTTGTGACTTCGAACGGTTACTAAATGAATTGTTGTAAGTCGGGGACTACCTGTAGTTTTCATAAGAATCCTGCCTGGACTCAGCATTCATTGGGCATCCGATATTGGCCGTCGCACCCTTTGCCAAAGGGCAAAGGTGACGCTTGCTGCTTCGCCTAAGGCTGCCAGAAAACGTCGTCGTGGGTATCCGCAGGCGCGCTTCCTCTCGGCCAGGTGGCCACTTCCACGGGTACGGCTGCTCCTCTCTCACCTGTGACCTTTTCTCTGTTGTTCCCACCTGACAAATCGCCACCGTGCTTGGGAGCAGAATCATTCAGCAGATCTTCGCTGGCTTCTTTGCAAATTCAGCCGTTCCTGGATCGCCGCCTCCCTCTTTCTCCTGGTGAGTGACGTCCGCTTTCGGGGCGACGGTTTATGTGCCCCTCGGTGCTTGGGTTGAGGCGTGAAAATTGGGGTTCTTCCGGGGCTCTGATTGGGGGACCTTTTCAAGCCGCTTCTCGGCTCAGAGCCTGGGAAGGGGAGGGCTGGGAGCTTCAGGAAGGCTTGGATCTCATCTCCATCTCCGGGAGATTTGAGGCCCTGCTCCAGGCCTGGCTTTGCAGAATGGGACAACTTGCCACAGGATAACTCGCTGCGAGACCATTCAACCATTCAATTGTTTAAAATAATATTTTTTTTTTTAAAAAAAATAACTTTTAATTTTTGTCATTCACGTTTCATTTTCTCCCTGGAGTGGTTGCGGTGGCCTAGAGGTGGAACTCTCGCCTCACAATCAGGAGGTTCTGAGTTCGATCCAAGGTCAAGGCAGATATTTCTCTCTCTGGGCCCAATGGGAATATATATCTGCTGAACAAAAACGCCGCACTGGCAATAGGAAGGGCATCCGGCCAGTAATCACTCAGCTCCATTCAGTTGCCCAAACTCCACCCCGCAAGGGATTATGGGGTTGTTAAAATGATTATTTCATTTTATCCCTCCTTCGGCATCCTTTCTTTCATGATTCTGCTCACTATTTCTTCGTGATTACTGTAACTCTTGTCCCGCAGCGAGTTGGCTGCGGTGAGTTGTCCCGCAGCGAGTAGTCTTAGATGCGGAAGGGAGGGCTGGAAGCTTGTTGAGGGAAGGTGGCTTGAATCTCAACCAGGCGATTCCCTTCCTCTTCGTCTCTGGGTCTTTGGTCCTGCTCCAGGCCTGGCTTTGAACTGGCAAAGCCTCCCCTATTTCACATCTCCTGCATCCCAGTTATCCTTGGAGAATTGTGCTGACCATTGCAGCTGACTTCTCTCCCCTGGGACCCAGGAGCTGCTTCTCCCAGTGCCTTTTCCTGACTAGGAGTTGCAGAAAATGACGGCTTGGGGGTAGCCAAGAGGGCTGGAAGTCCTTGTCCACCACGTGGGACTTGTAAGCTGGGCACTTTCCCTGAGCTCCCTTTTCTTTCCCTCCCTCCAGGGGAGGCATGCAGGGCAGGCTGCATTCTAGCTTTGGGGACTACGCGTGGGACCAGAGCGGCCTCGATGCTGTCTTGACCCAGGTAAAGGCACCGGCCAGCGGGCTCCGGGCTGAGGCTGCCCTTCTCCTCTGGCAAGCACACCTGGGGGGCACCGGTCCTGACACCTGGGGCAGGGCTGGGCCTTCTCTTCCCTTTGCCACAGTCTCCCTTTGCTTGTCCACGTCCCATCGACCGGCCCGTCTCTCTTGCTGACCCTTGCAAAAGGGAACCTGCGTCATTCGGAGCAGTGCTGAAAGGAGTCTCGAGCCAAACTTCCAAAACTTAAAGAGGATTTATTGGGAGTTAACATGTCCGGCACTGCCTGAGTGCAGCCGACTCTGAGGCACATCATTTATTGTTACCTTTGACCCTGGTTTTTCCCCACCCCCTGGGTATATTGGAATTCATATTCTCCAATGGGACACGTCCATAGCCCAGAGTCATCAATTAGGCTCTCCAGTTAGAATTTTGCAAGGCAGAAACTTCGGTCACCTAGTTACTATCTTTGAAAATATTTATGGAATGCACTTTCGGTTTGCAAGCAGCTGCACCGCTCCCCCGTCCCTTTCTGTTGGCAACTCTAAAAAGACCCATAGAAACATTTTATGAGTTGACAACTGACACCAGCTAGCACTCACAACAAATGGAGCCCCCTGATCAGCCAGGCAGGCTAGATTCACACAACATGAGTACATACACACATGTGTCCACACACTTAACTCACGCAAGATAAAACACCACCTAGTTAAGGAGAAACTTAACAAAGCTACGCAAGGACTAGTTCGTGAGCTGGATAAGTATGTTGTGTGAATATAGATACTGAAACAGTTCGTCTGATTGACACTTGATGCTGGCACACGGTGTTTATTTCTAATTTGGTATGATATACAGACCCATCTATTTGGGCTTAATATTATTCCATGACAATCAAGCCACTCAGATTGGTCAACTAACTGAAACCATTCTGGTTTAACGTCGCCCTTTAAGGCAATCTGTGTCGCCGCAGGCTTTTTAGGATCAGATCTTAAAAAGGAGGCTACCCCTGAAATACAAATAGTCCTCGACTTACTACCACAATTCAGCCCATAATTGTCTTTGAGTGAGCCGTTGGTTAAGTGAGTTTCGCCCCCCTTTGGTGACTTTTCTTGCCACATTTGTTAAGTGGATCACTTGCAGCTCTTAAATTGGTAATGCAGTCACTGTTAAGTGAATTTGATTTCTCCATCGATTTTTGCTTGTCAGAAGGTCCCAAAAGGGGATCACGTGACCCTGGGAACCACTGCAACCCACCATAAATATGAGTCAGTTGTCAAGCACGTGACCTTGAGGATGCTGCAATGGTAGTAAGTGTGAAAAATGGTCGTAAGTCACTATTTCAGTGCTGTTGTAACTTCAAACGGTCACTAAGTGGAGTGTGGTAAGTCGAGGACTACCTGTACGGTGTTGATCTGCTGGGAACAACGACAAGGGGACGTTGGGTCAACCAGAACTAGGCTGAGAGTCTGTCTGGATAATGACCTGGAACAGCTGCATAGGCCCTCCTAGGATTTTGAGCAATGTGCTGCAACATTAGAGTCCTACTGAATGTTGAGACCCAAAGATCTGGAAGCTTCTACCTTCTGAACCAAAGGTGCTTTTTCCAAGGGCAACTGGACTTTCTGGTTTTTCTTTGAAGACGTTTCGCTTCTCATCCCAGAAGCTTCTTCAGCTCTGACTGGATGGTGGGGAAGGGAAGGATTGATACTCCTTGTACACAAGCTGGTCATTTGCATCCTTTTAGAGTGACGTTAAGGCCACTTGGAGGTTTGTCTGTGTCCTCAGGGTCACCTGAGTAGTGCAAATGGGTGTGGAAGGACCCATTTATCTGAGGACACAGATTTATTTTGAGGAAACAGCTGGTCGTTTGCATCCTTTCAGAGAGCTGTTGAGGCCACTTGGAGGTTTATCTGCGTCCTCAGATAAATCTCTGTCCTCAGATAAATTTCTGTCCTCAAATAAGTGGGTCCTTCCACACCCATTTGCACTACTCAGGTGACTCTGAGGACATAGACAAACCTCCAAGTGGCCTTAACATCTCTCTAAAAGGATGCAAATGACCATTTGTCTGCAAGGAGTATAAATCCTTCCATTCCCCACCATCCAGTCAGAGCCGAAGAGATGGATGAGAAGTGAAATGTTTTCAAAGAAAAACCAGAAAGTCCAGTTGCCTCTTGAAAAAAAAAAGCACCTTTGGAACAACCAGGATCTGGATGGCTTGAGCATCTCCATAGACCTGCCTTCTGAAGATGCGTGCATTTTTAAAAAACCTTTCAGCAGTTGCCTGATTCCCATGCAGCTGTGCTGGGAGGGGCTCTCCAACAGCCCTCTTCTGGCGCAGAGAAGGGTGCTTCCAACCTACTTTGCAACAGTCTCAGCACCTCAGCTTTAAGACCTTCTCTCTCCTCTCTCTTGCAGCTTATGGGACACTTGGAAAATACAGGGCCTCCCCCAGCTGAGAAAGAGAAAATTTCTTCCCTCCCGACAGTGACCGTCACTCAGGAACAAGTGGGTAAGTTCCTGTTTTTGTCACTTTTTATGGACTTCTCTGGAGCCAGTTTGACAAGGCTGCTCTCTCCTTTCCTTTCTCCTTTCCTTTCTCCTTTCCTTTCCTTTCCTTTCCTTTCCTTTCCTTTCCTTTCCTTTCCTTTCCTTTCCTTTCCTTTCCTTTCCTTTCCTTTCCTTCCCTTCCCTTCCCTTCCCTTCCTTCCTTTCCTTTCCTTTCCTTTCCTTTCCTTTCCTTTCCTTTCCTCTTTCCTTTCCTTTCCTCTCTCCTTTCCTTTTTCCTTTCCTTTCCTCTTTCCTTTCCCAACAATCTTTTTCTGGGAAGAGTCTTAAGGGCAACTCCAAGACTGCATTCCAAAGGAAGTTGGAGCTTAGGTCTCTTTGAAGATAACCAGCTCCACCCAATACCCTGATCAATCGCCGATTGCTAAATTTTATCACTCAAGTGTGACAGTCCAAGCTCTTCGCACTCATCACCTTTCTGAATGAATCTCTTCATCCTTTTCCTTTCCAAATCTATTTTTTTTCTTTTGGGATGCTTTTCTGTCTTTGCTTTTTCCTGGGAATTACAACTCCAAAGCCCCACCCTGTTCGTCTACTTCCCACCAACCTCCCTTTCGTCTCTTTAGCAGCTGGCATCCTTTTGGCGCCATCCTTGCTCTGCTGAAATGACTGGGCACCAGGAACCTTCTGGAGTTTTTTCTTCCCCCCTGAACCTGGGAGTAACTCCCTCCCTCTGGCTGCTGGCACTAATGTTTCCCTCCCCCGCAGATACGGGTTTGGAGTGCCCCGTGTGTAAAGAAGACTACACCGTGGCGGAGCAGGTCCGGCAACTTCCGTGCAATCACTATTTCCATAGCAGCTGCATTGTGCCATGGCTGGAACTGGTGAGTCTCTGCTCAGGCAGAGGGGGGAGGGGAGGGGGTGTTATCCCTGGCTCTGGGGCAGGAAATGTCTAGCGCCACCACAGCAAATAGCAGTAGCACAATAATCTGGGTCCTCATTTTACCGACCTCGGAAGGACAGAAGGCTGAATCAACACCTTGAGCTGGTCAGGATCGAACTCCTGACTGTGGGCAATGTTCTCTTGCAATTCTGCATTCTGACAGGGAGGGAGGGAGGGAGCAAAATAGCAATAGCCCTTAGACTTATATCCCGCTTCACAGTGCTTCACAGCCCTCTCTAAGCAGTTTACAGAGTCAGCCTGTTGCCCCCAACAATCTGGGTCCTCATTTTACTGACCTCGGAAGGACGGAAGGCTGAGTCAACCTTGAGCTGGTCAGGACTGAACTCCTGGCATTGGACAGAGTTAGTCTGCAATACTGCAGTCTAACCAGGGAGGGAGGGAGGGAGGGAGGGAGGGAAGGAAGGAAGGAAGGAAGGAAGGAAGGAAGGAAGGAAGGAAGGAAGGAAGGAAGGAAGGAAGGAAGGAAGGAAGGAATAGCACTTAGACTTATATACCACTTCATGGTGCTTTCCAGCCCTCTCTAAGCGGTTTACAGAGTCAGCCTCTTGCCCCCAACAATCTGGGTCCTCATTTTACTGACCTCGGAAGGACGGAAGGCTGAGTCAACCTTGAGCTGGTCAGGACTGAACTCCTGGCATTGGGCAGAGTTAGTCTGCAATACTGCAGTCTAACCAGGGAAGGAAGGAAGGAAGGAAGGAAGGAAGGAAGGAATAGCACTTAGACTTATATACCACTTCATGGTGCTTTCCAGCCCTCTCTAAGCGGTTTACAGAGTCAGCCTCTTGCCCCCAACAATCTGGGTCCTCATTTTACTGACCTCAGAAGGACAGAAAGCTGAGTCAACCTTGAGCCTGGTGGGATTTGAACTGCCAAATTGCAGGCTGTTGGCAGTCAGCAGAAATCGCCTGCAGTACTGCACTCTAACCACTGCGCCACCGCAGCTCTATATCTGAACCCCTGGAAGCCACAAGAAGAGAACATCCTCCCTCCAGGAGGAGTTTGGCTTTTGGTTCCAGTCATTCAGACACACACTCACCCCCCCCCCCATTTTCCTTCTCCTTCGCCAGCACGACACCTGTCCCGTGTGCCGGAAGAGTCTGAACGGGGAGGACTCCGCTCAGCAAGCCCCGAACACGGAGGCCTCCACCAGCAACTCCTTTAGCAGCCCAAGCCACCTGCATGACCGATGGACTTTCTGAAGCCCCCGGAGCGGCTGGGAGAGAGAAGGGCACCGCAGAGGAGCCTGCCGCGTTCTTGGCTACGGATGTAAATTGTACGATAACTCAAACCACACAAGCGAGTAGCAAGAAGAGAGAAAGCAGGCCCAAGCGGCCTTCACCCACCTCCCCTCCCCATCGAAGCCCGGCACCCCCCCTTTCTGAAAAACAGTCACCAAGGAACCTTCCGGTCTGGAGGGACCACGTTAGTGCTTGCAGGGGCGGGAGTGTCGTCTATTAAAAGTTTGTGGACTGTTTTTTTCCCCCCCAGTGATATCTGTACTGATTGCTGGCTGGCTGTCCACGTAACGTGGACAGGACACACAAAGCTCGGAAGGAGCCAGGAGGAGCCTGCAGGGGCAGGGCTGGTGGGGCTCCCTCTGCATTTGACCGATGGGGTCTTGGGTTCAGAAGGGGGGGGAGGGGAAAGGAGAAGGGAAGCCCACCCAGCCCCAATCCTCCCCTCACTCCAGGTTTTGGTGGAAGCAAACAGGGCCACGCTTCTCCGGGCGAGGCAGGTGTTCCTGTGGCTGGATTCCTCTGCTTGAACTGAAATATCCACCTGTCCAATTTGCTCCTTGCTGTCAAACGGACTCCATTGGTCTCTCACAGCAGAAGTGGCTTTGCCAGGTATCCTTCCCTATTGAAAACGTGAATACCATTGCTTAAAAATATCAGGAAGAACGGCTTGTCTCTCTCCTTTTTTTCCCCCCCCCTTTCCCCCTTCTCTTCAACTTTCCGCCATTCTTTTCTCCTCGGCTTTTAAACCTCTCGCGATCATGTCCGAACTTCCTACCCCAACCAAGCCAGGGGGGGGAAACCCTCTCCTTAAACAGCCAGATCCGTGTCTCGCCTTCAAAGGGCAGGAAAGTGGGGTGGGGGCAGGCGAGTTAGCTCAGGTCAGGTTGCAAAGAGGAAAAGATTATTATTATTATTATTTTTTAAAACAAAACCCACACACGCAGACGAGGAAAGAAAGAATCCGTTGGCAGCTTCACAGTTGTAAAAGTGTGCCTTTTGCTATCGAATAAAGTCTTTACTAAGAAACGAGACAGTGAAGGTAATTTTTGGCAGGGTGTTTGAACCCAGGTGTGTAGGGCGAGTTGGCCATTGTGCAAGCCAGGCCTCCTGGAGGCTTTGTCAGGCCATTTGAGGCAGAATCAGAGAGCGGTTCGAATTGCCCACCTGGCAGCCTCGGCCTTTGGAAGGCAAGCTACCTCCAGGCCCTGCGCCATTAAGAGCCCCACAGCTTGTGGCCAAAGGGCCCCTTAAGACCCAGAGAAAGTTGCACAATCCTTCGCCGCCCTACAATTCTCCCAGTCTTGGTTACCCGTGGAGGTTTCTGTCTCCAGGACGAGCCTCTCCTCGTGCAGTTCAGAAAGACGCAGACCAACTGGCAGAGACAGCTTCCCACTAACCCTTCCAAGTCCTTCCATTTGGCTGCAGCCTCCAACCGGTTGCCCAGGGGAGGAAGAGGCTGTCGTTGAGAACTGGAGGCCTCGGCTGGAAATGGGGAAGACTGCAATTCCCCTTATTGTGCGTTGGCTGGGGTTGATGGGCGTTGGGAGTCCAGCCAGGAAGTCTGCCTTCACTCCTGTTTCTTCTTGTTCCAGGCAGCCAAAGATGGTGATGTCCCCAAGTTGTTCGTTAAAACTTTTAGGAGTTCTGGATTTGGAGAGCCAACCGTTTAGTCAAAGGGGGAGGGGAGACCACATTTCCACCACCCTGATTGTTGCTAGCGTTGGGTGGCTAGAGCTTAACCTTCTTCCACACAATGCTTTAAAAAAAAAAAGGCAGAATGACTTTCCCAATTTATAAAACCCCTGTTTTCATTAGAATAATGTTTCAGAAATTCAGCGGCATCGTGATCAAGAGGGGGTGCCATACCCAAATTTGTGTGGAAAACATCCACGACCGCCTCTTGTTGCGTACAGCAAGGGGGCCAATTTAACAACACACCATATTTTGGGAAAGGGCACACCCAACAAGCCAAAAGGATACCAGGTCCCTGTACCTTGTTCAGTCCTTGCTGCCTCCAGTGAACTCTGCGGGACGAAAACCACAAGCTTTCCCTTGGAGTAAAAGTCTAAATTCAGCAAGATTCCCAACAGGCAGTCCCAGCGGCAGCTTCTGGTGCGATGTGGGCAGCATTGCAAATGCCAAACTGAACCCTAAAATCTTTCTCTTGGGGGTGGGGGTGGGAAAAGCATCTGGAAGAAAAGATTTCCATGTGGGGAAATGTACGACCCGCTTAAAATCCACATGCGTGGTTATCTTGTCGTCTTCCATCCGCAAATCTTGCAGGCGAACGGGGCTTTTGATCTGCCTAAATAAATCAGTTCTGGCGATATTTAAACGGCGTACATCGAAATACACAGAAGGGGAGAGGCGGTTGTGCTTGCTTGTTCCCTAAAATGCAAAGACGCTGCCGTCAGATTTTGAGACAATTCCGGTTGGAGCAGCCTGAACGTCTCTGGTCCTAAGGTGGCTGGGACAGAAAAACGCAGCTCCCCTTCTGGGTTTTAGCCCACAGATGCTCCTTCCTCTTGGGGCTTTGTTCGAGCGACTCGTTTTATTCCTCTTTTTCATCTTCTCCAGGCTTTTTGTGTATAAAAAATCCAACCTAAGGTTGGGAGGAAGAAAAGAAGCAGGAAAAAAAAAAAGAGGTTATTACACTGCAGAGAATTGGAAGTTTAAAATCTTCATTTCTGAAGTTTCCGAATCTAACTACAGCTCAATGTTAAGCTTTGTTTCCCTTATTTTTCAACTCTAGCAATCTAAGTGGGGAAACGTTTGTGAATTATCTGCTAAGAAGAATTGTTTTATTCCCAATCTTGGGAGTGAGGAATGGCATTTCCCCACATTCTCTCAAATGTAGACACTTTCATTTTTCAGGACCTGCGGTAAATTTTAGTTGCACAATTAGCACAGGCAGTCCTCAACTTAGAACAGTTCATTTAGTAACCCGTTCAAAGCTACCACGGCGCTGAAAAAAGTGACTTAGGACTGATTTCCACACAACCGTTGCAGCATCCCCGTGGTCACATGATCAACATTCAGACGCTTGGCAATCAACTCGCGTTTATGACGGTTGCAGTGTCTCGGTGATCCCTTCTTGTGACTTTCCTGACAAGCGAAGTCTATGGGGATGCCAGATTCACTTAACAACCACTTAATAAGTACAGTGATTTGTCTTAACAACTGTGGCAAGAAGGGCTGTTCAAATTAGTTTAACAAATGTCTCACTTAAATTTTGGCCTCCATTGCAGTCGTAAGTCAATGAATTACCTGTACAGGTAGAACCATTTGTTTAGTGCAGGGGTCTTCAACCTTGACAGCTGTAAGACTTGTGGACTTCAACTCCCAGAATTCCTCCTCCAGTCATGTTAGCTCAGGAATTCTGGGAGTTGAAGTCCACAAGTCTTAAGCTTGCCAAGGTTGAAGACCCTTGAGATAGATGATAGATAGATGATACATATATATATATAGATGATAGATACATATATAGATATGATAGCTAGATAGATAGATAGATAGATAGATAGATAGATAGATAGATAGATAGATAGATAGATAGATAGACAGACAGACAGACAGACAGACAGACAGACAGACATAGATGATAGATAGGTAAATAGGTATGGAGAGAGAGAGAGAGGTGATAGATAGGTGATAGACCAGGGGTCTTCAACTTTGACAGCTTTTAAGACTTGTGGACTTCATCTCCCAGAATTCCTCCTCCAGTCATGTTAGCTTGGGAATTCTGGGAGTTGAAGTCCACACGTCTTAAACTTGCCAAGATTGAAGACCCTTGGTTTAAGTGACTGGTCAAAGATACAACAGCACTCAGAAAGCTACCGTAATTTGAAACCAGTCCTTGAGTTAACCACCATTGCAGCATCCCTGCTGTCACGTGATCGCAGTTCGGACGGTTGGCAACGAGGTCACACAACGGTTGCAGTGTCAATTGGATCACCAACTGTGATTTTCCCAGCCAGCTTCCAACAAGCAAAGTCAACGGAGGAAGTTTGGTTCCTTAATGACTGCATGATTCATTTAACAACTGAAGATGAACTGTAACTGGAGCCCCCAAAATGGTGAAACAACGAATGAGTTGGAAGGGACCTTGGAGGTGTTCTAGTCCAGCCCCCTGCTCAAGCAGGAGAACCTATACTATCGCAGACAAGTGGCTGTCCAGTCTCTTCTTGAAAGCCTCCAGTGAGGGAGCACCCACAACTTCTGGTGGCAAGCAGTTCCACTGGTTAATTGTCTTCGCTGTTAGGAAGTTCCTCCATAATTCCAGGTTGCTTCTCTCCTTGTTTAGTTTCCATCCATTGTTTCTTCTTCTGCCTTCTGGTACTTTGGAGAATAAGTTGATCCCTGTCTTCTTTATGGCAGCCCCTCAAATATTGGAATATGGCTATCATGTCCCCTTTTGTGTCTTCTTTTCTTTATGCTAGCCCACACCCAAACCCCACAGCCATTCTTGATATGTTTTAGTCTCCAGGCCTTTAATCATCTTAAGTTTCTTTTCTTTGAACTTTTTCCAAAGTCTCAACATATTTTTTTTGTAGTATGGTAAGCAAAAAGTGGTTGTGACTCACTCAACTGCCTTGCTTAGCGATGGGATTTTGGCCCCAATTGTGATTGTAAGTTGAGGGCTACCCGTATCATAGATTATTTGGCATTGAAGGAGCTTTTAAATCCCACCCATTGCCCATATCCAAATAGGGGGTAGAAATTGGGTTTCTGCCATTTTCCTACATGAGTTTCCGCTTGTGTTACGGTGCTTCCATCCTCAACCCCAAGATAACAGATAATCAGAGTTGGAAGGGACCTTGCAGGTCATCTAGTCCAACCCCCCACCCAAGTGGGAGACCCTACACCATTTCTGACAAATGGCAGTCCAGTCTCTTCTTGGAAGCCTCCAGAGATGAAGCTCCCACAACTTCTGAAGGCAACTTCTGTTCCATTGCTTGATTGTTCTCACTGTCAGAAAAGTCCTCCTTATTTCCAGGTTGAATCTCTCCTTGATCAGTTTCCATCCATTGTTCCTTGTGTGGCCTTCGGGAGCTTTGGAAAGTAGCTTGACCCCTTCCTCCTCTCTTTGGCAGCCCCTCAAATATTGGAAGGCTGCTCCCCTGTCCCCCCTGGTTCTACTCTTCCCTAAACCAGCCATACCTGGTTCCTGCAACCGTTCTTCGTATGTTTTAGTCTCCAGTCCCCTAAAATCATCCTGGTTGCTCTTCTCTGTACATTTTCTAGAGTCTCAATTGTAGAGTCTCCTCCACAGGTAGTCCTCGGCTTAGGACCACAACTGAGCCCAGAATTTATGTTGCTAAGTTAGAAATTTTCTAAGTGAGTTTTGCCCTCCATTTTATGACTTTTCTTGCCACTGTCGTTAAGCGAATCTCTGCAGTTAATAAGTCAGTAAGTGAATCTGGCTTCATTGATTTTGATCATGAGAAGGTTGCAAAAGAGGATCACGTGACCTCCGGACACTGCGACCGTTGTAAGTACGAACCAGTTGCCGAGCATCTGAATTTTGATCATGCGACCCTGGGGAATGCTGCAACAATTGTACGAATGAAAAACGGTCATAAGTCACTTTTTCCAGTGCCGCTGTAACTACGAACTGCTGTAAGTCAAGGACTACCTGTATGGAACTGCTGTGAGTTAAGGGCTGCCTGTATTCACCACAGCCCCTTCCTCAGTGCAGAAACTGCAGCTTCAGCAGAACACATTTGGGAAGGGGGCTTCTGGGAGCCACAGGTGGGCACCCTGCCTCCTAAAGCTGGAGGCTGAACCCAAAACTGAATCTGATATGACATGATTTAATTTCAGGATCGTTAAAATAAAAAAAAAAGAGTAATCTATAATTTTAATAAATAAATTTCAGTCTAAAGTATATGCAGTGAGTTTGATGAATTCATCCCGATCTGCTTAATAGCTTTCAATCCTCCTGTTAATGCTCCCTTTTCATTTTCAACCGTTGTCCTAGCTGGGAGACAGATAGGATCAGTTTATACCTTTATCAATTTATACCTTTGCAGAGTCAATTACAGGCTGGAGGGGGTCCTTTAAAACAAACCCCCACCAGACACACCCATGCCCGCTGAGGACAGGAATCCAAATTCAAACATCCCCCAGGTGGCCTGTACATGTGGATCCCAACAGATTCTTACCTTCCATAAGAAGAGGATGACCACGGTTAACAGAAGGAGACCGCCAAGGATGCTGCCAATCAGTATCCAGAGGGAAAGGGGGACCAGTTTGGACTGGATAATCTCCAAGACAATCTGCAAGAAGACCAAACTTCTGAGAAGGCCGTGATTCTGAAGACCTTAGCACTAGCCCTTAGACTTATATACCACGTCACAGGGCATTACAGCCCTCTCTTAATCAGATTACAGAGGAATCCAGGTGTTGGGACACTCCCAGCCAGGCAAGGGGGAGGGGTCAACCTTGAGTCCTTGTGCAGCCACAAGAGACGTAAACCTGACCCTACATACCCACCCACCCATCTGTGTCTTTCCAGGGAAGCCAAGACTATGATAAAGTACTCCTATTCCTTCCAATATCTATCCTATTCCTGTTCTGTTCCTTCCAATATCTATCCTATTCCTATTCTATTCTATTCCTTCATTCTAATATCCTATTCTGTTCTATTCTATTGTACTCTTCTATATTGTATTCTAGTCTATTCTTCTAGTCTAGATTCTAGTTTAGTCTAGATTCTACTCTGTATTCTATTCTTTATTCTAGTCTATTCTACTCTATTCTGACTCCATATTGTTAATTTTTATAGTGAAGACTTTACCTAGGAAGAGGAGTAAATTGAGGCTCCTTTACATGCACAGCAGAGATTCTCTTACTGATTTCTGGTCTTTCTGTTCAATTTTGAAACACTGAAGAGCTTCTGCAGAAGTTAAATATGCTGGGAGATTCCTTTGCTGGGGAAAGGAGCATGGATTGGAACAACTTGCCTCCAGAAGTTGTGAATGCTCCAACACTGGAAGTTTTTTTTTAAAAAAAGATGTCAGATAACCATTTGTCTGAAGTGGTGTAGGGTTTCCTGCCTAGGCAGGGGGTTGGACTAGAAGACCTCAAAGATCCCTTTCAACTCTGTTGTTCGGTTCTCTGTTATTCCTTCAAATATTCATTCTATTCTATTCTAGACAATTCAAACCTTCCACATGTGAATCTGGCTGCTTGTGCCGGACACCAGGCCCTGTGTCAGTCCCGTGTCTTACCTGCCGCTGGTGGGCAGCTTTTGGCAGAACAAACAGGTTGTCTTCTTTTTGGACGTTCAGGGTGATGCTGCTGATGATCTTCACTGTCTTGAATTTAGCCTAGATCCACAAAATGAAGCGTGAGGGTGAGGGTGTGTTCTTACTCTTTTTGAAAAGGATTCACAACAGTGAGTGTTGCGTCTGTCCATGTGAGGGTGTGGGGGGAAGGCATGTGAGGGTGCAAAGGAAAGTGTGCAGGAGGTGCAGTGAGGACTGAGGCTGAGTGGAAGCCAGAGTGGAATCCATTGACTTGGTGACTTTTCCTGCTGCCTTCTCCACTGACTCCCTAGGGAAACCAGCAGAGAAGGTCACAAGAGACCCATCACAGGATTGTGGGGTGCTTGGCAACTGGTCGTAGCTGTGCATGGGTTGCCAAGCACCCAGATCGCGACCCCATCTGATCCAAGCAGAAAAGCGATAAAAAAAAATAATAAGATGGCGCACTGAATTTCAAAACGATGCCATTCAAAGCTATTGAATGCAATTTTGCAATAACAGGAAGAGGGATATTAAAAGGGTGGAGTTAAACCAGCAGCCCCCAACGTTTACAGCTTGGTGGCCTGGACCGATGGGGGGAGTGGAACTGGTCTGCCATTTGCATGTGTTGAGTTGCCCACGTGGGCATGCTGGCACGCTGCTTGCACAAGTCGAGATGTGTGCCTGCTCCGTTCTGTCACTTTCGCAGCCTGGTTCTGAACAGGCCACGGCCTGATAATGGGCTGCGGCCCCGGGATTGAGGATTCCTGCCTTAAACTAAAACCCAATGAAATATTCCTTGCAGCAATTTGTTCCCCTCTCTCTCCCCCATCTCCCTTGGGACCACATTTTCTCTCTGTGTTCTGTTCTTTTCACTATGACACACATAGTTACAGGGGTTACGCAACTCCCTGCACTATCAATGACTACTTCAGCTCCAACCACAATAACACAGGGCAAACAATAGATACAAATTCAAAGTAAACTGCTCCAAACTCGATGGTAGAAAATACGACTTCAGCAACAGAGTGGTCAACGCCTGGAACTCTCTCCCTGACTCTGTGGTTACATCCTCAAACACCCCCAAAACTTTAACCTTAGACTGTCTACTGTGGACCTCGCTCCATTCCTCAGAGGTGTGTAAGGGGGTGTGCATAAACACACCAGCCTGCCTACTATCCCTGTCCTATGGTTCCCATTTATTCGCACTCATTTATTTATTCGTGCTTTGCCTATTACAGCGGTTTATAAATTAAAACGCAACTAGCTAAGACTCCTCAGTGGCTGAGTTTGTCCAACAAATAAACACCCACAACCCTGCGAAGCTTCAGGTGGCTTCACAAGCTGTGCTAATAAAGTCCACGGATGGTTTTGCGAAGAGAAAATTCCTCCTTTGTCTCTCACACATTGAACGCAAACGCACACAGGGCAGGAGACACTGTGGCTGCACTCACCTTCCGGAAAAACTCGTTGCGGACGGCTCTGAGTAAGTGGATAGTAACTTCGGAGTTCCTCTCGAGACGCTGCAGTTGGCAGGTCACCACTTGGCATCCGGCGTTGGTGCAATTCTGCAGGGGAGGGAAGGCGCTGGGGGTTTAATCCCGAATCTACTTGGAGAAAAGGTGATTGCTAGGCTCGTAGGACATGCTAACCCAAACAAACAGATGCCGGCTTAGGGATGGTTTTCTTCACCTAAGAGGCTTTAGGCTGGATTCCCACAACACACCCAATCAGAAAGAAGGGCAGGGAAGCCTGATTTGGCTTGAGGGCTACTCAGGGCCACTTCACGGGGAAGTTTGCTCAGTTTCCTTGGCAGCAGCGTGGTTGGGTCTTGCCTTCTTTGGGATTTGACATATGGGCATGTCTAGTTTGATCAAAAGAATGTCTAAGGGTGATATGACAGTACTTTGCCAGTATTTGAGGGGCTGCCCCCAAAGAAGAGGGAGTCAAGCTATTCTCCAAAGCACCCGAAGGCAGGACAAGAAGCAACGGATAGAAGCTCATCCAGGAGAGAGAAGCAACCTGGAACTAAGGAGGAATTTCCTGACAGTGAGAAGAATTAATCAGTGGAATCAGCTTCCCTTCAGATATTGTGGGTGATCCAACACTGGAGGTTTTTAAGAAGAGACTGGGCATCCATTTATCTGAAATGGTATAGGGTCTCCTGCTTGAGCAGGGGGTTGGACTAGATGACCTCCAAGGTCCCTTCCAGCTCTATTCTGATTGGTTTTTATTTATTTTTTTGCAATGAGGCCTCCAGCTTGGGATTTCCTAGTGGCCTCCCATTCAAATAGTAACTAAGTCTGCCCTGCTTAGTATTTTTAAACACAACCAGGCACTGACAGGATCAGTCAACCCGCTCTTCATATATTTTAGCTTCCAACCTCCTACATCATTGTTCTTCTCTGTACTCTCTCTAGGGTTTCAATATCTTTTTGTTATCATGGTGACCAAAACTGGGCACAGTATTCCAAATGCGGTAAGAAGATCTTGTGAGTGGCCAACTACCGGCATGCTGGAGTTTAAGACTAGCCAGTTAAATTCCAAACTTGGTTTGTTTGGGACTGATCCAACTCACAATTTCCCCATTTCTAAGCCAGCATCTCAACCATGGAACCAAACGTGGACTTACCACTCTGTCTGTGTGTGCCAATTCTTCTGGGTGCAGTGGAATCACACTATTAGCTGATCCAAATTCGGTACGGTTCAGCAAGCTGCAGGTCACCTTAAGAGTTAAAAGAATAAAGCCTCAAATTGCTGCTTGGATTGCAATTTCCCCCTCAAAATTGAATGTGGGCTATTTTTCTGATGTTTCAACAGAATTTTCTGGAAACTGTTTCTAGTTAAGAACCATTTCAAAAACGCAGCCTAATCTGAACAGTCAGATTGGACCCCAATTCCTTATTCTTTAAAGGTAAAGAAGCTTTCCCAGCATTCCAAGCTCTAGGGGGTGCTGCTCATCTCTGTTTCAAAGCTGAAGAGCCAGCGCTGTCCAAAGACGTCTCCGTGGTCATGTGGCGGGCAGGACTAAATGCCGAAGGCGCACGGATGTTCTCTTCCTACCAAAGGGGTCCCTATTTTCCTAGTTGCATTTTTATATGCTTTCAAGGGATTCGAACCGCCGAACTGCAGCTATGGCTGGAGAATTCTGGGAGTTGAAATCCACAAGTCTCGAAGTTGCTAAGTTTGGGGACCCCTGGCCTAGGCGAACTGGGTCATAACACAGAGATCTTCAAGCCAGCAAGGCTGAGAAACCTTGGTTTCGGAGTTGTGGCTCATCTGGGAAAGGAGCTGCTGGGCCATGGGAACTTGCGCATAAGTGAAGCCACTTACATTATCCGCAAGGATGCGAGTCACCCAGAGGAACTCCCTCCCTTGATAGCCAGTGGCAGGAAATGCCATCAGGAGTGAGAGGTTGGACACTGCATAACAGGCAAGATTTTGTATCTGCAAGGAAAAGAAAATCAAAAGAAAATCTTTTAACAAATGGGGACGTGAACATTCGAAGGTGGTGGTTGTTGTTTTTCCAAAGAAGCATTTTAATTTCTCCTTTGGGGCAGCATGGATTAAATCTTCAAACTGCACAGAGAAGGCACCTGATGTACAGGTAGTAGCCCTAAACCTACGACCACAATTGAGCGCAAAATTTATGTTGCTAAGTGAGACATTGGTTAAGTGAGTTTTGCCCCATTTTACAACCTTTCTTGCCACAGTTGTTAAGTAAATCAATGCAGGTGTTTTAAGTTAGTAACACGGTTGTTAAGTGAAATCTGGCTTCCCGGTTGACTTTGCTGGTCAGAAGTTTGCAAAAGGGGATCACGTGACTCCAGGACACTGCAGCCGTCATAAGTATGAGTCAGTTGCCAAGCGTCTGACTTTGGATCACGTGACCTTGGAGACGCTGCAAACGGTCGTAAGTGTGAAAAACAGTCATAAGCCACTTTTTTCACGGTTGTCGTAACATCGAACCATCGCTAAATGAATTGTTGTAAGTTGAGGACTACCGCTATTCATTCACCATTTTCTCCCAGAGAATTTTCCAATAGATCTGTTAAAGGATTTACTGTTGGTTCCCTAGTAAGCATGAAACAAAACAGAACAAAAATAAAAAAAGGAAAAAAGGGATTGGCAGGGGAGAAGAAAAAAGTAAAAAGCTGAGACAGATTCTTAAAGTTGAATTGCGGCTCTTGCTAAGTTGAGAGAGAAAAAATGAGAGAGAAAAAGACAGCAGCAGCAGCAGGTTAAAAGATTAACAGTGTTGGAAGGGACCTTGGAGGTCTTCTAGTCCAACCCCTCACCCCCCAAGCAGGAGACCCTACACCATTTCTGACAGAGGGCAGCCCAGTCTCTTCTTGAAAGCCTCCAGGGATGAAGGGCCCACAATTTCTGAAGGCAACTTCTGTTCCATGGGTTGATTTTTCTCACTGTCAGAAAATCCCTCCTTATTTCCAGGCTGAATCTCTCCTTGTTCAGTTTCCATCCATTCTTCCTTATTTGGCCTTCAGGTGCCTTGGAGAATAGCTTGACCCCTTCCTCCTCTCTGGGGCAGCCCCTCAATTATTGGAAGACTGCTATCCTGCCTCCCCTGATCTTTCTCTTCCCTAGACTGGCTATGCCCAGTTCCTGCAACCGTTCATTGTATGTTTTAAGTCTTTCAACTTTTCCTCTTCTTTTTTGTTCCTGTAGCCGACAGGAAAGGCTGCTTTAGCGCACTGAAAGCCTCACTCGAAGGCAGCATCACAGAGGTGAAATGGGACAATTCACCAGGGCCGATTCGCCACGGGGCAACTCACTGCTGGACAATCCAACAATTCAACTTAGTTATTTCAAATAACTACAAAAATATTTTACTTTTTATCGTGCACCTTTCATTCTGTCCCTCCTTTGGCGTCCTTTCTTTCATGATTCCGTTCCACTATTTCTTCAATATTAGTCTCATTTCTATCCCGCTGCGAGTTGGCCATGATGAGTTGGCCGTGGTGAGTTGGCTGTAGCGAGTTGAAAGAGGGGGGGCACCAGGGGTGGGCTGCTACCGGTTCATCCCAGTTTGGGCGAACCCGTAGCTAGTTTTATGGCTGGTTCGGTGAACCGGTAAATCCCACCCCTGGCTGGCCCCGCCCACTCCTCCGCGCCCCTCCCAGGAGTCTCCACGCGGCCCATTTGGATGCCAGGTAAGTGTAGGGCCTGCGCGGAACAGTCCTGGTTCTGTGGGCATGGCTTGGTGGGCGTGGCGTGGCTTGGTGGGTGTGGCTTGGTGGGCATGACAGGGAAAGGATACTGCAAAATCCCCCTTCCCTCCCCACCCCACTAGCCTGCTTTTCAGCTCCGTTCTCCTGTGCAGGGCAACCAAAGGAGACCCAACCGATCAGCTGTGGGCGTGGCTTGGTGGGGGTATGACTTGGTGGGCATGGCTTGGCTTGGTGGGCGTGGCAGGGGAAGGACACTGCAAAATCCCCCTTCCCTCCCCACCCCACTGACCTGCTTTCCAGCTCCGTTCTCCTGTGCAGGGCAACCAAAGGAGACCCAGCTGATCAGCTGTGGGCGTGGCTTGGTGGGGGTATGACTTGGTGGGTGTGGCTTGGCTTGGTGGGCGTGGCTTGGCTTGGTGGGCGTGGCAGGGGAAGGATACTGAAAAATCCCCCTTCCCTCCCCACCCCACTAGCCTGCTTTCCAACTCCATTCTCCTGTGCAGGCAACAAAAGAACCTGCTTTCCAGCTCCGTTCTCCTGTGCAGGGCAACCAAAGGAGACCCAGCCGATCAGCTGGGACTCAATGGGAGGCGGAGAATAGATGGGGGCGGGGCCAGTCAGAGGCTGGATTGGCCGGTTCTCCAAACGACTCAACATTTCCGCTACCGGTTCTCCAGAACCAGTCAGAACCGGCTGAATACCACCTCTGGCGTGGAGGCTCCAAAGGGGAGCCCGTTTTTGCCCTCTCGGAGGCTCGAAAAAAGCCTCCAGAGTCCAGGGAGGGCAAAAAGCCCCCCCCCCCCAACCATGGTGCAGGAGGCTGACTAGGCCACGCCTACCAAGCAACCAGGTAGAGAAGCGGTTGCTGATATTTTTGAAGACCGCTCCTGGCCGGCACCTGTGTCCAAGGCTGCAGTGCTGGATCCTGCACACACCTCCGTCCCCCTCCCCACCCTGCCAGAAGCACTGAACCAACGCTGGCCATTCCTCCCAGAGTCTTGCTCCTTCTTTTCCACATCTTTACTTTGATGGTTGTCCGAAACTCCGGGCTCATGTCACTTGGGAAGGTCCCCACAGGATGCACTTCATAACGGTTCAGGGTAGAGTCACTAAAACAAAACAAAAAACAGAAGGACCTAAATCGGAGACATCCTTTGAGTTGGAAGTTCAGAATGCAGTCCTCCACTTATGATCACAACTGAGCCTAAAATGTATGTGGTAAGTGAGACTTTCGTTAAATGAGTTTTGTTCCATTTTACGGCCTTTCTTGCCCACGGGTGTTAAGTGGATCCCTGCCGTTAAGTTAGTCACATGGTTGTTAAGTGAATCTGTCTTCCCCAGTGGCTTTGCTTGTCATAAGGTCACAAAAAGGGATCCCATGAGCCCAGGGCACTGCGACTGTCGTAAATACGAGTCAGTTGCTCTATTTATAACAATCGATTCCAGCATTTTAAATAATGCCTTTTTCATGCCAAATCATGACCAATCACCAGTTCCAATTATCTGCTCTCTTTTTTTCCCCAAAACGTTTTCTCCAATTTATATACGTTCCGTTTTAATTTTCTCTTTTTTCCCAGTTTTCTCTTATATTCCAATTGCAGCTAACTTCTCTTTACAAGAATTCTTTTCTGCTTATTTTATCGGAGTTAGCTTAAGGTTCGTTAGATTGTCACCCAGTCCACACATCATTCACTGCTACTGCACTCCAGCACAGTCTTAGTTTCCTGGACTGCCTCCCGTTTTCATGATAGCCATTTTGGGCTACCACTTGTCTTCGGAAGGGGTTTTCCTTGCCAGGGAGGGGAGATGTGGTGGCTCCTCTCAACCTGCCAGATGGTCTCCCTTTCTTCACCATCCCTACAAGGTGGTTCCAGTCCCAATTGGGACCTTCCAACAAGAGAGCACAGAGCGAAACCGCGTATGATCGACGGAAGCGCAACTGGAAGTTTGAATTTTGATCTCACACCGCCATGTCATAAATGTCAAAAACAGTCATGTCGTTTTTTTTCAGCGCCATTAGAACGTCAAACAATCACTAAATGAACTGTTATGATTTGAGGACTGTCTGTAGTCCATTTTAGCAGTAAACACCTTCCCACCCCCCACAAATCAATTCTAAACTATTATTTTAATTGTTTGTTCTAAGCCATCCAAGAGTGGCGTGCCCCTGGACAAACACAACAAATAATGAGTCAGGCTGCTAAGAAATGCAGCCATCTGTCTGCAGGCCTGACTTGCTTGGGACTTTCCATCCAGAACTGCATAAAAAAACTGTTGCTACCAACCTGCCTTCCATGGAGGACCTGTATATCCTGCATGAGTCAAAAAGAGGACTGTGAAAATATCTACAGACCCCTCACATCCCGGACATAAACGGTTTCAACTCCTTCCCTCAAAACGATGCTATAGAGCACTGCTCACCAGAACAACTAGACACAAGGAGAGTTTTTTCCCGAATGCCATCACTCTGCTAAACAACTAACTCCCACAATACTGTCAAACTACTTAGTAACTATTACTATTCTTCTTCTCATCCTTCCTATTACCTATCTCTTCCCACTTATGACTATAACCATGTTGCTTGTATCTTTACAATTTATATTGTTTTATTTGTTCCCTAGTATGATTTGATTGGTTATTAGTAATGTATGACTATCACTAAGTGCTGTATCTTATGATTCTTGTTGAATATATTTTATTTTTCCCTTTATGTATACTGAAAGCATATGCACCAAAGACAAATTCCTTGTGTGTCCAATCACACTTGGCCAATATAAAACCCTATCCTATCCTATCCTATCCTACTCTATTCGTCTGCAGGCCTGACTTGCTTGGGATATCTTTCCATTCCTAACAGACACACACATACACACACACACACACACACGAGAGAGAGAGAGAGAGAGACTCACCTGGTCAGGAAGAGGATCAGGCTCATAAGAGACAAAGGCGGTGGGCTGGGCCGTGTTGTCCATCATTGTTTGATTCAACTCATTGCTGTCACTGCACAGAAGAAAGGCAGAAGAAGGAGTTTAATGGGTTGGTGGAAGCCCTTCTCAAGGCATGACAAACTAACCAGGGCTTTTCACAGTCAAAAAGGCTCAAGTGTTGAATTCCAGGTATGGGTAATCCTCGTCTCACGACCACAATTTGGGCCCCACATTTACGTTGCTAAGCGAGAAATTTGTTAGGTGAGCTTTGCCCCATTTCACGACTTTTCTTGCCATCTTTATTTGAGTCATTGAAGTTGTTAACTTAGTAACAGGGTCGTTAAGTGAATCTGGCTTCCCCATTTGGTTGTCAGGTCGCAAAAGGGGATCACGTAACCCTGGGACTCTGAGACCGTTGTAAATATCAGTCATTTGCCAAGCGTCTGAATTTTGGTCAGGTGACCATGGGAATGTGGCAACGGTCATAAGTGTGAAAAACAGTCCTAGGTCACTTTTTTCACTGCCTTTGTAACTTTGATCAGTCACTAAATGAACTGTTGTAAGTTGAGGACTATACCTGTGTTTCCCCTTTTGGACTAATTCATTTTATTCTTCCCAACATTTTGCCATCAAGTGCAAATAGGCTTCCTTCACACATACACACCCCCCCAGCCTCAGTTCTCACCTGCTGGCTGTAAGCTTCACCTGCACTTTGTTCAGAAGAGAGGAGCAGCTGAATTCGAACTCGAGGGCAAAGGCCACCTGCGAAGGAAAGTGACGGAAAAGGAATAACAGAATAACGGAGTTGGAAGGGTCTTTGGAGGTCTTCTAGTCCAACCCCCTGCTCAAGAAGGAGACTCTACACAATTTGAGACAAATGGCTATCCAACATCTTTTTTAAAACTTCCAGTATTGGAGCATTCACAACTTCTGGTGGCAAGTCGTTCCACTGATTAATTGTTCACGCTGTCAGGAAATTCCTCCCAGGTTGCTTCTCTCCTTGATTAATTTCCACCCATTTTTTCTTGTCCTGCCTTCAAAGTGCTTTGGAAACCCCCCTCTTCGTTGGGGCAGCCCCTCAAATACTGGAATAGTGCTATCATATCACCCCTAAGTGTTCAGATAGAAGCCACGAAGGACCAGGAGCTGGTTCAAAAGGGCAGGAGAGCTGTCTTTTTAGTGCTGACAGAGCAGTACAGCTAATCCTCAATTTACAACTAACTGCAAAAACGGGTTATGACCTGATTCCAAATTTCCACTAGCAGTTCCCCGCTGGTCACCTGAAGATGGCTCCGGTCAGGTCAGCTTCAGGGTTGACACGGACACTTCGGGGGCTGAGCAACATAGGTACATTAGCAGCATCCCTGCAGTCACATGACCCCTTTTTCCGACCATCTTGAAAAACCATGCCATAGCCAACAACGGGTCACTTAACCCCTGCGGCATGCTCATCTCTTGGCCTCGGCACTTGTGGCGTTCACTTGCCACAAAAATGGACACAAAATCGGATCAGTCACTTACAAAGATCATGACCCACAATCCTAATGAGCAGTCTCCATTATGGATGTAGGCCAAGGACTACCGGTAATTAATACAATGGTAAGTAATACAATTGAGCGAGTTCAGAGGTATTTCATGAGAAGAGCAGGGGTGGTTTGGACTGGTTTGGGCGAACTGGATGTAAAAGTTACAGCTGGTCTGCGAACTGGTATTTCAACCAACCAGCTGGTCTCGCCTCTCCTGCCCCTCCCAAGAGTCTCCATGTAGCCCATTTACTGCATGGAGGCTCTGGAAGGGGGAAAATGGGCCTGCTTCTGCCTTCTGCTGGGCCTCCAGAGGCCGGGGGAGGCCCTTTTCGCCCTCCCAGAGGCCCGGAGGAGGACTCTGGACCCTTGGGAAGGGGAAACGGCCTCCCCCGGGCTCTGGAGGTCCACTGGAAGCCGGAAATAGGACATTCCAGTAGGCCCTGCCTACCATGGCCATGCCCACCCAGCAACCAGGCAGCGAACTGGTTGCTGGGAATTTTGAATCCCACTCCTGGAGAAGAGTCCTCCACTCCTCTGCTCGCAATAGAATACTTTATGCCACCAGGCTTGAAATTTTGGATCTAGACAACTTAGAACTGCACCGCCTACGGTCCTACGGTCTGACCTAAGCTAAGTACACAAAATTGTCTGGTACAACATCCTACTTGTCAATGACTACTTCAGCCTCAACCACAACACGGGCAAACAACAGGTACAAACTTAAGGTAAACATCTTCAAACTCGATGGCAGAAAATACGACTTCAGCAACAGAGTGGTCAACGCCTGGAACTCTCTCCCTGACTCTCTTGTTACATCCTCAACCCCCTCCAAACTTTTAACCTTAGATTGTCTACCGTGGACCTCGCTCCACGCCTAAGAGGTTTGTAAAGGGGGGTGTGCATAACTGTCCGTCTCCTACGGTTCCCATTTATTCGTACTCATTTATCATGTTCATACTTACACCTGTTTATACTTATATGTTGTGTTCATACTTATACTCGTTTTCTCACACATGCTTGACAAACTAAAGTAAGTAAAATAAACTCAATAAATCAATAAACCTAAGTGGCCATCGCCTACCGAAATGCATTTAGGGCATCGTGTGATTCTTTAAAACGGACACGTCTTTTTATCCCTAAACTGAGAGGCCTCCAACCAACCTCGCCAGATTCTCCAGCGCAGGTGCCCCCCAATCCCAGGGCCGCAGCCATTTGGAACCGGGCCGCACAGGCAGCTTGAGTTGCGTGAGTGGTGGGCTGGCATGCAGATGAGCGTGGAGGCAGGTTGCTGCTTCCACCCACTGGTTCTCCCCTCTTACCCCCACCGGGCCACCAAGCCGTAAAGGTTGACTTCTGCTCTAGCAGACCTCTCCGTACTCACCTTCGCCGAGGACCGGAAGACGGGATAATCCACGCTGCACACGCGGGCCTGAGCGGAAGAAACCGAGCACTCCATTTTCACAGAGTTCTCCCCCTGCGGGAGAAAGAAGAGCCCGAATAAACTGAACTGAGCATCTGGGGAAGTTTGGGGCAGAGTTTCTTTTTCATTGGTTTTATCTCATTATTTTATACTGAGCTGTGGTGGCGCAAGTGGTCAGAATGCAGCATTGCAGGCTAATTCTGCTGACTGCCAGCAGTTCAATTCTCATCTCTAATTAAACCTTACAACTGAGAAGAAACTCTGGAGCTTCAGGATTAACCTGTTAGTAAAACCAGGAGGATTATGGCTTAGGCATCAAACCATGATTCAAATAAGAGAGCTTTGAGAAGAATCTCAGGAGTTGGCAGAAATTTGCCGGGATCCTCATTAGGCTTCCTTGACTTTGGGCTGCTTGCTCTCAGCCCAGCCTACCTCACAAGGCTGTTGTGGAATAAAATTATGGGAGACCCCAGTGCATGTCATCTCAGGCTCTCTGAGGAAAGACCTACTACCTTCCACGGCTAGTAAAATGAGGAGCCAGATTGTTGGGGGCAAGATGTTGACTGTGTATATGACTTAGAGAGGGCTGTAAAGCACTATGAAGCAGTATATAAGTCGAAGTGTTATTGCTATTTATTTCTAATTTCCATGTTCCTGAAAATATAATCCCAAGCCAACTATCTGTAGCTAGGTTCACATACTAAGTTAAACTGTTGTTTAACCATGAAAGATTTACAACTTGCAGGGGCAACCCTGTAACGTAGATTCCAAGTCAAAGTTTGCCAATCGCAGGGCTGAACTTATTTCCAAAGTCCAACTGAAATCTTGCTTCTAAGTCATGTAATGCTCAAGGAATGCTTAAAAGAAACAGTTGGGATTTGATTTAATTGTTGAACGAACTAAATAGACTTGCTGGGGTTTCAGTTATTCGAGGCAACTTCTTCGTATATGTAAGTAACCAAAGTCATTACTTTCAACCAAATTTGGAGCACTTTCAGCCTCTTTAGAAAATCCCCCTGTGGAAATTAGCGTGAGCTCCTCTGGCCGGCCATCTCATTGCCAACCCTGCTTGGGTTAGTGGCATCATACCTTGAGCCCAAGGCTGGAGAAGTGGAGACTTCTGGAAAACCAGATCTGGAGGGTGGTGTTGTAGGCATTTTCTTTCTTGTTCTGTAGAAGGACGTCAACCACCATTTTCCGCTTCCCTTTACGGATGACATGAGGCTTCTGCCTGCAAGGAGGAAAATTGATGACAACCTTATTTATTTATTTATTTATTTATTTATTTATTTATTTATTTATTTATTTATTTTATATACTGCCCCCTCTCCCAACAGGACTCGGGGCGGTGTACAGCCAAATAAAAAAGTAGAGTTATAAATACAATTTTTAAAATAGAATTTAAAAGGATTAAATTAATGGCTGAATAAAGATAAAAACTAATCAGGAAAATTTAAAAAGCTAAAACCATTAAAATCAATTAAAAGCCCTACAAGTAACTCTAGGCCAGACCGGCTTGATGGAAAAGTTGGGTTTTCAGCGCGCGCCGGAAGGTTTGTAGGTCAGGGATAGTATGACTTGCAGGAAGAGAACGAGGGTCCCAGCTCTAGCTTACAGAGAGGGGTTAACTATTCACTAGTCTCTATTTTAGCTCAGCGGTCCCCAACCTTTGTGGCTTTAGTGGCTTGGCTGGGGGGTGGGGGAACTGGGCCGCAAGGACAGTGGGCCACATGCACATGCAGTCTGTCAACTCATAAAACATCCCTATGCCTGTTTTAGTAGTTGCCATAAAAAAAAGGGGGAGGGAAGGAAGGAAATCTGGAAGAGCAGTGCAGAAGTTTGGAAGCGAAAGTGCATTCCAACTCTTATCTTTAAAAGGTTGTGACTAAACTACCAGAGCTTTTCCCCACAAATATATTTAATTGGAGAATGTGATTGATGACATATCGAGGAGGAAGGGGGGTTACAGGGTCACAGGGGACTGTAAATTACGTATGCCAGAATTGGCTGCATACAGGGCAGTGCCAGTATATCGCCTCTAATTAATTCTTTTTGGACGTTTTTTGAAGTTTGGCTCAAGAATCATGATTTAATTAGAGCGATTGCTGGAATCCTGACACAGTTTTTGCATGACTAGTGGTCCAGTGTGCATGCATGCAGCTTGATTTGTGTGAGCAATGGGACGGCTGCACATGCCCCTGCTCTAGCCAAACTGTACTTCTCTCAATCTTTAAGATTAACATGATGTGAGAAAGTTCTGCATCTGATCACAGACAACCAACGATAGCTTAAATTCTGCAGAACTTTTATGTACTTCCAAGAAGTGTTATTGAACACAACTTGCCATTAATATTCCAATTTGATTTTAGTTGGTGTTTTCTAAATTGTGCCTGGTTAGTGGAATCCTAGAATCCTAGACCCACTTAAGACATCAAGTTTAAATCCTTGTTCATCCAAGCGCCCAATTTTTCCTAAAATCCCCATTAAATGTCTGCCTAACTTGCAAGATGTTTTGAATCAGATCCTTACCTGGATCCACTGATATCCATCTCAGCTTGTAGCACCAGATCTGTTACACACTCATCGTCCTCACCACAGTCTTTGAAAAAGGGGATCTGGAAAACAGCCAGCTAATTGGTTCTGTACAGTTTTTGCCTTCCCCCACCTACTTAAAAGTTATCTTTCCGATTTCCGATTGTCTGAGATCTGAGAAATGTCTGAATAGGAGCGGCTCAAGCTAGGAGTGATGCGTGCACATTTTTCCTTAATCTTCAACCTTCTTTATTACTAACAAAACTGGGCTAACCTAGGTAAGCATGAATAGTTGCTTGCAAATGCAATTTAAAGTATGTTGAAATTATTGCTTAAGTATTGAACTATGAAGATTATGCAATCCATTTTTCTTTAATTCGAACCTACGGTATAGAGAAAAGTATGTCAAGACATGTCATCTTGAAATATCTATGAGCCATAGTGACACAGTGGTTAGAATGCTGAATTGCAAGCAAACTCTGCCCACAGTCAGGAGTTCGATCCTGACCAGCTCAAGGTTAACTCAGTCTTCCATCCTTCCAAGGTCGGTAAAATGAGGACCCAGATTGTTGGGGGCATCAGGCTGACTCTGTAAAACCGCTTAGAGAGGGCTGGAAAGCACTGTGAAGCAGTTTATAAAGTTTAAGTACTATTGCCCTTCCTTCCTTCCTTCCTTCCGACTCTGTAAACCGCTTAGAGAGGGCTGTAAAGCACTGTGAAGCAATATATAAGTCTAAGGGCTATTGCTATCTAAGAAGGGAAAATCCAGTTTACCTTCTGGCTTTGAAGCTTTCACATTCACTATGCCCCATGCATTGGATTCAAAGACTATATTTTCCTGTTTTCAAACCTCAAGGCTTCCTACCAAACCTGCTCCCAAGACTGGATTTATTCCAGCAGCTCATGTTGCAAAAGCACCCTTAATTGTGAGCAGTTGAGGTCTTTAGCCTCGTGTTCTCAAACTTGGTAACTTTAAAATGTATGCAATTCCGAGACAGTTCACATTCTGTGGATAGGAGTCAAAGGACTAGTACAGGCAGTCCTCAATTTACAACCATAATACAGCCCAATATTTCTGTTGATAGGCGAGACATTTGTGGAGTGAGTTTTGCCCCGTTTTACGACCTTTCTTGCCACAGTTGTTAAGTGCATCACTGCAGTTGTTAAGTTAGTAACCTGGCTGTTAAGTGAATCTGCTTTGCCCATTGACTTTGCTTATCAGAAGGTCACAAAAGGAGATTGCATGACCCCCGGTCTTAAATATGAACCTGTTACCAAGCATCTGAATTTTGATCACATGGCCATGGGAGATGCTTCAACAACGGTCAGATGTGTGAACAATGGTCCTTTTTTCAATGCCGTCATAACTTTGAACGGTCACTGAACAAACTTGTAAGTTGAGGACTTCCTGTCTAAGACTCACAGGTAGCTGTACTGTTTTTTCAATTACCAATAACCAACCTGTTTTCTATTTGCCTTTCTTCTACCACCTCCTGAATGGGCAGTTTATGTCATGCATCCATTTGTGTGTGAATATCACATGGTTAGTTCCACTTACTAGTTTCTTAACAGTGGTGGCCAGTTTCTCATCCAGTACAGGCCCGGGAGGCTCACTTTCACTCAGTGCAAATTTCATGGTAATGGTGACCGGCCGGAGGTAATCTGAGGTGTCCTTCAGGGGAGAAAAAAAACCTTTTTGGAAAACTAACATTGGCTCTGAAATTCCTAGGATGCTTCCTTCACCTTCAAAATGGATGGAAATGTACTCCAGTTTTTTCTCTGGAAAGTGTATGATGAACCCAGGGTGGGATACAAAACAACACAGTCATAGAAAAGAGGTGAAGCCCCTTTTATTCCTTCACTTTGCTTCCAAGCTCCGAATATTCTTGAGGGAAGACAAAAAACTCCCACACAAACAGTTACAAGAAGGAGGAAATGCCGTTTAAATTATAAAGAGTAAAAAACCAACACAAGCCAGGCAAAATAAGGGCTGGAGAAAGTCCACAGATAATAGAACACACACTAGGAAGGATGCCAAACTCAGAGACGAACCATAAACTAGAGATATTTCCATGCTTTGTTTCCAGCACTCGCCTGTACGCATGTCTATCTTTTTATTCAGTTGTCTCAGCTGCAGCCCATGAAGAGGATCAAGGCCCTCTCCTCCCGAGTAGACCACCTCTCTCCCTCATTCTCTCCTCTCTGCGTGCCCTAGGATGGATAGGGGTTGGGCCTGGGTCCTCCTCTGACTTCCCAGCTGGCCTCTGCACAACCTCCGGAGCCACACTTCCACTCCCTGTCGGCTGTTCCTCCTCTCCCTCAGAGTCAGTCTCCATCAGGGGCATGACAAAGTGTTTTCCAAGCATGATGGTGTGAGTGATTTTTCTCACGCTCATTCCATCATTCTGGACCAGTGTGTCAGCAGCTTTAAGATATGTGGATCTCAGCTCCTAGAATTCAGCTTTCAGATGTATAGACTGCTTCTGGGAGTTCATAAATCTTAAAGTTGCCAAGAGAATTGGACTAAAATGACATATAAGTTTGCAATAGTGGCAAATATCCATAACTCAGGTGTAGGATGAGGGTGGAAATTCATTCTCTGAGCTTGTGTTTTGGTTTCCAAACATTTCATTAACAGGCTAGGTAACCCCTTCAGTGGAATTTAGGGGATGTCAGTGTTGGTGTTCCTCGACTTCATGTGGTCAGTAGGTCTTGTGATGGGAGGGTCACATCAGGTGATGGTCAGGCGAGGTGAGGGTCTTGTGACAGATCTTGTGATGAGGCAGGTGTGAGTCGCATCAAGTGAGGGTCTTGTGATGGCTCAGTTGTGGATCATGTCAAGTGAGGATCTAGTGATGGGTCTTGTGATGAGGCAGGTGTGGGTCACATCAAGTGAGGGTCATTGGGAGCTGGTTTTGGGGGTGTTGCTTGGGTTGTGTCAACTCATAAAATATTTCTAGAGTTGCCAACAGAAAGGGAGGGGGGAAAAGGGGTTTGAAAGAGCAGTACGGCAGCTTGGAAATCAAAAGTGCATTCCATAAATAGTTTTTCAAAGATAGTAACTAGTAACATAGCTGAGAGTCAGGGCCATTGCTGGTTGGCAGTGTGGTTGCTGTGAATTCTGAGGAGGTCATAGGCTGGTAGTTGGTCGATGTGCCTGCTGGTGAAATTGATTGTGCAGTGTCAGTCTTTGACGAACTTATGTGTGTGGCAGGTGGTATTGTGGCTGTATTGTACTGCTCCAGTCGAATCGTTTCGAATTGTTCAGTATCAGTGTGGGTAGAGAAACGTGTGGAAATCAACCCACAAGCTTGGAGAAAGAACCACCACTCTCATGACCTATAAGTTCTTTCCAATTACATGTTTCTGTTGCGGTTCACTGGCAGCAGGTGGGGATGGCTGAGGTCTCGGAGAATCAAGGACTCAGACGAGGGGCCTGCGTGTGATGCAGGGATGGAGGCAGGACCATCAGGGGGTGGAGTGCTGCCTTCAGAGATTGTGGAGGCTGGCAGCAGTGAGGAAGAGGCCCCCGAGGAGCCCGTGCTCAGTGCGCGTGCACGCAGGTCTGCTTGTAGGAAAGAGCAGCTGCAACAGCACGGGCAACTCCGGAGTAAGGCTGCAAGGTAATGGCCCCTCTCTTAAGAGATAAAAGCCAGCTGAGAACCCGGAGTTCTTTGCAGGAAGCAAAGAAGTTTTTGCCCTCAAGCCTCTTGGAGGCTCTTTTCGTTTGAAAGATTTCTTAGTAACTTTATCTAGTGTTCTTGGCAGCCTTGCACCACCTTGACAATGCTCGTTCTTATCAGAGACAATTAGTTTGAAACAGCCTTTTAACCGTGAAGGAATGGAATTCGTAAAGAATAATTCAAAGCTTTGGCTGTTATCTCTGCTTCGTGTTTGTTTCCTTGGAACAAGGTTTGGGTCAGAACAGTTTCTTCAGCTAAGGAAGAAATTCCTTTCATTCGAAAGAAAGCAATCTGAAGACAGATGGATACAGAAGACACATGCTATGTTCACAGCCCCTCTTTAGCCAACCAACCAGACAGTTTGAACCAGTTAGGTCCCATGGGTCAGAGATTAAACCCAGGCCACACTCACAATGATGTGGAAGCGAGCTGTTGAGCACGCCGTCCTGCCCACGGTGGCCCGAGTCCTCTTCTGAAGCAGCTTTTGAGAGCTGCTATCAAAGACGGCTCTCGTGCCAAACTTCCTGTCGTCCAGAGAGATGTTGTATTTTATATCTAGGATCAAGTGATAAGGAGAGTTTCTTTAGGTTGGATGGCTCCTGGTGGGCCAGACACAGCCTGTCCAGAAATTGCACAATCGAAACATTGCTTAAAAAAACAGAATTTTTTTTCCATCACTCCCTTGGCCAGGTGCCCCAAAACTGCCCAACCTTGCTTCAAGTCATTTAACCGAGGTGGACAGTAAGAGAAACTTCTGGTTTGGGAGACACTTACTCAAATGGCTGTCCCGAGGGCCCAGAGAGCGTGAAGACACACTAAAACAGAAGGTGGCTGTCACACAGAGAGATTCCTTCCCGTTTCTCTGGCAGTTTTTCTGGATCACATTGATGGAGGGAGGGTTGACTGAGATGGATGCATTGATCTGCACAATTCTCCTGGATCTGATTCATTGCCAACAAATATAATTTGTTAATTACATGAAGCATTCAGTATATAATCCCTTTATCATAGCTTTCTGGTATTATACCTAACAAAAATATTTCTGGCTTTAAATCTATATGCTGCTTAATCAAGCTTTTCTAATCACATGTGTATTTTCACCCAGTATTTTCTTGTCTTCATACATGTCCACCACATATGATAGTAGGTACCTGGCATCTGGTTACACCTCCAACATTTGGCGGACATATTTTTAAGCATCTTTGCTAGTGTCAGATCTGTGTATCTGTCATTTCTTCAGTGGAAGAAGAAAAGGAGGGGGGAACTGATAAAGAAATCCTTTCTTGATGTAACCTGAATATATTTAACCTTATATTGAATTTATACATTCACACATGATACAATGGAGGGAGAGAAGCCAGATGGCCAGAACCTAACACCTCTGAGAGGCACAGCCAGGAGATGAGAAGACCATAAAAAACTCCACAGTGAAGTGTTCTGGGCAATCTCCAAAAAACAGTCCATTCTAAAAAGGGGGTGGGGGGAAGTTAGGTACGTCCTAGGAAACTGTGAGAAAGATCCTTCCTACAGAGGGGCTGGGAGGGGAATTAACATATTGGCTTTTGTTTCCCTAAATATATATTGAGAGAAGGGGAGCGGATCTAAACTCCCTTACTTATCACTGTATGCCTGAGGGACCTCAGACGCTGCTTTGAACTCCTACATGAATTGTCTCATCTCAATAAAGGATTCCTTCTGATACGTTTGGTTCTCAGAAGTTCATTCTTATTGATTGAATGGGAAAAAGTTCTGTAGCCTGACAGGAAGTCTTGCTGGTGGCAGATGCCACCTATAAAACATTTTATCTAGGTTTTCCTTATATGCAGTAGCCATTGTCAGTTTGTAATTTCTATCCCAATGTTTTTGCCATTTATCTAATTCTATAGCATAGCCAAAGTTTTTTGCCCATACTATCAATTGTTTCTTTTACTTGTTCATCTTCCATTTGAAAGCTTAGTACGTACAGTTTCCTTATCAATTTTTCATCTGTCCCTAATAGTATATTTAAATATTTTATTTCTCTAGTTTTACACTGCAGGAAAAGCACCGTTACATAAATGTGACAAAATGTGAGTCAGTTGTCAAGGATCCAAATGTAAACCACTTGACCATGGAGATGCTGCACCAGTCATAAGTTTAAAAAATGGTCCTAAGTCACTTGTTTCGTTGCTGTTGTAATTTTAAAGTCACTAAACGAACTGTCGTAAGTTGAGGATTACCTGTACCTTAGTTTTTGTGATCCACATTTCCTTTTGTCTCTTCTTCGGCATCCCTTTGTTAATGATTCTATTCCACCATTTGTTCGATATCAGGGTAACTCTTGTTCCGTGGCAATTCTGCCAGGTGCCAGCGTGGGATCCACCTTCCCTGGTCCCCCTTCCAGCCCCTCACCTTAAGACCACTGCAGCATCCTGAGCCCCCACCGCCAGATCCACCAGGCCATCCCCATCCATGTCGATCTGCCCGTCCAAGCTGCGGCCAAAATAGTGAAGGCCCAAGCGAAGTGCTGCGGATTCGATGCGCTGCCAGGGAAGAAAGCAAGCATTTTTGGGGAACAGACTTAGCCACTCGTGGCTGCTTTTTTTTAGCCTGCATTTCCAAAACTGAGGACTTTGGGGTCCTAGGCAGCCTCCCCCACCTCCCCGGGTATTCTCAGAGACATAATATCAACCGTCCCATTGGTATATGCATCAAAATAAACTCCTGGGACATTATTTTATTTTATTTTATTTATTTATTTATTTGTTTTGTTTGTCAAGCATGTATGAGAAAACAAATATAAGTATGAACATAACATATAAACATTTAAGTATGAGTGTATACATAATAAATGAGTAAGAATAAATGGATAAATGGGAGCCGTAGTAGGCACGCTGGTGTGCTTATGCATGCCCCCTTACAGACCTCTTAGGAATGGAGTGAGGAGGTCCTCACAGTAGACAGTTTAACCTGTTACCAAGTGTCTGAATTTTGATCATGTGACCATGGGGATGCTGCAAAGTTCGTAACTGTGAAAATCGGTCATCGGTCAAATTTTTCAGTGCCGCTGTAACTTTGAATCAGGGGTGGGATTCTACCGGTTCGCACCTATTTGCTAGAACCGGTTGTTAACATTCCAAGCAGTTTGGAGAACCAGTTGTTAGAAGAAATTATGGGCCTAATCCTGTAAGGAAGGCAGGAAGGAAACATTCTGGGGTTGCTTACAGAAACTGCCTCTCCGTTAACCCTTATTACATTCTTGGCAGGACTAGACTTCCTGTCTCAGGAACCTCTCTGGAGTTTTCTTTCCTTCCTTTGCTGGTACTTTGCTTGTGTGGAGTGACCATTCAAAGTTACAATGGCACTGGAAAAAGTGACTTATGACCGTTTTTCACACTTACAACAGTTGCAGCATCCCCACAGTCACGAGAGGCCAGGCAAGGAGATGCGTGCCTCGATGTGAGTAATGTTGAGTTGGCCAATAACATGACTACCAAGCCACGTCCACTCGGTCACATGACCACCAAGCCACGCCCACCAACTAAGCCACGCCTACAGAACCGGTTGTTAAAAAATTTGAATCCCACCCCTGCTTTGAATGGCCACAAAATGAACTGTTGTAAGTCGAGGACTACCTGTATTATATAAAGCCGTGATGGCAAACCTATGGCATGCATGCCACAGGTGGCATGCAGAGTCATTGGTGCGGGCACGCAAGCCCCAGCCAAACCTACCTGCACTGCACATGTGCACGCCTCCCAGCTGATTTTCAGGCCTGTTTGAGGCCTTTTTTGGCCTCCCAGAGGCTCGAAGGAAGCCTCTGCAGCCTTCGGAGGCCAAAAAACAGGCCTGTTTCATCACTTCCGGTGTTTCCGGAAATACCAGAAGTAATGAAACAACCCCATTTTTCGGCCTCCAAAGGCTGTAGAAGCTTCTCTCGAGCCTCTGAGAGGCCAAAAAAGGCTTTAAACGGGCCAAAAATCAGCTGGGAGCCATGTGCATGCGCAGTGCAGATAAGGGGACGTCGGGAGGATCTCACACGCATGCGCAGGGCTCGTGGCCCCCCCTGCATGCATTGCCTTCCGGGTGCTGGCACGCAAGCATGCGTGCAATTTTCAGCACAGGAGCCCCAAAAGGTTAGCCACCACTGGTTTAGAGATATGGGAATTGAATTCACTCAGTTCAACCAGGCTTGTAGATCCTTGGCACTGAATTAAAAATCATATTAAAGGAAAAGTAGAAGTGGAAAGTGGGCAATGCTGGTGCTCACTCACCTGTTTGAAGCGGGGTAATACTGTTGTCCGATAGCCGTGGTACAAGTAGACTGCCCCCTGGTGGTTGTCTTCCAAGGGGGCACCCACAACTACATCGTTAAAGCTGTCGTGATTAAGATCCGGAACAGCCAGCATGGCGTAGCCAAAGCGGGCGTCCTGCGGTTTGGGGTCAGGAAAGAGGGTCCCATTGAAAGTCAGGAGTGACTTCAAAAGAGAAGGAAAGAGAGAAAGAGAGAAAGAGAGAGAAGCGCTTGTTATTAAAAGCAAAGACATTCCTTTCGTTATGTCTGCATCCACTCACATCAGGAAAAGAATTGTTCTTGCATTGCCAGACAAATGTTGAGAGGTTGGTTGGATTAATAGAGTTGGAAGGAACCTTGTAGATCATCTAGTCCAACCCTACATTGTTGTGGGTGCACAACCACAAAATGAGGGGGGGGGGGAATCTCAATTTGTGCAGTAGTTTCTCCCTATGTTTAATTTTTTACTTATTTTAAACATTTATATGGCCGCCCAACTCACTCCGGGTGTTCTATGGAGATTCTCCATCCTCCAGGTCCTGGTTGTCCCAAAGGTGCTTTTTTTTTTCAAGAGGCAACTGGACTTTCTGGTTTTTCTTTGAAGACGTTTCGCTTCTCATCCCAGAAGCTTCTTCAGCTCTGACTTCAGCTCTGATTCTCCCCACCATCCAGTCAGAGCTGAAGAAGCTTCTTGGATGAGAGGCAAAATGTTTTCAAAGAAGAGACAGATTTAACAGATAATCAAGAGTTGGAAGGGACCTTGTAGGTCATCTAGTCCAACCCCCCACCAAAGCAGGAGACCCTGTCTACACCATTTCTGACAGATGGGAGTCCAATCTCTTCTTCAAAGCCTCCAGTGATGAAGCTCCCACAACTTCTGAGGGCAAGCTGTTCCATTGGTTGATTGTTCTCACTGTCAGAAAATTTCTCCTTATTGCCAAGTTGAATCTCTCCTTGATCTGTTTCCATCCATTATTCCTTATCTGGCATTCAGGTGCTTTGGAAAATAGCTTGACCTCTTCCTCCTTCTGGGCAGCCCCTCAAATATTGGAAGACTGCTCTCATGTCTCCCCTGGTCCTTCTCTTCCCTAGATTAGCCAGGGTTATATAATCACCCTGTTATTTATCTGTTTCCAGAGTCTCAACATCTTTTTTATAGTGTGGTGACCAAAACTAGATGTGGTACTCTAGGTGTGGTCGTACTAAGGCTTTATATAGAGTGGTATTAGTACCTCGCTTGCTCTTGATTGTATCCGTGTTAATGCATTACGTTGGCTATTTTGGATGCCGCTGCACACGGCTGTCTCATATTTAGCTAGTTGTCCACTAACTAGAAAAAACAAAAAATCCAGTTGCCTCTTGAAAAAAGCACCTTAGAGTGACTCGGGGTGTCTTACCGAAATAAAAACCCAACACGAACTCCGATAAAGCCCTCAACAGCACTCACCTGTCCAACCCTGTAAAGGTAAACACACCCGATCTCTTTGTTCTGCAGGCCTAGGTACATGGGGGCAGCCACCAGCAAGACATCGGTGACAGCCATCGCCATTCACATCCACAGGGCAAATTTCACTGCCAAAGTAGGATCCGATCTGCACGAGACGATGAAGACCGTGTCAAACTCTGGCAGATTCACACGGGGTTTTTTTTTGCCACAGTTAAATTAATAACACGGTCATTAAGTGAATCCGGCTTCCCCGTTGACTTTGCTCGTTGGGAGGTCGCAAAAGGGGATCACACGACCCAAGGACACTGCGACCGTCATAAATATGAAACAGTTGTCAAATATCTGAATGTAAGTCACGTGACTACGGGGATGCTACAGCGGTCGTAAGTGTGAAAGATGGTTATGTCACTTTGTTCAGTGCCGTTGTTACTAAGCAAAATGTTGTAAGATGAGGACTATTTGTACTCAGCAGCCAGAAAATCAGACACATCTATATATATAAAAGTGAAATGCCACTCATGCATCATCACAAAATCTCCAGAACCGTAAAGCTTACAAACTTGAAATCTGGCACATATGTTCCTCTGGGCTTCTAGGCGCTCTCTAAGAAAGGATTTTTCAAAATGACCATCAGAGCATTTAGTATTTCCTATATTATTATTATTATTAACACGTTCTGATACTAAGAAGTTCTACTCCCTCTCCCCACCTGAAAAGAAATCTCTTCCAAATGCAAAACACAAGCAGAGAAGTTTCAGTTTCAGTTTCACAGCATCAAGCAGCTTTAGTACAGGACAGTTGAGCTAAGCCACTGCCCAGGCTCCTTGCTATCTCCTTGTTTATAGAGCAAATACTCTTTCAGTTTTCAAACAGCCCTCAACTCTCTCACACATTGACAGGACGCTACTCTGATGAATACCGATGGATGCTGGTAGGCAGAGGCAGAATTTTTCCCCCTTATTTTCCTCCCCACAAACTAAGCCCAACCACATCGTTTCATAGCGAAGCACGGGTATCCAGCTAGCACATGATATTCTCACTCATCTTTAATGCAGCAACACTGCTGGATGGTTACAACCCCCCCACACACACACACACACAGAGGGGTCTTTTAACCTCTCCTGCTTCTGTTACAAATGGCTTCTGCTAAAAAGGCGCGATGAATGACATTTGCATTTTGCCAGTGCCTTACTTGGTCTCCAGTCAGGGCCTGAGAGATGGACACGCTGCCCTCTCCATCCATCTCAAAGAGGATAACTTTCCCCTTGTGCTGGAAACGGGGGGCGCTGGCCAGGTAGAGTCCTTTGGCCACTCCGCAGTCTGATTGAAGAGACGGTATAGCCTGAGAAAAGGAAAGAAAAAAGAAAATGACAAAATCCAGAAATTCTGGGCTCTCCTCATCCTGGACAGAGTATCAAACAATAGGATTGGAAGAGACCTTGGAGGTTTTCTAATCCAGGGATCCCCAACCCATGGGCTGCAGCCCACTACCAGAGCCACGCAAACAGTGGATGAGTGTGCAGACAAGTGCAACACCATTTGCACAAGCGCAGCTCACACAAATACAGTTGTGTGTGCTCACTCGAGCACCTGCCGCTCAGATGGACCCCCTCTCCCTCCCCCCCACTGGCCTGAAAAAATTGGGGACCACTGTTCTAGTCCAACCCCCTGCTCAAGCAAGATGATCCTATACTGTCCTGGACAAATGGCTGTGTCTTCTGAAAAACCTCCAGTGATGGAACACCCACAACTTCTGGTGGCAAGCTGTTCCACTGGTTAATTGTTCTCATTGCTAGAACATTTCTCCTTAATTCTAGGCTGGATCTCTCTTTAATAAGCTTTCACCGATTATTTCTTGTCCTGCCCTCAGATGCTTTGGAGTGACAGCCTCTCAAGGACTGGAAAACTATCATGTCACCCCTAGTTCTTTTCTTCATTATTTATTTTTATTTATTTATTTATTGGTCTTTTATACCGCCCCCTCTCCCAACAGGACTCGGGGTAGTGTACAGTCAAGTAAAAATACAATCAGAAATACAATGTTAAAAACAATTAAAAAGATTAAATAGAATGGCTGAGAATTAAAAACAACAAGAATTTAAAAACTAAAACCGATTAAAACCAATTAAAACTCTGCAAGAAATTCTAGGCCAGACCGGCTTGATGGAATAGGTGGGTCTTCAACGCGCTATTAGACTAGATAGGCCCAGTTCCTGCAACTATTTTATCTTCCAGTCCCCCAATCATCTTTATAGCTCTTCTCTGCACTCTTTCTAGAGTTTCAACATCTTTTTTGTATCATTGTGGCCAAAATTGGATGCAGTATTTCCAAGGACGGACTTACTTAGGCATTATAAAGTGGTACTAGCACTTCTCATGATATTCGCTTGGGGATTAGCAGGGGTGGGATTTAAAATTTTTAACAACCGGTTCTGTGGGCATGGCTTAGTTGGTGGCTGTGGCTTGGTGGTTATATAACTGGGTGGGCATGGCTTGGTGGTCATGTTATTGGCTGGATGTGGCCAACTCAACATCACTCACATTGAGGGACGCATCTCCTCGCCTTGCCTCTCATGACTGTGGGGTTGCTGCAATAGTCGTAAGTGTGAAAAATGGTCATAAGTCACTTCTTTCAGTGCCATTGTAACTTTGAATGGTCACTCTACACAAGCAAAGTACCAGCAAAGGAAGGAAAGAAAACTCCAGAGAAGTTCCAGAGACAGGAAGTCTAGTCCTGCCAAGAATGTAATAAGGGTTAAACGGAGAGGCAGTTTCTGTAAGCAACCCCAGAATGTTTCCTTCCTGCCTTCCTTACAGGATTAGGCCAGGAATTTCTTCTAACAACTGGTTTCTCCAAACTGCTTAAAATATTAACAACCGGTGCTAGCAAATAGGTGCGAACTTGTAGAATCCCACCCCTGGTGATTAGGTTAGTTAACTTAGCACAAGTCTTTAAACTAGGAGTTATAAAAGCATTTTGAACTGTCTGGAATATAAAATACTATGTTTTAAGTGAAATGACTCCCAAGATGATTGAAAAAGACCATTTTAAATTCAAAATAGCTATTCTCCGCTTGGAACAATAATTTCAAAGTCAAAGAGCATTCAGCTTGGTTCAGATTCAAAATGTTTTTCACAGCACTTTCTTAAACCTTCCAATAAATTAAGAGACTCTGCTCACAAGGGAAAAGAAGTTAAGAACATGTGGTACCTGGATGAAATTGAGAATTATAGCCTAATAAAGATTGAGAATACCAACTGTCTTTATATGTCTTACTGATTTAGGTATTATAATAATAATTCTTTTCTGTGAGAGGGAGATTTTAAGCATAGTTTGAATATAAACTATGATAGATCCATAGTATTTTCCTTGTGTAGAAATGACCACAAGACACCACCACCCCTGCATTTCTTTATTTAAAAAGCCCTTGGCAATATCTGCTGAAAAAGATATTGGATTCTTTTATTACCTTTTAGACTGGAAAAGCAGTTATGAGCTTGGATGGCTTTAAAAGGAATACTGGAATAGCACCTGGAATACTGGATCAAGTTTTGGTCATAAAAAAAGAGGTTGAGACTCTAAAAAGAGGGCAGAGAAGAGCAACCAGGATGATGAAGGGACTGGAGGCTCAAACATAGGGTAAATGGTTACAGGAACTGGGCCTGGCTAGTCTAGGAAAGAGAAGGACCAGGGAGACAGGAGAGCATCTTCCAATACTTGAGGGGCTGCCACAGAGAGGAGGAAGGGGTCAAACTGTTTTCCAGGGTGTGTGAAGGCCAGACAAGGAAGAATGGGTGGAAACTGACCAAGGAGAGATTCAACTTGGAAATAAGGAGAAATTTTCTGACAGTGAGAACCATTAACCAAAAGAGACAGAAAGTTGCCTTTGGAGGTTGTGGGAGCTTCATCACTGGAGGCTTTCAAGAAGAGACTGGACTGCAACCAGTCAGAAATGGTGTAGGGTCTCCTGCTTGGGCAGTGGGTTGGACTAGAAGACCTCCAAGGTCTCTCCCAGCTCTATTCTGATTAATTGAAAGACAGTCCCAGAGGAGTTGAGCTCTGCGAGACAGGGTGGGGAAATGAAGCTCCCTGGTGCTGGGGCAGTCTACCTTGTCTGGGAAAACTACTGAAGAGCATTCTACCACTCCTTCTCAGAGATAGGATTGATCACTGTTAGAAACAGAAGGCTATGTTAGCTCACACCTTTGCCCTTTCCTTCTGCCATTTTCCTTACCCAGATAGGCCGCGTGGTTATTCAGCTTTCGCGGGAACTCTCTTGCAAAAGCTTCCCGTGGGGGGATGACCCGTCCCGATTGACCCTCCTTGAGCACAGCCCCGTCCCAGTCGTAGGCTCCCACCATCCCAAAGAGGATTCCATCCTGCCAGGAGAGAAGCAGCAACAATAGCAATAGCACTTAGACTTATATATCGCTTTATAATGCTTTCCAGCCCTCTTTAAGCAGTTTACAGAGTCAGCCTGTTGCCCCCAACAATCTGGGTCCTCATTTAACAGACCTCGGAAGGACGGAAGGCTGAGTCAACCTTGAGCCAGTCAGGATTGAACTGCTGGCAGTGGGCAGAATTTGCCTGCAATGCTGCATTCTAGAGGAAGGAAGGAAGGAAGGAGAGGAAGGAAGGAAGGAAGGAAGGAAGGAAGGAAGGAAGGAAAATAGCAATAGCACTTAGACTTATATTCCGCTTCACAGTGCTTCACAGCCCTCTCTAAGCGGTTTACAGAGTCAGCCTGTTGCCCCCAACAATCTGGGTCCTCATTTTACCCACCTCAGAAGGACGGAAGGCCGAATCAACCTTGAGCCTGATGAGATTCGAACTGCCAAATTGCAGGCAGCTGGCAGGCAGCAGAAGTAGCCTGCAGTATTGCACTCTAACCACTGCGCCACCACTGGACACCACAGCCGTGCAGACATTCAACATACTCCAAGCGAAAGGCAACCCAAAGGCTGCCTGGCTTTCAGATTGTAAGCCGCATGGAGTCCTCTGTGTGCGAGTCGGGCGGCTGCATAAATTTGCTTTACTTAAGTTTATATAAATAATAACAGTAGCACTTAGATTTATATACCGCTTCACATTTGTAAACGAGAGAAGCCCAATTGGTTTCTTACCTCCAGCAGGTGGGTGGAGAAGCCAACCTGAGACATTTCCAGCTCAAAAGAGTTATACTCACGGGTCCCTATTTAAAAAAAAAAAACATGTATTTTTGAAACCGAAAAATATATAAAAAAATACTATTTTAAAAATGGGAGGGGTGGGGGGTAAATAAATCTCACCTTCTTGGTATCAACACATTACTGGAGGCCAGTTTATCAGAAAAGGGGGATAAATAGCTTTTCTTTAGAAAAGAAGACTTTGGGTCTTGCCGTGACGGTTGTGTCTGCCCAAGTCCGTGCTTGGTGAAAGGTTGAGGATCTTTGACCTTGGGAGGGGTAGCATTTTCCCCTTCAAGGCTGATCTATTTTTTTTGGGGGGGGGGGATGGGGGAGGAGGCTTCCTAGATTCGTAGCTCCTGCTTGACGAGCAGGTGACACTGTGACCAGGAAGGCTTTCCAAACCCCATCTGGAGCCATCGGTGGTGCCCATCCCTAGATTGAGGGAGGTAGGCTTCAGACAGTCACTCTCGCCCTGGTCACTTCACAGCTTGACTACCGCAAGGTTTTTTACATGGGTCTATCCCTGAAGGCCACCCAGAACAGTGGTGGGATTCAAATTTTTTTACTACGGGTTCTGTGGGTTGTGGCTTGGTGGGCGTGGCAGGGGAAGGATATACTGCAAAATCCCCCTTCCCTCCCCGCCCCACTAATCTGCTTTCCAGCTCCGTTCTCCTGGGCAGGGCAACCAAAGGAGTCCCAGCCAATCAGCTGGGACTCAATGGGAGGCGGAGAATGGATGGGGGTGGAGCCAGTCAGAGGCGGGATTGGCCACTTCTCCAAACTACTCAAAATTTCCGCTACCGGTTCTCCAGAACTGGTCAGAACCTGCTGAATACCACCTCTGACCCAGAAGCTTCACCTGGTCTAGGATGTCATGCAACCATGACATACCGCCTCTTCTTCGCAAGGTGCACTGTATGATGCAATCACCTGGCCATAGGAAGGGGGGGGCAGCAGCCATTGGAACTTTGAATCTAGGTCATCAGCACTTTTTTTTGGGGGGGGGGGGTCAGACATAACCTCGGACAGTCGCTAAGCTGCCAGTCATAAGTTGAGGACTAGAATTACATTACATGATATTCGGAAGAAGGGCTAGGGATGACATGATAGCAGTGTTCCAATATCTAAGGGGCTGCCCCAAAGAAGACAGGGTCCACCTACTCTCCGAAGCACCCGAAGGCAGGACAAGAAGCAACAGATGGAAACCCATCAAGGAGAGAAGCAACCTGGAACTAAGGAGAAATTTCCTGACAGGGAGAACAATTAATTGGTGGAATGGCTTCCCTCCAGAAGTTGTGGCTGCTCCACAACTGGAAGTTTTTAAGAAGAGACTGGACAGTCATTGGTCCAGAATGGTAGAGGGTCTCCTGGTTGAGCAGGGGGTTGGACTAGAAGACCTCCAAGGTTCCTCTCTTTTTTTCTTTTTTCTTTTTTCTCTACTCTTCTCTTCTCCTCCCCTCCCCTTCCATTCTATTCCTTCCAATATTTATTCTATTCTATTCCATTCCATTCCATTCCATTATTCTATTCCAATTCCAATTCCAATTCTGTTCCGTTCCATTCCATTCCTATTCCTAGTCTATTCTATTATTTCTATTCTCTATATTCTATTCTATTCTATTCTATTCTATTCTATTCTATTCTATTCTATTCTATTCTATTCTATTCTTCAACCAGAATTAGTAGAATTGCAACTGTGCTACATTGACATATATCCCAGCAACAGTTACTTACTCTAACAGAATAACAAAATTGGAAGGGACCTTAGAGGTCTCCTAGTCCAACCCTCTGCTCAGGTAGGAGACCTTATCCTATTTCATACAAATGGGTTTCATCCCCCGAACCCCATGTGGCAGCATCTTTTCCCAGCACCTTCAAGGCTGAAAATCCGATCTCCTAAAGAGTCCACAATATCGTTGAGGGCTGCCTCATCTGTCACGTTGAAGAAGTACTTTTCGTCGGGATCACTGGCAATGTATTTAATTTCGTTGATGAATGAGTTGGGGTCTTTCTTCCGGCGGATGTAGTGGCCCAAAACCTGGGGAGGGGGAACAGAGACATCATTTCAGGACTTCTGATGGCAAAACACCATGACACTATGACACCCGAAGGCAAGGCAAGAAACAATAGATGGAAACTAATCGAGGAAAGAAGCAACCTAGAATTAAGGTGAAATATCCTAACAGTTGGAACAATTAACCAGTGGAACAGCTTGCCCAGGGGTGGGATGCAAATATTCTTACTACCAGTTCTGTGGGAGTAGCTAGGAGGGCATGGCCATGTGACTGGGTGGGTGTGGCTTCTTCTTGTTTTTGCAGCACCCCCATGCATCATTTTTGGGCCTCCTGGACCTCAGGGAAGCCTCCTGGGGGAAGGCCTCCTGGGTCTCAGGGCAAAGCAATAAGACAGTGAGGGGGATCCCGACACAGCTGGTCATCAGAACAGCTGATAGTTGGGAGGAGAAAAAAAAAGAAAGAAATTCCAATTCGGCCGAACCAGTAACTGTTTTTTTAACTACCGGTTTGGCTGAACGGTAGCATTTTTTACTACCAGTTCACCTGAACCAGGCTGAACCGTTAGAATAGCATCACTGAGTTTGTCTCCAGAAGTAGTGGGTGCTCCATCACTGGAGGTTTTCAAGAAGAGACTGGATAGCCACCTGTCTGAAATGGTCTAGGGTCTCCTGCTTGAGCAGGGGGTTGGACTAGAACAGGGTTGGAATAGAAGACCCCAAAGGTCCCTTCCAGCTCTATTCTGATTGATTGATTCATTGATGCTGCCCAAGAGAAGCCAGGCACATGGATTTCTTCCCAAAGGGTATGACCAGCGCATTTCCCAAGCACCAAAATGCTCTCAGGATCAGTCAAGGATGCCTCACAGATAAGCAAATCAAAGGGATGGACGACCAATTCATCTTGATTGATTGAGAGGGAAGTACAATTATTAAGTTATATGCCCAGCTGGTGGCAGAACCTGGCCGATTTCAAACAGCTAACAAGGAAAGTGTCTCCTGCTGGGGGGTAAGGCCCCTTCAACTCTCGTTATCCTGTATAATTGGGCCTGCTCAGTCTTCAAACGTCCACCAGGAAATCCAGGATGGTAGGTTGGACTGGGAAATAAAGAAGGAACTCCCCTCTCCACCCCAAGATCTCATGTTTATTTATTCTTGTGCAACCCCGGTTCGAGTTGGAACCCCAAATTATTCTTCTGACAATGCTTTTTTTCTTTCTTTCTTTTAATTTTTAAAAATGCTAACACAAATACTTTCTGCATGATGCATTCTTCCGGATCCCAAGATACCTGATATCAAAGTTAACAAAAGAAAGTTGTGCTCAGATTGCTGGCTAAAATAAACCAACTACAAGGGGAATTTACAACTATGTTGGAACTCTCTCCCCCTTTGCTCACGTACAGAGAGACACCCACACCCTGTGTGTTCGTCCCTCCATCTGCTGACACACTTACTGCGATGGCGTAACGTGTCACATTCCGTTTCTCACACTCTTCCAGGGCGTCTTCAAGTTCTTCCCCATCATGGGATTCCCCATCGGTGAGCACGATCATCAGCTTGGTAGCACCTTCTCTGCCCCCTCTTTCTGGACTGAAGGCCTCCGTGCTGCAGGCAGAAGCCAGAAAAGAAACCGAGACTTTGAGAAGAAGTTCTTCTCCCTGGCAAGGCAATGCTGGGCTAGAGAATACTAGACAACACAGTATCAACAGTAGAGTCCTTCAAGTTTCTAGGTTCTATCATATCTCAAGACTTAAAATGGACACCTAACATCAAAAATGTCATCAAAAAAGCACAACAAAGAATGTTCTTTCTGTGCCAACTCAGAAAGCTCAAACTGCCCAGGAAGCTGCTGATCCAGTTCTACAGAGGAATGATGGAGTCTGTCATCTGCACCTCTATAACGGTCTGGTTTGGTTCTGCAACCCAACAGGACAGACACAGACTTCAGAGGATAATTAGGACTGCAGAAAAAAACAATTACTACCAATCTGCCTTCCATGGAGGACCTGTACGTTGCACGATTCAAAAAGAGAGCTGTGAAAATATCTACAGACCCCTCACATCCCAGACATAAACTGTTTCAACTCCTTCCCTCAAAACGATGCTATAGAGCTCTGCATAGCAGAACAACTAGACACAAGGACAGTTTTCTCCCTAAGACCATCACTCTGCTAAACAAATAATTCCCTCAACACTGTCAAATTATTTACTAAGTCTGCACTACTATTCTTCTCATCCTTCCTATTACCTATCTCTTCCTATTACGACTATAACTGTGTTGCTTGTAACTTTACAATTTATATTGTTTTGTTTCCTAGTATGTTTTGATTGCTTATTAGTAACCTATGACTATCACTAAGTGTTGTATCTTATGATTCTTGATGAATGTATATTATTTTTTCTTTATGTACACTGAGAGCTTATGCACCAAAGTCAAATTCCTTGTGTGTCCAATCACACTTGGCCAATAAAGCATTCTATTCTATTCTATTCTATTCTATTCTATTCTATTCTATTCTATTCTATTCTATTCTTCATTCCAATATCTATTGTATTGTATTGTATTCTATACTATTCTATTCTCCTCTACATCTATTCTATTCTATTTCATTTTATAGCCACAGGTCTCGTTTGCCAAATGTGACAAATTGCCTTGGTAAAATTTGGACAATGTTGGTGCATTGAAATCCTGCTGATGTGGGAAAATCTTCTGGCAATTTGCTGTCTGTTAATCAATCAAAGCACAAGTTTTGTGCAGCAAAGGAGAGGATTTCTCAGGCAAGGACAGCCTTCATGCATGCATCTAATTTCACACTTTGAATCTTTTACAAACTTATCTTTCACAAATTGCACTTTTCTACATTTGCTAATGCAGTTTCAAATGTTTAGCTCTATCTATCTATCCATCCATCCATCCATCCATCCATCCATCCATCCATCCATCCATCCATCCATCCATCTATCTATCTCTAAGTGCTATTGTTATTGCTCTCCATCCATCCCTCTATCTAATCAGCTATCCATCCATCCATCCATCCATCCATCCATCCATCCATCCATCCATCCATCCATTTAAGTGCTATTGCTATCCATCCACCCATCTATCTAATCAGCTATCTATCCGTCCGTCCGTCCACCCATCCATCCATTTGTCCATCCATCCATCCATCCCTCATTTGTCTGTCTGTCTATTTATCTATCTATCATCTATCTATTTTTCTACCTATTTTTCTATCTCTAAGTGCTATTGTTATTGCTCTCCATCCATCCCTCTATCTAATCAGCTATCCATCCATCCATCCATCCATCCATCCATCCATCCATCCATCCATCCATCCATCCATCCATCCAAATGCTATTGCTCTCCATCCACCCATTTATCTAATCAGCTATCTATCCGTCTGTCTGTCCATCCATTTGTCCATCCATCCATCCCTAATCTGACTGTCTGTCTGTCTGTCTGTCTGTCTATCTATCTATCTATCTATCTATCTATCTATCTATCTATCTATCTATCTATCTATCTATCTATCTATCTATCTATCTATCTATCTATCAGTGTTATTGCTATTGCTATCTATCCATCCATCCATCCATCTAATCAGCTATTTATCCGTCCATCCATCCATCCATCCATCCATCCATCCATCCATCCATCCATCCATCTTTCTATCTTAAGTGCTATTGCTATCCATATATGATGAGAATTGAAACATCTCCAAAGAAGAACCAGAAAGTCCAGTTGCCGCTTGGAAAAAAAAGCACCTTTGGGACAACCAGGGCCTGGAGGACGACGGAGCATCTCCATAGACATTCCCACCTTCTCTTTCGCCTCCCAGCACCTACCAGGCCTTGTGGATGGCAGAAGCCGTCCGAGTTTCGAGTCCTTCCTGCCGGCTGATATTTTGGGCAGCTTCGATGACTTCCTCTGCCGTCTTGTAATCCCTCAAGGTCCATTCATGGACCGCAACTTCACTGTACTGCAAGACTCCCACCTGTGAGGCCAAGGGGAGAAGGACCCCTCTTGAGTTTTGGGGGGAAGGATGGGTGGGTTTCATGAGGCCTTGATCCCATGAAGTCAGCTTGGTCTATTCTACCTTCCCCACATCTGCCAACTTGTAAAACATTCCTACACTTGTTTCCAAGTTGGCATAAGAAACAGGAAAGGACTGGAGAAGCACATGGCAAATGAACTTAGAAGCACATTCCAACTTTATCTTAAAAAAGATTGCAGCTGTGCTGGTTAGACAGTATATAGTTAGTTTGGAAATGAGAGCTGTCCCCTTAAGGGAATGCTCCATGAGAAATGTAGTTAATGCCTCTTGGGTGATGTAGTTCATGATACGTGGTCACATCTGTAATCCTGATTGGTCACTGAATTGACCTCTGGTTGGGCTGAGGGAGTTTTGGGCATTCTTACCTGGACCCCAGCATCGTGCTGGAGTCTTCCTTTGCTGTATCATTATGGGATGAAGATAACTACCTTTCCACACTATGGAGGCGACAATGCAAAGATTGGACATTAGATGCATCTCAGCATAACTGTGAGTTATACCTTGAGGATGCCTGATATAATCCAATTATCAGCCTTCAAGATTTTCTTCCTTTGCTTTGCATCTCTCGGCTGTCATAAGTAATGGGGGGAGGAAGGGGGCCATGGTTATGGGAAGCGAGCTGGAGGTGTTACAAAACAGAACTGTATAAGATGAGGGGGGGAGATTCTTGCTTAGGCTTCTATTCTATGCTATGCGCAGCTGCAACTCTTTATCAAAATATGTCAAGGTCAACGGACAGAGGCCTCATCAGCACCTGAAGATGCCCACATGATGCTATACACAACTTTTAATTTGGTTGAGCCAATTGAACTTTTGGGGGAGGGAACGTTGCCATCACTTTGTATATGTGATTTACACGCTCATTTTCTCAGATTCAGAATTCTTTTGTTGCTACCACTTGATTTCCAGTAAAAGATATCTTCTCTCTAACAAATGGAGTCTAAGTATTTCTTTCTTGGATTTTGAATGGAGCACCAGTTGACATCAATAAAGTAACTTTGTATGGACGCCTTTATAGTGTTGAACTGCTTATCCCAGGAATTTGGGAAGATAAAGATATTGCCTGGGATAAGAAAGTAGCTAAGCTACTGAAGCTTTTGCCCGGGGAAAAAACTTTAATTGGAGAATGTGATAGATGACACCTATGTGCTTAATTGGATAAACTGATTTATGGCACACCCAGGGGGGGGGAAGAGGGGAAGCAGGGTAACTGTAATTACATATGCCAGAATTGGCTTCATACAGGTCATGCCAATATGTCGCTCCTAATTCATACTTTGAAGTTTTTTGAAGGCTCATGATTTAATTAGGGCGATCGCTGGAATCCTGGCAATGTCTCTTTTCCAAAGATGATGGTATGGGCTCATGTCCCACTGATTTTAAACCTTAAAAGAACCACAAGAAACAACAGAAAAGCAAACGCTGCACTTTGATATGGCCCAGGGGCTAATCCATAAATAAAGATTTCAATTGGAAAAAGCAAATAAAAACTCACCTGGATCTGCTCCGGGTCAATGAAAAATTTGCTGAGAATGTTGCTAAGAAAATTCTGCACTTCATACCATGGGTAAATGCTGTTGGAGCCATCCAGGACAATCACAATGTCCATGTAGGTTGAACATCCTGCGCAAAGGTCAGAGAACAGTGGCAAAGGTCAGGCAGTGGCAAAGAAGGATACCCCAGAGCAGCGGTCGCCAACCTTTGGGACCTCAGGGACCACCAAACTCATAATTTTAAATCCCGGGGACCACTAACTGGTTCTGTGGCTGTGGCCTAATTTGTGGGTGTGGCTTGGTGGTCATATGATTGGCTGGGCATGGCTTGTATGTAAACATAAATATTTATATAAATATTAAATTTTTATTTTAAAAAAAGAGCAACTTTTACCCAAAATCAGGTAAAGCAGGCAGGCAGATTGAGTTGCTCTCAGAATCACAGATTCACTTAGAGATCTGTGTTTCTGCCATCAGCTAGTTGAGCCTGCACTGCTTCAGTCCTAAGGAAGGTTCGGTTCTGCTTAAAAGCAGAGCTGAAGATCTAAAGACTAGCTAGAAAGCAAGAAATCCAACCATTTCCTGCTTTCTGGCTAATCTAAATCTCCCGGCACAGCAGAACAGCTGATGGTTGAAAAAAGGAAAAATAGCAACTTAGCAGGCAAGTTTGCCAGGTAAGAAGTGAGGGGGCGGGGAGGTTTCCCGCGGGCCATGTGGGCGGCGCAGCCTTGTGTTCCCGCATAGCCTGGATTAATTGCTTTGTGGGGATGCTCTGCAGGTGAGATTTCTCTGCATCCCACCAAAATTTTCTCATAGACCACCAGTGGGCCATGGACCACTGGTTGGCGACCGCTGCCCCGGAGTAAAGGAAGTCCTCGACTTACAACAGTTCATTTAGTGACCGTTCAAAGTTACAACAGCAGTGAAAAAAGTTAGATAACCATTTTTCACACTTGAGACCATTGCAGCATCCCCATGGACATATGATTTACATTCGGATGTTTGACAACTGACTCACATTTACGACGGTCGCAGTGTCCCGGGGTCACATGATCCCCTTTTGTGACCTTTGGACAAGCCAAGTCAATGGGGAAACCAGATTCACTTAACAACCGGGTTATAAATTTAACGACTGCAATTATTCGCTTAACCAATGTGGCGAGAAAATTCGTAAAACTCACTTAACAAATTTCTCACTTAACCACATAAATTTTGGGCGCAATTGTGTTTGTACATTGAAGATTTCCTGTATGGGCAGCAAAGTCCCTAAGTTTTCAATCCTAAGGCAACTTTTGGCTATCCCCCCTCTTTTCCCCAGTATTTCCACGCAACTTAGAAAATCAATATTTAATATTTATTAGATTTATATCTCGTCTTTCCTTGGGAAGCAGATGGCCTACACAATACACCTGCTGCTATTTGTTTCTCTGAAATTCTTGAAGTAGGTTGAAGGAGATGGACTGGTCTAAAGCCCACCACTGGAGATCCAAGATTGAGGAGGGATTTGCGCAACACCCAAGCTCCGATCTCAAATCCCGATAACCAATTTGGTACCAATATAGTACCAAAGGAGGCTATTGAATACCACATGGCCTTTATGCCAGCCTTCCCCATCTTTGGAAGTGGGAATTATGACTCACTTCAGGCCCAGAGAATGCCGGTTAGGGCTGATAAGGATTGTACTCCTTCAATTGTCCTTGCTTAGATCTTTCAGCGTGTCCACTGATGTTGAAAGAAGAATGTTCTGTTTGAAATTCATCTTCTTTTAGTGACGCCCATAATCTCTTGCGGGGTGGAGTCTGGACAACTGAATGGAGCTGAGTGTTTACTGGCCGGATGCCCTTCCTGTTGCCAATGAGGAGTTATATTCAGCATATATATATATATATATATATACTCATCTGTGCCCAGAGAAGGAAAAATATTCGCCTCTACCTAGGATCCAACTCACAACCTCCTGATTGTGAGACGGGAGCTCTACCTCCAGGCTACCACACCACTCAATGTTCTGTTTGAAATTGGTGGGTACAAAATTGATTTGTTACGTCTCTCTTCCATGTTTCCTCCACAACAAGCTCTGCCCTTGGAGGTATTGCTGGAGGGGAAGCAAATCTTGTTGGAAACAATCCCAGCTCTTCCTGATAAATGTAAGTTCCACAACTGGAGAGTCATGGACATGTGAGGCTTTCTAAAACCCCAGGGTGTGTTTCTAGCCACTTAGTCAGCCCTCCTATGGAACAAATGATGGGCCTGACTCATAGGAGGGAACCTGGAGCCAGCCTTGAGTGATGGGAGGTCCTACCCACCAGCCTGGTTGGCTAAAAGTCACTTTGAGGAAAGACAAAAGCTTATCTAGCTTCATTTCATTTCATTTGGGCACCACTCTTGGACTTCTTGCTTAAGAACGAGAACAATGATTCTTTTTTTATTTTAGGACTTGGCGAATAGATTTGTTACGATTTTAAAACTATAGTACAGGTATCCCTCAACTTTACAGCAGTTGGTTGGGTGACCGTTCGAAGTTACAACGGCACTGAAAAAAAGTGACTTATGATCTTTTTCACACTTACGACCACCTGTAAGTTTTAAAAAGTCCATTGGAAGCCCAGACTTAAGGTGCAAAACCTTCAATTGCTCCACCCACAAAGTGAGCATAAATCTCTGCTGCGCCTTAGAGTCAAACCAAGGAACTTGTCCACACATTGCATGGAGCACCATTGGTTTATAGCACACCACGGAGGAGGATCCGATAGAATCAGCCGGGGTGGGGGGGTCTTCCAGAGTTAAAATAGTTTAGAAGTCCAAGGAACAAAAGCCAAACTTACTCTGAACCTGTTGGGGCAATGTTTTCCATCAGCCGGAAGTCTTTGTCCAAGCTGGTGCACATCCCTGTGCTATACATAGATGTGCCACATTCCTGGGACCAGAGGGGAGCGCAGGCCTGTCGGAAAGAGAGAGGATTTCCATGAGAACTTGGAGTGGCTTACTGGACTGCAGTCTCCCCTTGAGAAGGAGGGTGCAAAGGGATGGGTGTCCCAGTTTACGGTCTGACCTAAGCATAGTTCACAAAATTGTCTGCTGCAACGTCCTGTCAAGGTCTACTTCAGCCTCAACCGCAATAACACACGGACAAACAACAGATACAAACTCAAAGGAAACCGCTCCAAATTCGATGGCAGAAAATACGTCTTCAGCAACAGAGTGGTCTGGAACGCCCTACCCGACTCTGTTGTTACAGCCTCAAACCAGTGGTGGGATTCAAATTTTTTTACTACCGGTTCCGTGAGCATGGCTTGGTGGGCGTGGTGTGGCTTGGTGGGTGTGTTGTGGCTTGGTGGGTGTGGCAGGGGAAGGATACTGCAAAATCCCCATTCCCTCCTCACCCCACTAACCCGCTTTCCAGCTCCGTTCTCCTGTGCAGGGCAACCAAAGAAGACCCAGCCAATCAGCTGGGACTCAATGGGAGGCGGAGAATAGATGGGGCGGGGCCAGTCAGAGGCGGTATTGGCTGGTTCTCCAAATTACTCAACATTTCCGCTACCTGTTCTCCAGAACCAGTCAGAACCGGCTGAATATTATCTCTGCCTCAAACCCCCAAAACTTTAACCTTAAACTGTGGACCTCACTCCATTCCTCAGAGGTCCATAAGGGGGCATGCATAAGCGCACTAGCGTGCCTACCGTCCCTTTCCTATGGTTCCCATTTATTCATACTCATTTATCATGTTTATACTTCTACTTGTTTATACTTACATGTTTATACAGTATGTTATGTTCATACTTATACTTGGTTTCTCACACATGCTTGACAAACTAAACTAAATAAATGAAATAACTAAGTCACATGATCCCCTTTTGCAACCTTTATGACAAGCAAATTCAATGGGGAAGCCAGATTCACTTAACAACCGGATTACTAACTTATCAACTGCAATGATTCACTCAACAACCGTGGCAAGGAAAGTCGTAAAATGGGGCAAAGCTTACTTAACAAATGCCTCGCTTAACAACTGAAACCTTGGGCTCAATTGCGGTTGTAAGTCGAGGACTACCTGTATAGATTCAGACGTTACCTTAACGGCTCCCAGGTCCTTGGTTAGGCCTGAAGTGTTCAGTTTTTAGCAATCCCAGACTGTGAATCGAACTGAAGATTTAATAATATTAATGCACAATATCATTGCATATAGTGTGTGAAACCAAAAGATAGGTTAGCCGAGTATTCAGTCTGTTGTGGGAATGCAGCCTTAAAATCATCATCAGTAGAAAAGTGGAGGAGGAGGAGGACTTGGGGGGAACATTTAGGAATTAAGGAGCAGAGGCTTCTTGGCCAGGGCTGCCCCCACATTAGCCATGAATCCGAAGATCCAACATCCTGTTTTCCAAATCTGAGCCAGGTACTCTGGAATGCCACCAAAATTAAACTGGAGAAAGTGTTTCACACTCCTGGACAATCCATTAAAAGCGAGCAGGGCCAGAAAAGCAACTGAGGAAAGAGGTTGGCTTTGGAATTCTGCTGCATTTACAGATGCATTTTTTTACATCTGTAAATTATACATTATACATTATATATATACATATATACAAATTATACATTACAGATGCATATTTGCTCCTTCTCTGGGCGCAATTCAGCAAGAAGTGCCAAAAGGCATATTTGTTCATTTATTTGTTCGTTATTTATTTATTCAATCAATCCATGAATCAGAATAGAGTTGGAAGGTTCCTTGGAGGTCTTCTAGTCCAACCCCCTGCTCAATAGGGAGACCCTCTACAATACCGGATCAATAGTTTTCCAATCTCTTCTTAAAATCTCCAGTGATGGAGCACCCATAACTTCTGGTGGCAAGTCATTCCACTGGTTAATTGTCCTCACTCTCAAGAAATTCCTCCTTAGTTCCAGGTTGCTTCTCTCCTGGATAAGTTTCCATCCGTTGTTTCTTGTCCTGCCTTCTGGTGCTTTGGAGAATAGGTTGACCCCCTCTTCTTCGTGGTAGCCCCTCAAATTCTGAAAGACTGCTATCCAGTCACTCTTAGTCCTTATTTTCTTACTAGAAGATCTTTCAGGTCCCTTCCAACCCTGTTATTCTGTTATTTCAGTCTAGATTTTTGATATAAACTGGTTCAGCTTATTGATGATCCTGTGGTTCAAGATATGGGGGCATAGGGGTGGGATGCAAATATTTTTATTACCGGTTCTGTGAGCGTGGCTAGATGGGCATGGCCATGTGACTGGGTGGGGTGTGGCTTCTTCTTTTTCTCGTCATCATCGTTGTCCCTCTCCTCCTCCTCTTCCTCTCCCCTCCTTTCTCCCTTCTTCTCCAACTTCCCTATCCAGCCTTCTTCTTCTTCTTCTTCTTCTTCTTCTTCTTCTTCTTCTTCTTCTTCTTCTTCTTCTTCTTCTTCTTCTTCTTCTTCTTCTTCTTCTCTTCTTCTTCTTCTTCTTCTTCTTCTTCTTCTTCCTCCTCTTCCTCCTCCTCCTCTTCTTTTTCTTCTCCTCCTCCTCCCACTCCCTCCTCCTCTTCCTCTTCTTTGCAGTACCCGCCCATGCTCCATTTTTTTTTGCCTGCTGGACCTCAGGGAAGCCTCCTGGAAGGCTGTTTTTGCTCCCAGGAGTCTTCCCTGAGGCCTAAGAGGCCAAAAACGGAGCACAGAAGGGCCACGCAGCATTCCCCCTGCACCCGTTTTTGCTCCCTGGGCCTCAGGGAAGCAGTAAGACAGCGAGGGGGATCCTGGCACAGCTGATTGCCAGAATAGCTGATCGTCGGAACAGCTGATCGTCAGGAGAAAAAAAACCAAATACCGGTTCAGCCAAACTGGTAGAGGTTTTTTTACTACTGGTTTGGCCCAACTGGTAACATTTTTTACCTGGTTCGCCCAAACCAAACCGGTAGAAAACCACCATTGACTGGGGCAAATAAGCTACTTCGGCGGCAAGGTTAAACATGTCGTGTGAACAATTTACATGGTGACCAGCATCCATCAAAAATATGCCCAACTCACCCTGTTCTGCGAGGCTGTTCTTCCAGCAACCTGGTCAAGCCTCATCATTTAATGGGTTGGCAACTGAAATTACTGCAGCAGAGTTAGCTTTTTATAGCTCTTGTTCTCTTGCTCTCTTTTTTTTTAAATATGTGGTTGGGTATGTGCTTTATTTAAAAAAAGAAAAACATACCGCGAGAGATACTTACCACAAACCCATCATCTTTGTTAGCTATCAGCGTCATCCCAAAATGCATGTTTTTAATTTGCCTGGAAATATTCCGGAGAGTCATGTCACCTAGTTGTGATTCAGAAGTGGGGAGGGGAGAAGGAAGGAAGGAAGGAGAAAAAAGGGGTGAGAAGAAAAAAAAAAAGGAATATGCAATCTTTGGATCCTGGTGAAAAGTGCACCTCTATCATGCTTTCCTGTATAATTACTATGATGTGCTTCAACCTGTCTGTTTTAGCCCACACAGCCCATGAGTTTGATTCCTTTTAGTTTGGTCACCACACCTATAAAAAAGATTTTAAGACTGTAGAAAGAGTGCAGAGGAGAGCAACCAAGATGATTAGGGGACTGGAGGCTAAAACATACGACAAACGGTTGCAGGAACTGGGTCTGGCTGGTCTAGGGAAGAGAACGACTAGGGGAGGCAAGATAGCAGTCTTTCAATATTTGAGGGGCTGCCCCAGAGAGGAGAAAGGAGTTCAAGCTATTCTCCAAGGCACCCGAAGGCCAGACAAGGAATAATGGATGGAAACTGAACAAGGAGAGATTCAACCTGGAAATAAGGAGAAACTTTCTGACAGTGAGAACAATCAACCCATGGAAAAGCTTGCCCTAGGAAGTTGTGGGAGTTTCATCACTGAAGGCTTTCAAGAAGAGATTGGATTGCCATCTGTCAGAAATGGTGCAGGGTCTCCTGCTTGGGCGGGGGGTTGGACTAGATGACCTACAAGGTCCCTTCCAACTCTGTTAATCTGTATTCAGTAGTTGCAAAAAAATTAAAAGAGATTTCAAGACATAAAGCTCTGGAAGGAGGGGGGGAGGATGAGTGGGTGGGTGGGGGTTGATTGCAGTCTATATGCAAGAGACCTGACAACTGTTGATCACAGCCATGAGTCAATAGGATGAGGCAGCTGCTAAAAAAAGCAAAGACATTTTTTAGTTTAATTTCCAATTCATGGGAAGAAATAATTCCACGGTTTTCTGCCTTGGTCAAACCCAACCTCCACTTCTGGGCAACACAATTTAAAGAAGAAGAGGAAGCTGCACAATTAAGACATAAAACCCTGAAAACATGTTTGGAAAAACATCCTCGGAGCAGTTGGTCAGCACACCTCTGACTTCAGGCAGTGAGGGGATCTCCCTTATTAACGGATTTAAATAAATATATTTTGGGGTGGCATTGGTGGGCCACAAAAGCCCCTTTAAATCTAAGGATTCAAACATCTCTCCTTTTCTTTTTGGAGTTAGGAAGGACCCCCTGCCCCTCCATTGCAACTTATAGACATCTCCTTTTAGGCCTGGATCTTCTAGCCATCTCAGCCAGTTGCTAAAATGTGGCTGTGAAATTGAAGAATGTGGTGGCTCAGTGGCTAAAGACACTGAGCTTGTCGATCAGAAAGGTTAGGGTGAGCTCCTGTTACTTGTCCCAGCTTCTGCCAACCTAGCAATTCATATGTGGTATGGATACTTCAAAATGTGTACCTATATTGACTTTAGTGCATGTTGAATTTTTCCTCTCTCCCGCAATGCACTTGTAAACATCACCTTTCCGGTCATCTTCAGTTCCATCCCAAGGTGCGCCCACCAACATCCTATCGAGAGAAGCATCTGTGTTAGAAAGACTTGATAAAATTAAACCTCATCCGAAACTAGACATAAAATCAATGTGAGGCACTTTGGGCAAACACGAGAAGGTTAAAAATGAAGAAACTGCCATAAAATTGCAATTGTACCAGGAAAACTATATCGGGGGACAATCAGAAATCCCCCCCAACTACATTTCCCACGGTGAGAAAGCAGAGGAGACGGCTCTTAAATGAGCCCTGGTTACTCATGGAGATGGGTTTTATATTGGATTTTGGACCAGCGAGAATGAAGCTTTTTGAACATCTTGATCTGTTTTTCATGTGTGCACAAGATAATCCAATCTCCCCATTCCTACAATTCACCAAACACATATTGTCTTTTCATTTGCAATTCTCCTGATTGGTCTTCATTGCTGCCAAAATGGAACCCACATATTCCTCCTGGCTTTGAGCAACATGATGTATTTATCTTAGGGGAGAAAAAGGTATGTCTGGACGAAAACCATGGGATTTTGTTATTGTTCATTTGTGAAGGATTCTCTTTGGTTACATCTGCAACATTTCTTTGCTTATTAGGGTGGGAAAAGGGGCAGAAACCCCTTTAATAACGCCCCCACTCCAATAAGTTCTAACAAAGGAGGATTCAGAGATGAATTCTGAGCAGCTGGATCCATTTTTTTTTTACTAGAGTAGCTGTGAAGTAATTTAATTTTGGTTTCTACAGATAAATATTGGACATTTCCCAGCTGAAACCATCCTATTGTCCTTAGCGCCTCGATTTGCAACTGGTTTTTCCTTGCTTATTTTGAGAGCGACAACCAAACTTTGAAAGTCAAAAAGGCACTGGCTTTTTTACAAACACTTCTTTCAGGGTTGCAATCATGAATATCCAGAGAGGCATTTCGATCAATCAGCCAATCAGAATAGAGCTGGAAGGGACCTTAGAGGTTTTCTAGTCCAACCCCCTGCTGAAACAGGAAACCCTTTCAGACAAATGGCGGTCCGATTCTTAAAAACCTCCAGTGATGGAGCAGCCATAACTTCAGTGGCAAGCTGTTCCACTGGTTAATTGTTCTCACTATTAGGAAGTTTCTCCTTAGTTCTAAACTGGATCTCTCCTTGATTGGTTTCCATCCATTGTTTCTCTTCCTGCCTTCTGGTGCTCTGGAAAATAAGCTGACCCTCCCCTCTTCTTTGTGGCAGCCCCTCAAATACTGGAAGACTGCTATCATATCCCCTCAGGGTCAGGGGTGGGATTCAAATTTTTTAACAAGCGGTTATGTGAGCGTGGCTTAGTTGGTGGGCGTGGTTTGGTGGTCATGTGACTGGGTGGACGTGGCTTGGTCATGTTATTGGCTGGGCGTGGCCAACTCAATATCACTCACATCGAGGCAAGCATCTCCTCGCCTGGCCTCTCATGACTGTGGGGATGCTGCAATAGTTGTAAGTGTGAAAAATGGTCATGTCACTTTTTTCAGTGCCATTGTAACTTTGAAAGGTCATTCCACATAAGCAAAGTACCAGCAAAGGAGGGGAAAAAACTCCAGAGAAGTTCCAGAGACAGGAAGTCTAGTCCTGCCAAGAAGGTAATAAGGGTTAATGGAGAGGCAGTTTCTATAAGCAACACCAGAATGTTTCCTTCCTGCCTTCCTTACAGGATTAGGCCAGTAATTTCTTCTAACAACCGGTTCTTCCAACTGCTTAGAATGTTAACAACACGTCTGATCCACCAGTTGCGGCCCTTTCTGGATCTGGGCGCACTTCGCACAGTCACTTCCGCCCTCGTTATCTCCCGCCTGGATTATTGCAATGCTCTCTACATGGGGCTCCCCTTGAAGAGTCTCTGGAGGTTGCAGTTAGTTCAGAATGCAGCCGCGCGGGTGATCGTGGGTGCCCCTCGGAGCTCCCACGTTACACCGCTTCTCCGCAGGCTGCACTGGCTTCCTGTGGCCTTCCGGATTCGATTCAAGGTGGTACTGACGGTATTTAAAGCGCTCCATGGCTCAGGACCTGGGTACTTACGGGACCGCCTACTGCCATCGTCAACCTCCCGCCGCCCAGTACGCTCCCACAGAGTTGCCCTACTTGGGGTGCCGCCGCCCGGCCGTTGCCGGCTGACGGCCCAGAGAGTTCGGGCTTTCTCTGTGGGAGTGCCCTCCCTATGGAATGATCTCCCCCCGGAGATACGGGCCATGACGGATATCCTGACCTTCCGGCGCGCAGTGAAAACCCTACTTTTTAGACAGGCTGGCCTGGCCCAGTAATTGTGTTCCGGTTTTAAATTTAATTGGGTTTTATTAGTCATTTTATATTTTTAATTTTTAATTGAATTCCCTTAGATGGGACACAGCCGGACCAATTTGTTTAATATATTTTTAATTGTATTTATTTATAGTATATTTATTATGTATTTTTAGTAGGCTGTACACCGCCCCGAGTCCCTTTTTGGGAGAGGGAGCGGTATAAAAGTTTAATTAATAATAATAATAATAATAATAATAATAATAATAATAATAATAACACGTGATTTTGAAGTTTTGTCCATCTGTTCATCCAAAATTGGGCTAGATTTGCGGATGCCAAACAATTAACTAAATTTAGTTAACAAATTAACTAAACAAAGGAATAAAGAGTTATGGACCTTTAACTGGAACGGAAGTATATATGGAATATATATACTATGGAATGATCTCCCCCCGGAGATACGGGCTATGACGGATATTCTGACCTTCCGGCGCGCAGTGAAAACCCTATTTTTTAAACAGGCTGGCCTGGCCCGGTAACCGTGTTTTGGTTTTATTTCAATTTTAATTGGGGTTTTATTAGCTTTTAACTTTTAATTGAATCCTTTGGATAGACACAGCCGGATCAAATTGTTTAATCTATTTTTAATTGTATTTATTGTATATTTATTGTTATGTTTTTAGTAGGCTGTACACCGCCCCGAGTCCCTTTTTGGGAGAGGGAGCGGTATAAAAGTTTAATTAATAAATAATAAATAAATAATAAATATAGTAGTCCTCGACTTACAATAGTTCTTTTACTGACTAAAAGCTACGATGACACTGAAAAAATTGACTTAAAAGTTATGACCATTTTTCTATCTTACAACCCTTGCAGCATCCCCATGGTCACGTGATCAAAATTCACAACTGGCTCATGTTTATGACGGTGGCAGTGTCCCAGGGTCATGTGATTCCCTTCTGAGACGTTCTGACAAGCAAAGTCAATGGGGGAAGCCAGATTCATTTAACAACCATGTTCTGTAGTTGATTCACTTTACAACTGTGGCCAGAGAGGTCGTAAAATGAGGCAAAATTCACTTAACAAATGTTTTGCTTAGCAGCACAAATGTTGGGCTCAATTGTCGGTCGTATGTTGAGGACTACCTGTACTGGAAAATTACAATGTAATGGACAACAATTTCCTATTACAAACGATTATCATACTTTGGGGTTTTTTTCCTCATCAGCTGGTCACTAAGTTTCCATTTTCTTCTTCTGCAGGATCCCATCTTCAAGCTGAACACCAGGTTCCCCCCCAAAATTGTTCCCGTGATTTAGCTACTATGTGACTCATCCCATTTCCTGCCCCATCTGTGGAATCCATTCATCAGCTCCATCTCAAACCTTGTAGTTTTTTGCCATAGTGGGACAGCTGCCCAAATGGGCCTCCAAGCATATTTCCTGTTCTGGGTTGATCTTTGGACTCAGATCACAGGTTGGAACAGTTGCTGAATTCTCCCACCTGCGTTCATCCCTAAATGATTTCCAGAGGGAAGGCTGCCAGTTGTTCTGTTGTACTTTATTAAATGTTTCTCAAAACAGCTGATGTTTGACTGGGGAAATCCTCAAGGCAACTCAAGAGTGTCCTTAATGATTCAAAAAGCAGAACTGGCAAAAAATTAAAATCTGGATATTAGAAATAACGAAACAGGAATTAAAATTTGAACCTGAATTTTTTTTTTATTAGGCATGATAGAACTAAATCTGAAAAAGAAATACCAATACTCGATTTTGCATATCTTAACTGCAGCCAGATTAAGCTTCGCCAAAAACTGGAAATTCGCTGTGACAGAAAAATACACAAGTGTGCTAAAATGGATAGATTAACTAAACTCTTAAAAAATAATCAAGATAGTGACTATTACAAGGAATGGGATATCTGGTATGATTGGTTAAAGAAAAAGAGATATCTAATAATTTGACAATACATTGAAAACAAGGGTGATGTGTAACTAATTGTAAATTCATACATATATAATTAAAGACATTAAAAGAACGAAGAAGTTATTGTAACAAGGTATAACACATCAATAATAGAAATGTATAAGTGTAACTACTGCTCAAAGCACGCTACAAAATGTATGTAGACATATATGTTTGTTTGTCTGTTTTTAAGTTTTTAACATTTTTAGAATGTTGAATAAAAACCTTTTTTTTTTAAAAAAAAAAGCAGAACTGAAGGTTGTTGAATGTCCCAAAAATTGGATGGCAGAAAAATCAGAGTGCATTTTCAAACTTTGTGATAAAGAGGCACTCCGATCTAAGTATAGTATATAAAATCATACATTGCAATGTCCTGCCTGACAATGAATACTTCAACTTCAACAATAGATACAAACTCAAGGTTAATCGCACTAAACTTGATTGCAGGAAATACAACTTGAGCAACAGAGTGATCGATGTCTGGAATACTCTACCTGACTCTGTGGTTTCTTCCCCAAACCCCAAAGACTTTAACCTTAGACTGTCTACTCTTGACCTCACCCCTTTCCTAAGAGGTCTGTGGGGGTCGTGCATAAGCGCACCAACGTGCCTACCGTCCCTGTCCTATTGTTTCTTTTATTTTTCTTATGTGTATCCATTTCATGTATTCATAATTATGTATATACTTACACCTATTATCTTGTAAGCAATTGACAAATAAATAAATAAAATAAAATAAAATAAATAGAATACAGCTGGAAGGGATCTTGGAGGTCTTCTAGTCCAACCCCCTGTTCAAGCAGGAGATCCTAGACCATCCCAGACAAATAGCTGTTCAATCTCTTCTTAAAAACCTCCAGTGATGGAGCACCCACAATTTCTGGAGGCAAACCGTTCCACTGGTTAATTGTTCTCACCAGTGGTGAGATTCAAATTTTTTACTACCAGTTCTATGAGCGTGGCTTGGTGGGCGTGGCAGGGGAAGGATACTGTAAAATCTCCAGGCAGAGGTGGGATTGGCCGGTTCTTCGAACTACTCAAAATTTCCGCTACCGGTTCTCCAGAACTGGTCAGAACCTGCTGAATACCCACCTCTGATTCTCACTGTTAGGAAGTTTCTTCTTAGTTGCTTCTCTCCTTGGTTAGTTTCCAGATAAACAGGTAACAACAACCGAAAGAGTCAAAAATATCAGCTGCAAAGCAGCTGCAGGAACTCACCATTTTTGCCCTTGGGCTGTGAACTGCAGGACTTTGTAGCCGAACTGAGATTCCTGCGGCCCACGAAAGATTTGAGGTCTTCTCACATCGATGTTAAAGGGGATGATCCAGCCTTGAGGGAGAGAAAAAGACAGAGTTGGAAACCTTGCCGTTTTCTTTTTCCTTTCACACAACATTCAGACAACAAGCTTTACTGGGGCATTGGAAGGGGAATGCATTTATGCATTGTTTTCAATGTGCAAAGAGAGTGGGTCAAGCTTAGCAGATTCCCCAAAGTTGGAATGGGGTTAGTTTTTGAATCTGGGCTAGGAGGAGAAGTCAAAGAAAATAATCTGGAAGAAGAAAATGGCAGAGATACGTCCATGAAGTAACTAGGGTTCAAACTCATTGAAAACATTTTTGGGTGAGCGTCCAAATTGGGGAGGATTGAATTAAAACATCAGCCTGGTCATTGATTATCAGATGAGTTTGAATCATTCAGCATGGTTGGGGAAGTCTGGGAGTTCCACATATCTTCAAGCTGCCTCAGTTGAGAAACACAGAACAAATAGAGCTAGAAGGGACCTTGGAGGTCACCTAGTCCAACCCTCTGCTCATGCAGGAGACCCTGTATCATTCTGGACAAATGGCTGTCCAGTTTCTTCTTACAGAAAGTGTCTCTTAAGCTGACATCAAGGTTAGAGAAAGTGTCTAATACAAAGGTATATAAGACGCTTCGCTAATCAAAACCAGTGCATTGCATTATGTCTTTGCAAAAGAAAAGCAATATAAATGCATTGGCTTGAAACAATTCTCTCTGTCTTTCTGTCTCTGTCTCTCTCTCCACCATGTTTTATATACAAAGGTATATAAGATTCTTTGCTAATCAAAACCAGTACATTGCATTAAAAGTAAAGGTTCCCCTCGCACACACATGCTAGTCGTTTCCGGCTCTAGCGGGTGGTGCTTATCTCTGGGACAAAGCTGAAGAGCCAGCGCTGTCCGAAGACGACTCTGTGGTCATATGGCTGGCAGGACTAAACACCAAAGGCACACAGAACACTGTGATCTTCCCACCAAAGGGGTCCCTGTCTCATCTCAGGCAATATTTACTCTTCTCAAAATACCTGAGATAGTTAAACACTACACAGGCTTCCATGCGAAGTTACTTTATTGGATTATATCAGGCATCCTCAAGGTATAACTCACAGTTATGCTGAGATTCATCTAATGTCCAATCTTTGCATTGTCGCCTCCATAGTGTGAAAAGGTAGTTATCTTCATCCCATAATGATACAGCAAAAGGAGACTCCAGCACGATGCTGGGGTCCAAGCAAGAATGAACAAAGCTTCCCCCAACCCACCAGAGGTTAATTCAGTGACCAATCAAGATTACAGATGTGACCACATGACATGAACTACATCTCCCATGAGGCATTAATTACATTTCCCATGAGGCATTCCCTTAAGGAGACAGCTCTCATTCCCAGACTAACTACATACTGTTTAACTAGCACAGTCCCTATTTTTCTACTTGTATTTTTTTACGTGCTTTCAAACTGCTAAGTTGGCAGAAGCTGGGACAAGTAACAGGAGCTCACTCCGTTACGCGGTGCTAGGGATTCGAACCGCCAAACTGCCGACCTTTCTGATCGACAAGCTCAGCGTCTTAGCCAATGAGCCACCGCGTCCCTATATTGCACTATGTCTTTTCAAAAGAAAGCAATATAAATGCATTGGCTTGAAACAATTCTCTCTCTCTCTCTGGTCTTTTTCATAAAAGCATTTGAGGCGATTTCCAATTGAGCTCATCCCCAGCTCACTTCCGCAACAACAGCTCAGTGTCTGGAAAAGAGCACACCGTTTAAGGCTCCTGCAAAAGGATGTGTAAGGAAAGGGTGTAGTCCTCCCTTCCACACAATGCCACCTCTGTCTGCAGCTCCACAGTCTTCAAACTCCAGAGAAAAACAAGGGAAGTGAGCTAGAAGGGAGGGTTGTGGCTTGAAAATCTAAATTTCACGTATAAATAGTTGGTGATTCTTGTATATACCCAGGACAGGCCCACTTTCATTTGAACTTCCACCACAAGCTTGACCACTGAGCTTTGTAAGGAATGCGCCTCATTGAATGTATTTTCGCTGTTGGGAAGAAATTTTTGCCTTAAACACGCATTCTCAAAGTATTTTCCTGAGCCACGAAGTTCAATGAAACCAAAAAAATCTTGCATGTCTGTTTCAGAGGTAGGATTCAGCCGATTCTGGGGAACCGGTAACGGAAATTTTGAGTAGTTCAGAGAACCGGCAAATACCGCCTCCAACTGGCCCCGCCCCCATCGATTCTCCGCCTCCTGAATCCCCGCTGATAGGCTGGGTCTTCTTTGGTTGCCTTACACAGGAGAATGGAGCTGGAAAGCAGGCTAGTAGCATGGGGAGGAATGGGATTTTACAGTAACCTTCCCCTGCCAACGCCTACCAAGCCACGCCCACAGAACCGGTACTAAAAATTTTTAATCCCACTACTGGTCTGCTTGTCTTGGTCAAATACAGGTAGTCCTCAACTTACAACAGTTCATTTAGTGACCGCTTGAAGTTACAGCGGCACTGAAAAAAGTGACGCAGGGCCGTTTTCCCCACTTATGACCATTGCTACATCCCTATGATTTATATTTGGATGCTTGACAACTGATTCACATTTATGACGGTTGCAGCGTCCCTGGGGTTCACGGGATCCCCTTTTGCGACCTTCTGACAAGCAAAATCAATGGGGGAAGCCAGGTTCACTTAACAAACTGTGTTACTAATTTAATAACTATAGTGATTCACACTTAACAACTGTGGCCATTCTTCATGTGGCCAGCTCTGAAAGAGCAACACCTAAACTTTTCCTATTTATTTAAATTAATTTTTAAATTTTTATTGATTGATTTATTTTATTGATTAATTTGTTTGTTTATTTACAACAATTTTGAACCACCCATATCCCTCAGAGAGAACCTAATACTCAAGCGGCCAGCTCTGAAAGAGCAACACCTAAACTTTTCCTATTTATTTAAATTTATTTTTTTAAATTTTATTTATTGATTTGTTTGTTCATTTACCCCAATTTTGAACTGCCCATCTCCCTCAGAAAGAATCCGATCCTCAAGTGGCCAGTTCTAAAAGAGCAACACCTAAACTTTTGCTATTTATTTATTTAATTTATTTTTAAAATTTCATTTATTTTTTAATTTCATTTATGTATTTATTTGTTTTGTTTGCCAGTTTTGAACCACCCATCTCCCTGAGAGAGAACCTAATACTGAAGTGGCCAGCTCTGAAAGAACAACACCTAAACTTTTGCTATTTAATTAATTTATTTTTTTAATTGTATTTTATTTATTGGTTTATTTACCACAGTTTTGAACCACCCATCTCCCTCAGAAAAAAACTTTTTCTCAAGTGGCTAGCTCTGAAAGAGCAACACCTAAACTTTTGCTATTTAATTAATTTATTTGTTTAATTGTATTTTACTGGTTTGTTTACCACAGTTTTGAACCGCCCATCTCCCCCAGAGAAAACCTGTTTCTCCAGTGGCTAGCTCTGAAAGGGCAACACCTAAACTTTTGCTATTTATTTTATTTTTTTATTTGTATTTTTTTTTAATCTTATTTATTTTTAATTTTATTTATTTGTTTCTTTGTCACGGTTTTGAGCTGCCGGGTCTCCCTCAGAGAGGGACCCTGAGTTGCTCTACGGCAAAGTGTTAAAATGTCAAACCAGGGTAGAAAAAGTTAAAGGACGAGGCAAGGATGAGCAAACACTCTTTAAACTTAGTTAAAAGATGAAGGTACAACCAGCCCCACAGCTGCCGTGCTCCTGTGCCCCACGAGGGAGGCCTTAGAGCCCGGCTTTGGCTCCTTTTTGGATGGCGGGGTATTTTGGAGGGTGGGGGGCTGCCCCGCTTCCAGGGGAAGGAATATTGCCACAGGCAAGGGCAGAGAAGCACCCCCTCCCCAAACTCCACCAGATGACGTGGGGCCTGCAACAGGCCTTCCCTTCCTGTTGGGGGGGGGGGGGGGGGGCTGATGTAACCTCTGACTGACAGGAAAACATTCTGCTATATGAACTGCTTAAATTTTTCCCCTTCTTGGTGTGAAAAGTTTTATATCCAAATATCTATCTATCTATCTATCTATCTATCTATCTATCTATCTATCTATCTATCTATCTATCCAGGGGTGGGATTCAAATTTTTTAACAACTGCTTCTGTGGGTGTGGCTTAGTTGGTGGGCGTGGCTTGGTGGTCATGTTATCGGCTGGGTGCGGCCAACTCAACATCACTCACATCGAGGCACACATCTCCTCGCCCGGCCTCTTGTGACTGTGGGGATGCTACAACAGTCGTAAGTGTGAAAAATGGTCATGTCACTTCTTTCAGTGCCATTGTAACTTTAAATGGTCCCTCCACACAAGCAAAGTACCAGCAAAGGAGGGGGAAAAAACTCCAGAGAAGTTCCAGAGACAGGAAGTCTAGTCCTGCCAAGAATGTAAGGAGGGTTAATGGAAAGGCAATTTCTGTAAGCAACCCCAGAATGTTTCCTTCCTGCCTTCCTTACAGGATTAGGCCAGTAATTTCTTCTAACAACCCGTTCTCTGAACTGCTTAGAATGTTAACAACTGGTTCTAGCGAATAGGGATGAACTGGTAGAATCCCACCCCTGCATCCATCCATCCATCCATCCATCCATCCATCCATCCATCCATCCATCCATCCATCCATCCATCCATCCATCCATCTATCTATCTATCTATCTATCTATCTATCTATTACTTGTCTGTCTATCTATCTATCTATCTATCTATCTATCTATCTATCTATCTATCTATCTATCTATCTATCTATCTATCTATCTATCTATCTATCTATCTATCTATCTATTATCTATCTATCTATCATCTATCTATTTATCTATCTATCATCTATCTATCATCTATCTATCTATTATCTATCTATCTATCTATCTATCTATCTATCTATCTATCTATCTATCTATCACCTATCTATCTATCTATCTGTCTGTCTGTCTGTCTGTCTGTCTGTCTACCTACTTACCTACCTACCTATCAGCTTGATACCCGTGCTTCACTATGAAACTATGTGGTCGGGCTTAGTTTTTGGGGAGGAAAATAAGGGAGGGGGGAATTCTGCCTCTGCCTACCAGCATCCAGCGGTATTCATCTGGCTAGCATACTGTCAGTGTGTGAGAGAGTTGTGGGCTGTTTGGAAACTGAAACTGAAACAGAGCCTGGGTGTGGCTTAGCTCAACTGTTCTATACTAAAGCTGCTTGGTGCTGTGAAACTAAAACTGAACCTCCTCTCCTCTGCTTGTGTTTTGCATTTGGAAGAGATTTCTTTTCAGGTAGGGAGAGGAGTAGAACTCTTTAGCATCAGAGCGTGTTAGTAATAATAATAATAATAATAATAATAATAATAATAATAATAATAATATAGGAAATGCTAATGCTCTGAGGGCCCTTTGGAAAAATCCTTTCTTAGGGAGCACCTAGAAGCCAAGAGGAACCTATGTGCCAAATTTCAAGTTTGTAGGCTTTACGGTTCTGGAGATTTTGTGATGATGCCTGAGTGGTTTTTTGCTTTTCTCTCTCTCCCTCCCTCCCTCTCTCCCTCCTCCCTCTCTCTTTCCTTCTGTTTCCATCTTCCCTTAAAACATTAACAGAATCCACAATGGTCTGAGAATCAATGTCTCCACTACTAGATAATTGATGGTCAAGCTGAAACTAAGCGAATCAACTAAAATGAGCAAACTTCCTCCAATAAGTTACCCAGACCTAATCCACATATCGAAGAATAGGGTCTGCACACACAACAGATCTAATTAAATTAGGTCCCCCAGAGGAACTGCACGTTGCAAAGAATAAACATACCTACACACACACACACACACACACAGACACACACACGGTCCTGAAGTGTCACCCCAGAATCAGCACAAAAACACTTTCACATCCCGGTCAAGCTCCCACTATAAAAATCTGCTGCCATACTCCCATTTCTCTGCAGCCACACTCCACACATTGAACCGAAAACTCTTAATACCACACCAACATTGCACTATACAGTGGAATTCAACAGAGCGACTGCCCTGGGATAGAAGCTGTTTTTCAGCCTGTTTGTCCTTGTTTTTATTATCCTACACCGTCTGCCGGATGGTAATAGCTCAAAAAAAAAAAAAGGGTACCCAGGATGAGATGGATCTTTGAGAATTTGTAACTGAAAAATGGTCATAAGCCACATTTTTCAGTGCTGTGGTATCTTTGAACCGTCCCTAAACAAAACTGTTGTAAGTTGAGGACTACATGTATTGTGCAAAGAGATGCCTGTGGGTCTATGCAGACGTTTTATATCAGACCTGGACGTTTTACAGTCCCCAGGCCACATCTGCCTCTATGCGGCCCATCTGAGGTCATTTAGAAATCAAAAATAAGCGTACACTCTCCATGCAGTACAACTGCATTGCTTTTATTTTGAAGACAAAATTACTTTGCTATTTCCCCCACAATTTACTTCTGTGCATGTGTGTGTCTATGCACCTTCACGGTAATCAAAACCACATAAATGAATGCTTTTTTAAAAAAAAAAATAAAGCAAGAAAATTAATGTTGAGCAGAATTAAGTTCAGCCTTCCATAACAATTCTAGTTTCGCATGTGGCCTCTTGGGGGGAATTAACTGCCTTCTCCCCGCTTTATAACAATAATGCTTTCAGAAGCACTCCGTGGAATTAAGGATTCTTGTGTTGCTTTCCCCAGAAAGGAAGAAAGGGAAAAAAAAAATAAAGATTCCTTCCAAAGCTAACCGCAGAGAGCTATTAAGTATACAGCCACTGCTGTTCGCTTTGCATATCCCGTGATGGTTTTCCCCACAAACAGCCCAAAGTGCTGATTTTCTCTGCAGTGGGTGCAGCAGAGGGACTGAAACGTTGGCCCCAGTTTAATTTAGGAAACCCATTTCAAAGGGGGCAGCCCGCTGACCACTCGTGTCCATGTTCAGCTGCAGAGAGCCCAGGAGGAATAACCATCCACCCAATGCACTAAGCCTCAACAACTCGGCAACTTAAAACTTTTACTGACTTGGTTAAGAGTTTATCTGCTAGCTGAATACGAGCCAGCCGTGTGCAGCACGCCACCAAAAAAGCTAATGCAATCCTGGGTTGTATAAACAGAGGCATAGAATCAGGATCACGTGATGTATTACTGTGATGACCCAGGGTGGGATATACAAGCAACAAAGTCACAAAAAACAGGTGAAGTCCCTTTAATTCCTTCAATTTGGCTTCAAAGGTCCAATTATCATTGACTGGAGAAAAAAACTCCCCCACGAACAGTTGCGAAAAGGAAAGAATTCCGTTCAAACTCAAAATACATATAAATTATAAATAGAAAAAACAACACAAGCCACACTGAAGCAATTAAGCAAGGCAGGATAAGGGCTTGAAGATGTCCACAGATGTCGAAATACACACATTGGGAAGGACGTCAGAACTCAGATACGAACTGATAGACTAGAATTATTTCACACTTTGCTTCCAGCATGGGCCATGCACAGTTTCTTCTTTTAAACAGTCCTCACAGCTGCAGCCCATGAAGGGGATCAGGGCCCTTTCCTCCCCCGTCGACCATGCCATTCATGTTTCTCCCTTATCCTCTCCACCCTGTGTGCCCTAGGATGAAAAGGGGATGGGCCTGGGTCTTCCTCTGAATGCCCAGCCAGCCAATGCCCTTCCTCAGTTTCCTCCACAACCTCTGGAGCCACACTCCCACTCCCTGTTGGCTGTTCCTCCTCTCCCTCAGAGTCAGATTCTAACAGGGACATGACAATTACTACCGCTTTATAAAACCCCTAGTCAGACCGTCACACCTTGAAGACTGCAACCTATGTTGGTCATCATCCTATCCCCCCCAAAAAAGGCACAATGGGTAAACAGAATTGAGTAAATATCAGCTACAAACTCTGCACTGGTGACAGGAAAGGCATCCGGTCAGTAAACACTCAGCTCCATTCAGTTGTCCCAATTCTACCCCGATGCAAGGGATATTACGGGGTCATTAAAAGACAAAATGCTACAAAAAATGATGTTGAGACTTTGGAAAAAAGTGCAGAGAGGAGCAACTAAGAGGATTAAAGGCCTGGATACAAAAACATGGGAAGAACGGTTGCAGGAAATGGGTCTGGCCGGTCTAGAGAAAAGAAGAATTAAGGGATGACATGATAGCAGTTATCCAGTATTTGAGGGGCTGCCAGAAAGAAGAGGGGATCAAATTATTCTCCAAAGCACCAGAGGGGCTGGACTAGAAGACCTCCAAGGTCCCTTCCAGCTCATTCAATCTATTCTATTCCGATTCCAGGTATGCATAATTGAAATCACCTCTCTGTCCCTGGGCACTCTCCAAATTTCAGGTGGCACCTCCCCAAATATCAGAAAGATATTTGTGATGAAGATCCTTTATTAAATGGCTGTGTGCAAATATTACATAGGTGGTTCTTGGCTTACAAACAGTTCATTTAGTGACCATTCAACATTGCAACAGCCCTGGAAAAAGCGAACTTTTCACACCTACGACCTTTGTAGCATCCCCATGATCAAAATTCAGATGCTTGGCAACCGATTCATACTTACGACCATTGCTGCATCCCAAGGTCATACGATCCCCTTTTGCCGCATTCTGACAAGCAACGTCGACGAAGTAAAGAAGCCTGAATTCGCTTTATTAAGGGAGTTTTGGCCCTATTTTATGACCTTCCTTGACACGGTTGTTAAGTGAATCCCTGCTATCGATAAGTTAGCAACCCAGGTTGTTAAGTGAATCGGGCTTCCCCCGTTGACTTTGCTTGCCAGGAGGTCGCAAAAGGAGATTACGGCACGACCCCGGCACATGGCAACTGTCGTAAGTATGAACCAGTTGCCAAGCCTCTGAATTTTCAACCACGTGACCCTGGAAATGCTATAAAAATTGACACTGTGAAAAAATGGCCATACGTTCCTTTTTTCCCACTGATGTAAATGTCAACAACACATAAAATATTTCTCTGATCTTTTTAGAGTTGCCAACAGAAAGGGAGGGAGGGAAAAGGGGTTTGAAAGAGCAGTGCGGCAGCTTGCAAACTGAAAGCGCATTCCATAAATGTTTCCAGAGATAGTAACTAGGTGACTGAAGTTTCTGCCGGGCAAAATTTTAACTGGAGAGCCTGATTGATGACTCTGGGCTATGGAGGTGTCCCATTGGAGAATATGAATTACGATACAGCCACGGGATGGGGGGAAAACCAGGGTCAAGGGTGACAATGAATGATGTGCCTCAGAGTCAGCTACACCCAGGCAATGCTGGCATGTTAAACTCCCAATAAATCCTTTTTAAGTCTTGGAAGTTTGGCTTCAGACTCCTGATTTAATTGGGGGTAATTGCCGGAGCCCTGACAGTTACTTTGAATGGTCACTCCATGAATGTTGTTAAGTCAAACAACTCAATCTGTTTTCAGAACAATGACGCACCCCAGAAGGAAAGATCCTGCCCGTCCCTCCCCAGGACCATTCCCGGAGAAATGGAGCTTGTTGGGGGGAAAAAGTGTGTTGTTATCTTTGCCTTGAGGTTCCACAGGGTTGGATCAGGGTTTGTGAATAGAAAGACCATTCGGCTGCACTCATGCATATATTCTGAATAAAAGTGGCTCAATGCAAAATCTCTCCCCAGGTCTCCCTAACAAACAGGGAATAAGCGACCAAAATCTGTTTGACCAATATGGCTGCAAATGTGGACATCGTTTATAGACCTTCAGGGACCACCACGCTAACTATTGAGGAGGGGGGGGTGATGCTCAGAGAAGTCATGATAGTGGCCACAATTGCATGAAGGTAGCCTCCTCCTCTTCCTCTTTCTCCTCCTCCTCTCCTCCTTCACCTTCACCTCCTCTTATTCTCCTTCCCCCCCTCCTCCTCCTATTCTTCTCCTCCTCCTTTTCTTCTCCTCCAACGCTTCCTCTTCCTATTTTCTTCTCTTCTCTCCTCCCCCTATTCTTCTCCTCCTTCTTTTCTTCTCCTCCAACTCTTCCTCTTCCTATTTTTCTTCTCTTCTCTTCTCCTATTCTTCCTATTCTCCTCCTCCGCTTCTCCTCCACACCTTCCTATTTTTTCCTCCTCCTATTCTTATCCTCTTCGTTGTCCTCCTTTTCTCTTCCACTCCTCCTCTTTCTCTTATGTTTCTTATCATTCTTATCCTTATTATCTTCCTCTTCTTCCTCCCCCTCCCCCACCCACCTCCTACCTCCTATACACTCTTGGCTAGGCAACCACATCACACACTCATCTAGTTTATAGATCAGCCATTATCTGAGTCCCAGTTTTGATTTCAAGAAACTTCCCTCCTATTTCAATCAATCAATCAGAATAGAATTGGAAGGGATCTTGGAGGTCTTCTAGTCCAACCCCTGATCAAACAGGAGACCCTCTATGATTTCAGACTGCTTTCCTTTGGTCGAGCATTATATTTGGGGGAAAATAGTCATTGTGTAGTTGCTGTTTCAATAAGCATTTCTTTTAACTATTCATAGCTAATCTTGCTCCACTTCTCTTGAAATCAAAAGAGAAATTTTTATTTCTGGATGAGTAAACTCTGGATTGAATCGGTGACTTTTTACAGTGGACTTTGGGATATTGAACCCGTGAACCAGGCCGTATCCAGATGCGTATAGGTCGTCCTCGACTTACAACCACAATGGAGCCCAAAATTTATGCTGCTAAGCGAGACATTTGTTAAGCGAGTTTTGCCCCATTTTACGACCTTTCCTGCCCCAGCTGTTAAGCGAATCCCTGCAGTTGTTAAGCAAGTAACCCGGTTGCTAAGTGAATCTGGCTTCCCCCATGGACTTTGCTCGTCAGAAGGTCGCAAAAGGGGATCACGTGGTCCCCGGGGACACTGCAACCGTCATAAGTCCATGCCAGTTTCCAAGCATCTGAATTTTGATCGCATGACTGTTGGGGATGCTGCAACGGTCATAAGTGTGAAAAATGGTCCTAAATTAAGTCATTTTTTTTCAACTTTGAACGGTCACAATGTCAAATCAAAAATATTTCTCTGGTCTTTTCTTTTAGAGTTGTCAGCAGAAAGGGAGTGGGAGAAATAGTGCATTCCTTAGATGCTTCAGATAATTGCTAGGCAGCCGAAGCTGTTGGTGCACAAGATTATTACTGGAGAGCATGATTGATGGCTCTTTGCTATGGATGTGTCCCATTGGAGAATATACATTGAGGGGGTGGGGGAAAATCAGGGTCAAGGGTGAAATGAATGATATGTCTCAGAGTTGGCTGCACTCAGATAGCACTGGCATGTTCACTCCTAATAAATCTTTTTTTTTTAAACTCTGAGAGATGCGGCTAGAGACTCATGATTTGAATGGGTGTGGATGCCGGAGCCCTGACACACTAAACACACTGTTGTAAGTGAAGGATTACTTGTACTATCCCCCAAATCAGTGAATCTGTAGCTCAAAACAGCAAGCCTGACCTAACCCCATTTGCCTCCAGCCATGTGCCTTCTTTGTATAATTTTAAGGACCCTACATTTCATTTAAATTAAATAAAAAGTTCTGTGATTCTTTTTTTTTTTTAATTCTGATTAGGTTACTCTGAGAATTCTCAGCCCCAGGATCTCCTTGTGGTGTCCCATCCAATTCTTACTAAGTCCCAACTTTGTTTAGCTTCTGAGCACAAGAAAAAAAACACACATTGTGTGTGTGTTTTTTAATTGGCGCTACTAGGCTATATATTTAAAATCAATACTGGGCTGCATATTCAAAATTTAAAAATAAAAGAACGAACTTGTATTGCTGGAAGAAACACATACATTTGGCGATGTTTTTAACCACATTCCTTACACACAGAATCTTACATGAAAATGCATGAATGGCTACAACAAAAACAAGCCAGCAGGGTAATAATAAACCCTAAAAGGCTGAAGAATCATCAAGGATTTCGAAAACCTGGAACCATAAAAGCATTTCCCTGACATTGTGTTGTTATCCTTAGAATAACTCAGTCCAATACTCTGTTCATCCTAACCAAATTTATTCAAGTTCAGAAAAGAAGCAGCTGGATTTCCACTCCAGGTAGTCCTTGACCACAACGGAGCCCAACATTTCTGTTGTTAAAGTGAGACATTTGCTAACTGAGTTGTTTTGCTCCATTTGTATTATTTATTTTGGAATATGAATATATATATATATATATACTGTGTGTGTGTATACACACACACACATATAGCAGCCTACTACTCGCTCACAACGACTAGGCGGGTTGCAGAAAATAAAACACAACGTAGAAAAAAAAACCCAAAGTAAATAAATCATAATTATAAAATAATAACTCCCCCTCATCCATTTTATGATCTTTCTTGCCACCGTTGTTAAGTGAATCACTGCAGTTGATAAGTTAAGTCTCCCGGTTGTTAAGTGAATCCTGTTTTCCCCATGGATTTTGCTTTGTCAGAAGGTCGCAAAAAGGGGCTCGCGTGATTTCAGGACGCTGCCACACACCGTCATAAATATGAAGCGTCTGACTTTTGATCATGTGACCCTCGGGATGCAAGTGCGAAAAACAGCCCTGAGTTCTTTTTTTTCAGTGCTGTCGTAACTTTGAAGCAAACCGTTGTAAGGGGAGGGCTCCTGTACTAAATGGAGGGAAATCGTTTTCCCGGTGCTACGCACCCTAAGCAAAATAACAAATGAGAAAGACACACACAAATTTACCGCGAAGGTTGCAAGAAAATACAGTCTCCGGCTTGAATTTTGATTCATTTGCAAAAAAATAGAAGGGTTTTTTTTAAATGTAAACTTCCCCCTCCCAATGAGAAATTAAGAGACCCTGAAGATGGCAGACCTTCTCCACTCTGAGTGGCACACACAAACACACACACACACACACAGAGCCTCCTCCAACTGGGGGATTCCACTTTCCTTCCCCCAACTTTTGAGAAGTGCCCCAGGCAACCTACCTGGGGATAGCAGGAGGAGGAAGAGAAGGCTGGCTGAGGGTCCCATCATACAGCAAGGGGTCGCCCAAAAGGTCCAGTCGGGCACGGCTATCTGGGCATGGCCAAGCCTGGACGGCCGTCCGTTGCTTCCAGCCGAGGCATCTCAAAGGTTGCACTGTCTTCAGCTGGTTTTTCTGACACGCCACCAAAACTCTCTGTGCGTTTCTCCCTCCTTCATCTTGGAAAATATTTTGATTGGCCACTAAAAATAAGCCTCCCTTTCCCACCCCACCCTCAGTGGGATGCAACGTGGGTTTTTTTTAAGAGAGAAGGAAAAACCCTGTATTTTGCAGATGCTGAAATAACAAAGGTGGACAATACCAAATTGCAAAGCTGGCAAGGGATGAAGAAGTTGCTCTGAATTGTGGAGATGAAAATTAAAAAAGAAAAAAAACCTCTGTATTTCTTTTTTTTTTTATGTACACTGAGAGCATTTGCACCAAAACAAATTCCTTGTGTGTCCAATCACACTTGGCCAATAAAAGAATTCTATTCTATTCTATTTTAAAAACTTCTCAACTCAAGCAAAACTTTTAGTTCTGATCGTAGAGCAAGCAACAAGTCCAATGAATTATCTCTATTTAGAAATGGCCAGGCAGAAGGTTTATTTTATTTTATTTTATTTATTTATTTATTTATTTATTTATTTATTTATTTATTTATTTATTTATTTATTTATTTATTTATTTATTTATTTATTTATTTATTTATTTATTTATTTATTTATTTATGTCAATTGCTTACAAGATAACAGGTATAAGTAAAAACATAGTTATGAATACATGGATAGATATAAGAAAAATAAAAAAATAAAAGAAGCAATAGGACAGGGACGGTAGGCACGTTGGTGCACTTATGCATGCCCCCTACAGAACTCTTAGGAAAGGGTCAAGAGTAGATGCAACTCGCTGTCTCAAATTTCACACTTTGCCACACAAATGCACAATTGGTGGGAACGTTAACCATCAACAAGGAGCTGCTTGTTCATAACAAACTTATTTTCCAAAGGACCTGAAGGCAGGACAAGAAGCAGTAGATGGAAACTCATCAAGGAGAGAAGCAATCTAGAACTCAGGAGAAATGTCCTGACAGTGAGAACAATTAACCAGCGGAACTGTTTGCCACCAGTAGTTGTGAATCAAATCAAACATTTATTGCCAACGCGCAACATGTGTGCAATGAAATTGAAAGGCTCCAACACTGAAAGTTTTTAAGAAGAGATTGGATAAATAATTGGTTTGAAGTAGTGTAGGGTTTCCTGCTTAACAGGGGGTTGGACTAGAAGACCACCAAGTTCCCTTCCAACCCATTACTCATAACTAGAAAGCAAATTATAAGTTGTAGTACCAATATCGTTAATAATATATATTGATTGAAATAGTTGATACCTTTTGGATCTAACTTGTATGTAAAATGCAGTGTTTGTTATGTTTCTCTCCCCAACTCTCAAGCTTCTTTTAAGATGTATGCATAAATATTCTCTGCTGTATCCCAAAATGACTGATTTCCCCATTCTGAACAATTGTGCATTGGGATTAATGTGAAGGAGTGTGTTCCAGCATCCAGAAAAGGTGTTTTTTGGGAGGGTGGGATGTCTGCCTACCAAGAGCCCCCAAACCCTCAAATAGGGTTTCCAAAGGTTTGGGCTTCACTATAACCAGCTTGGGGCATTTTAAGTTATAGAACTACCTAATTGGTTGAGCCTCCCTTCCAGTTTCCAGCCAAAATCAACTAATAAGGTAGGTTAAGTTCAAAAATCTCACAAAATCCCCATTTAATGAGGGGCTGGGCTGGGCGTTGGGAGTGCCCGTTTTCTGTGTTACCAGTGGAGCTGCCAAGGATGCGGGTGGCAGCATGGAGCAGAATGTGTGCCAGGCACTGGGTGCCCACTGAGGCAACAGCCAAGCAGGCAGCCCAGAGTCCCTTTGGGGAATGGATGGGGGTCAAGAGTATTTAGGGATAATAAGGGTACCCTTAGCACACCGGGGGACTTGAACCAAGCATCCCTTAAACCCCCTCCTTGAACTACAAAATGCAAAATGCTGGTTTGGTCCCCACAAGCCACAGGCTTTGTACCAGAGCACAGTTATGAAACATAGAATGTAATGGAATATAATGCAATAGAGACTGTAAAATAGAATGGAATGGAATGGAATAGAATAGAATAGAATAAAGACTGTAATGGAATAGAGAATGGAATGGAATGGAATATAATGGAATAGAGACTATAATGGAATAGAGAATGGAATGGAATGGAATAGAATAGAGACTGTAATGGAATAGAGAATGGAATGGAATAGTGAAGGCAGGACAAGAAAGCAATGGATGGAAACTAATCAAGAACAGAAGCAACCTAGAATTAAGGAGAAACTTCCTAACAATGAGGACAATTAACCAGCTTGCCACCAGAAGTTGTTGGAACTCCATCACTGGGATTTTTAAAGAGACTGGACAGCCACCTGTCTGAAATCATGTAGGGTCTCTTGCTTGAGCAGGGGGTTGGACTAGAAGACCTCTGAAGTCCCTTCCAATGCTATTCTGGTTGATTGAAATAGAATGGAAGAGAATAGAGAAAAGAATAGACAATAGAAGAGAATAAGAAATAGAATAGCATAGAATAGAATAGAACAGAAATAGAATGCAGAATAGAATGGAATGGAAGCTGGAAGGGACCTTTGAAGGTCTTCTAGTCCAGACTTCTACTCAAGCAGGAGACCCTGTACCATTTCAATACTATAAAGAACTACCTGTTAAGGTAGTTCTCAACTTACAACCTCAATTGCACCCAAAATTTCTGGTGGTGAGACATAATTTCTTCAGTGAGTTTTTGCCCCATTTTACGACGTTTCCTGCCACAGTGGTTAAGTGAATCACTGCAGTTGATAAGTAACCCGGTGGTAAGTCGAGGACTATCTGTAGTTTTGTCTTCCAACTTATAACTCAAATTTCATGACATACGGCACAGATAGTCCTCGACTTACAACAGTTTAGTGACCATTTGAAGTTACAATGGCACTGAAAAAAGGGACTTAGGACCGCTTTTCACACTTACGACCATTGCAGCATCTCCCATGGTCACGTGATCAAAATTCAGACAGTGACTCACATTTATGATGGTGTCATGCCCTTGTTGGAGTCTGATTCTGAGGGGGAGATTGAGCAGCTGACAGGGAGTGGGAATGTGGCTCTGGTGGCTGTGGAAGAAACAGGGGAAGGGCGCAGTCCGGCTGGCTATTCAGAGGAAGGCCCAGGGCCATGCAGGGAAGAACGGAGAAGGGAGCAACCTGGCTTATGGGAGAGAAAAAGGCCCTGATCCCCTTCATTAGTTGCAGATGGGAGAACAGATATAAGAGGGGCGTTTGCACACAGCTCCTTGCTGGAAGCAAAGTGTGCATTATCTTTGTCGAGGCTTATCTGGGTTGAGGTTTATCTAGGTTTTGGCGTCCTCCTAACTGTGGGTGCTGCGTTATCTTGTGAAAGTCTGCAATTTATCATCCTGGCCTGACGTGTTAATTACTTCAGTGTAATTTGTATGGTTTTTTAAAAATTTCTAATTATCTTTACTTTGGGTTTGGACTGCATTTCTTCCCTTCGTAGACTGTTTTTGGAAGAGTTTGATCTCCAGCTGAGGATAACTGGACTTTGGAGGCCAAGTTGGAGGCATTCAAGGGAATTTATTCTATTTTGGTGACTTTGTTATTTTTGCGTCATGCCCTCGGTCATCACAGATGGTTCCAATGTCCCGGGTCATGCCCTTTTTGTGACCTTCTGACAAGCAAAGTCGATGTGGGAAGCCGGATTCACCTAACTCGACAACTGCAGCGATTCACAAAACAACAAGAGAGGTTATAAAATGGGGCCAAATTCACTTAGCAAAAGTTTCACTGAGCAACATAAATTCTGGGCTCCATTGTGGTCGTAACCTGAGGACTACCTGTTCTACTCGCAGGAACATGTGAGAACCGCTGTCCGACCCTGCCTCTCCACCAGTCTGGAGAAAGGGCTGTGTGAAGCTCCCCCTCCTCTTTAGCCATGGAGCTACCCTGTCTGGCCTACACTGCAGGGTAGTTGTGAGGACCAAGCAGGTAGAAAGAGGACTACCTGTATTTGCACTGTTTTTACACTCGTAAAACATGTGTGATTTTGAGGAAACAGCAAAACCACAAAACTAATTGAAGAATCAGACATTAAACCAGGGGTCGCCAACCTTTTGGACCTCAGGGACCACCAAACCCATAATTTTAAATCCCGCAGACCAGAGACCCTGGGGAAAACCCCCCAAAAAAGTCTGCAAGAAAATTCCCCACTCCATTTTCCTACCAATAGATCGTTCTTTATTTGGGATCATAGGATACCATCTCCAGCTCCATTCTCAGGGAGAGAGAGGAAAGACTTTTGGCTTCATGCAAGGAAAACAGCAGAAGCAGGCAAAGTCTTTCTTTCTCTCCCCCAAACTCCACCAGAAATGAGTCTTTGTGAGACTTGTCGCACCGGCACAGCCTCTTGGAGCAGGAGGCCTTGCAGGGTCCCAAAGATTCATTTCTGGCGGAGTTTGGGGGAGAGAAAGAAAGACTTTTGCTGCTTTCCTTGCGTGCAGCCAAAAGCAGAAGAAGAAAAAAGCTGAGAGAAGCAGCCCGGTGGCCAGGCCAGGCACATGGGTCAAGTGGGGCAAGTTCCCCCCTCCTCCCTTTCCCCCCTCCCCTCACTACCTTGTGTTGTTCGCAATGCAAGCCTTGTGTTCCCACGGGCCATGTGGGCGGTGCAGTCTTGTGTTCCTGCACAGCCTGGACTGCTTTGGGGGGGACCTTTCTCTGTGGACCACCAAAATTTTTTCGCAGAACACCACTGGTCCTCGGCCCACTGGTTGGTGACCACTGCATTAAAGAGCTGATTTAAGAAAACAAAACCCCAACACCTTCCGAGGAATTTTATCTGCATGCTGAACTGAATTTGAAGCCCGCAAGCTTTTAAATAACACAGGTCTCTTCACCACACTGTGCAGCTCCCAGGTTTGCAGAAAGCTTCTTGGGGGGGGGGGGGGGAGATAACGTTTTGCTTACTGAAAGAAAGCAAACCTTCTCTTTAAAAAAATAGAAAGCACTTGTGCTTCTCATTTTTTGTGTCTTGTGTTTTTGCTGACAAGCTTCGGTCTTCGTCCTCAAATTGCAAATTCCTGCGCAGGAGGGGGAAAAAAAATGTTTTGAAGATTTTTGTGGAATACGAGTCGATGCTTTGTGCAACTGGAACCCTGAATTAGGGATTTGCCCACAAAGCTCAGATCTGAGCAGCAGATCTGGCCTGGAACCAATGTATTTTTCTTCCAAATTCGAGTCCACCCCAATCCAATTGGCAGCTGACTCGCATTTATGACGGCTGCAGCATCCCTGGGAGTCACGGGATCACCTTTTGCCACCTTTTGACAAGCAAAATCAAGGGGGGAAGCCGGATTCACTTAACAACCGGGTTACTAAGAACAACTGTGGCGATTCACTCGACAGCTATGACAAGAAAGGTCGTAAAAAGCTCACTTAACAAATGCCTCCACTTAGCAACAGAAATTTTGGCTCAATCGTGGTCGTAAAACGAGGATTAACTTTAGTTGGGATTATTCCTAGAATCTTCAATCAATCCCAATATTTTATCCACTGCTGCCATCTGCTGGACATTTAGCGGCATTGCATGCTTATATTTTATTCCTTTTTTAGAAAGAGAGGAGTTGGACTCAGGGCCATCTCTGCTCAGGAGCACATCCTGTCTGTTCATTGGTCAGTGAGATAGCAAGGTCTCTGTCTTCTTTGAGGACTTTTGCCCACTTCCTGGCCTAGCCAGCAACCCTGAGATTTCCAGGGATCCCATCCAGAACGTAGGCAGCTTTTTACCCACTTCAATTGTTTGATTGCTGCCAAGGTCAATGAGATGCTGGCACTGCCATGTCATAGTCATTAGCAATAGCAATTGCACTTAGATTTATACCCACAATCCTGTACAGCCCTCTCTAAGCGGTTTATAGACTCACAATCTCGGTTGTCATTTGACCGACCTCGGAAGGATGGAAGGCTGAGTCAATCTTGAGCCGGTCAGGATCGAACTTCTGAGCAGAATTAGCCTGCAAATACAGCATTCTAATCACTGGGAAGGGAGGGAGGGAGGGAAGGAGGAAAATAGCCCTTAGGCTTATATACCGCTTTATAGTGCTTTCCAGCCCTTTCTAAGCGGTTTACAGAGTCAGCCTCTGGCCCCCGACAATCTGGGTCCTCATTTAACTGACCTAGGAAGGACAGAAGGTTGAGTCAGCCTCGAGCCTGTTAAGATCGAACTCCTGACTGTGGGCAGTTTACTTGCTGCATTCCAACAGGAAGGAAAGAAGGAAGGAAGGGAAATAGCAATAGCACTTAGACTTATATTCCGCTTCACAGTGCTTCACAGCCCTCTCTAAACCTAGGAAGGAAGGAAACCTAGGAAAGAAGGAAGGAAGGAAGGAAGGAAGGAAGGAAGGAAGGAAGGGAGATGTGAAGGAAGGAAACCTAGGAAGGAAGGAAGGAAGGAAGGAAGGAAGGAAGGAAGGAAGGAAGGAAGGAAGGAAGGAAGGAAGGTAGCAATAGCCCTTCACACTGCTTTACAGCCTTCTCTAAGCAGTTTACAGACTCAGCCTCTTGCCCCCAGCAATTTGGGTCCTTATTTTACCCACTTCAGAAGGACAGAAGGCTGAATCAATCTTGAGCCGGTCATGATCTAACTCCTGGCAGTCGGCAGAATTAGCCTGCAATACTGCATTCTAATCATTGGGAAGGGAGGCAGGGAGGGAAGGAAGGAGATAGGGAGGGAGGGAGGGAGGGAGATGGTAAGGAAGGAAACCTAGGAAGGGAAGGGAAGGGAAGGGAAGGGAAGGGAAGGGAAGGAAGGAAGGAAGGAAAGGAAAGGAAAGGAAAGGAAAGGAAAGGAAAGGAAAGGAAAGGAAAGGAAAGGAAAGGAAAGGAAAGGAAAGGAAAGGAAAGGAAAGGAAAGGAAAGGAAAGGAAAGGAAAGAAGGAAGGTAAGTAGCAATAGCATTTAAGACTTATAACCCTAAGCATAACCCATCCTTCCAAGGTGAGTAAAATGAGGACCCAAATTGTTGGGAGCAATACGCTGACCCTGTAAACCACTTAGCGAGGGCTGTAAAGCACTATAAAGTGCGATATAAGTCTAAGGGCTATTGCTATATCCCGCTTCACAGTGCTTTCCAGCGCTCTCTAAGCGGTTTACAGAGTCAGCCTCTTGCCCCCAACAATCTGGGTCCTCCTTTTACCAACCTTGGAAGGATGGAAGGCAACCTTGAGCCAGTCAGGATCAAACTGCTGGCAGTCTGCAGAATTAGCCTGCAATGCTGCATTCTAACCACTGCCCCACCAGGGCTTTTAAATTAAAACCATTGCAAAATGCTGAACATTTCATAGAAAACACAAGAGACAAAATGACAATATTTAATAAAACTTTAATTATAGAAGCAGACAAAGGACAGTGATAACACAAGTAACTCCTGACTTACTCAATTCGTTTCGTGACCGTTCAAAGTTACAACGGCACTGAAAAAAGCGACTTATGGCCATTTTTCACGCTTACGATCACAGCCGCATCACCCTGGCCAGGTGATCAAAAGTCACATGCTTAGCAACTGACTCCTATTTATGATGGTTGCAGTGTCCCGGAGTTACGTGATCCCCTTTTGCGACCTTCTGACAAGCAAAGTCAATGGGGAAGCTGGATTCACTTAACAACCGGGTGACTCACTTAACAACGGTGGCAAGGGAGGTCATAAAATGGAGCAAAATTCACTTAAAACAAATGTTTCACTTAGCAATAGAAATGTTGGGCTCCATTGCGGTCATAAAACGAGGACTACCTGTATTTCCATACAAAATTGACTGTTTAGCTAAAAAATGACAGCTTCACCCATCAGTAAAACATCCTAAAAATTGTCCTGGTTCAAGGCATTAAAGATCCGCAACAACACTCGGATATCACTGTGACCCAGGAACAATGTTAACACATCCCTGTCTAGAGCGAATACTTGTACTGCTGGTCCTCAACTTACGACCACAATTGAGCCGAAAAAGTTATGTTGCTAAGTGAGAAATCTGTTGTGCCCGCATATTACCACTTTTCCTGCCACAGTCGTTAAGTGGATCACTGCAATTCCTAAATGAATAATACGGTTGTTAAGTGAATCTGGTTTGCCGTGCCAAGTGAAACCACCCCTGCAGTCTGTAAACCACGATTCATAGTTTCTCGGTACCATATTCTGAGAAACAAATGTGCAACATTGGCGAGGTTTCTAGTGTGCTTCCCCTCCCCCATAATTAACAGATTAACAGTGTTGGAAGGGTCCTGGTAGGTCATCTAGTCCAACCCCCCCACCCAAGAGAGGGAGACCCAACACCATTTCTGACAGAGGGCAGTCCAGTCTCTTCTTGAAAGCCTCCAGTGATGAAGCTCCCACAACTTCTAAATGCAACTTCTGTTCCATTCATTGATGGCTCTCACTGTCAGAAAATTTCTCTTTATTTCCAGGTTGAATCTCTCCTTGTTCAGTTTCCATCCATGGTTTCCATCCATGGAAAACTTTCCTTAAACTAGGCATGTCTTCTGTCCATCCATGGTTTGCTCAGATGTCTGTCTTTCTTTCTTTCTTTCTTTCCTTTCTCTCTCTCTTTCTTTCTTTCCTTCCTTCTTACTTTCTTTTGCTTTGGAAAATAGCTTGACTCCTCTGTGGCAGCCCCTCAAATATTGGAAGACTGCTATCTTATCTCCCTTGGTCCTTCTCTTCACTAGACTAGCCAGGCCCGGTTCCTAAAACCATCCATCGTATGTTTTAGCCTGCAGTCCCCTAATTTTGATTAGATGACCTCCAAGGCCCCTTCCTTCTGTAATTTGGTTAACCCTCAGGACATGGGAACAGAAACCCAAAAAAGAGTAAGATGACTGGAATTCCCCCCATGTAAAATGATACTCACAGGAAGGTTCTACATAACAGGCTTAACCTGGGTCTAAATTAAAGCAGTTTGATGATTGTGAACCATAAACTAAACATGTCTTAGCCAAGATTCAGAAAAACAAGCCCATCCTGTAGGCATTTTTGGCACGCTGTGAGAACTCAGTCATAGCAATTCACAAACCATGGTTTACAGCTTGAGCGTCATCTGTGAATCCAGCCATTGCCGCTTCCTGAATAAACCACGATCAAACAAATCACTAGTTAAACTCTGAAGGAAGTTTTAAACTCAGTCCTATTTAACACGCTGGAACACTGCCTGTATCAGCCACGCTATCCATTTCGAGGCGGTCGTCAGCCATGTTGCTTTTCCTGCCAGCAACGTCGCCCAGATCCGCCTTTGGGTCCTTCTCGATTACCTCAGCCTTCCCCAGGACAGACGTCAGCTGCACCCAGAAGAAGGCCTGGCGCCCGGGCTCCGAAGGCCACTCTAAGTAAGTCCTTTTGCTCAGCATCTTCCTCAGTCGGCAAAACTTGTTGGGCAGCGCTTGCGGGTCGATGGCTTCCTTCACCACCAAAACCACATCCTCGAAGTTCATCCCCACCGCCCGCTGGTGAGCGAAGTAGAGCTCGTAATTGCACCAGTCGCTGTCGACAAAGCTGCGCGAAAGCACGAAGATGATTTTGCGGCTATTTTCAATGTTCTCAATGATATTGTCGATGATCCAGCGGCCGGGCGTGAAATCCCGCTCGTGAATGCAGATGCGGTACGGCGGGGTCGAGGCCTCCAGCCTCTGGAGCAGTTCCCGCCTGACCCAGTCTGCGTCGGAGCAGCTGTAAGAGATGAAGGCATGGTAGGCGAAGTCGCGCAACGGTTGGGAGCGGCCGGACCGATATTTGGAGCGCACAACTTGGAGGGTGGCCTTGAGGTACCAGGGTACGTTGAACCGCCAACACAAAACCATGACGGCGATCACCACAGAGGCTGTGACGGAGACAGCAATGGCTACCACCACCATGACACTACACTGGGTCAGCCTCGGGGTGTAAGCAATCACTGCTGTGTCGAGCAGGGGCTCGGGATGATAACAGGTCCACCCGCTGGGCCAGTCCACAATCTGCAACTTGCCCTTCTTCAGGGTCTCTTGAAGGAAGCCGTAGAGGTCGCAGACGCAGTGGTAAGGGTTGTTTCCTGCTTTCAGCTGTGTGAGATGCGGCATATTCACGAAGGAGCCTTTGCCGATGACACCGAAAGAGTTGCCGTCGACGGCCAAAACCCGGAGATTCGGGCACCTCCATTCGGTCGGGATAAACTTGATCTTGTTCCCGCTCAGGCGCAGCTCTTGGAGGTCCACAGCGACTTCGAAGTACTCCATCTCAAGGCGTTCCAACTGAGAGTAGGACAAATCCAGGAACTGCAACCGGGTGGGAAGGCACTGGAAGATCCCCATCGTGACTATGTTGTAAGCCAAGTCCAACCAAACAAGAGTGGGGCTCCAACCACACGGCAATTCCTTACAGTTCCTGATTCGATTGTGGCTTAGATCTAGCTTAGATAGTCGGGGCCAGCTGGATGTCAGTTTGGAGACTATGCTCAGGTCGGTTAGATCGTTGTTGCTAAGATTGAAGTGCTCTAGGTTGGGCATGATTCCTTGATATAAACAGCCTTCGTTGTAAATGTATCCGTCTAACAAGCGGTTATGAGAAACATCTAGAACCTCCACGTTCCTCATTTCTCCCCAGGCGTCACAGGGCACAAAGTTAAAGTTGACATTGAGGATAGAAAGGTAGGTTACCCCGGCGAACCAGGTAAAAGTCCAGTCAAAACGCAAAATATCGGGGTTACTGATGTCCTTCAGCAACAAACGGCGGAGGGTCAGGTTGGCGATGCCGGCTTCCGGAAGCTTCCACTCGGGAGACCGGGCGAAATCGATAGCGATGAAGGAGAGGTCTCGCACGCGAGACTTCTGGACATTTAAGAGGACCAAACGGAGCAGGTTCTCGTTGAACTTCCCCCTGTAGAAGACCAGCTCTTCCACAGGGATCTCAGCCAAGCCGACGAAGAGGTCAACGGAATCGGTGTAGTAGGTGAACTCGAAGAGGTTACGGAAGCGGAGGTAACGGATCTGCTTCCCTTTCAAGTCACGCAGCATAAGGGGCAGGGCTCCCGGGTTTCTGTCCAGCGCCACGTCGCACCACAATTCGGTGGTGTTGAGCTTAGAGAAGGCCCCTTCTTGATACTCCGTCAAACTGGAAGCAGTTTTGAGGAAAAATTTCTTCAAGGGAATGTCCTTCAGAGGAACAAAGTCTTCACTGCCCACCGTGTAAACAATAGGGCCGCCCAGGGAAAACTCTCGGAGGTTCTCCAGGGAGCTGAACACCCCGTCCAGCCTCGAGCGAGGATAGAGGTTGTTTGAGATCGACAAGGCGGTCAGCTGCTTCAAAGGCCTCAAAGCCAGAGAAGGGATTTCTCCCAAGGAGTTGTTGAAGAGGCTCAACTTCTCCAAAAGGAGGTTGGACGCGAAGGAGTCGTTGGCGATCGAGAAGATGTGGTTGTAACCGAGATCTAACTCTTTCAGCCGAGTCAAGGACGAGAAGTCCGCCGGGCCAATCTGTTCGATCTTGTTGTAGGAGAGGTCCAGCTTCTCCAAGGTGCTGGGAAGGTCCTGAGGGACTTGGAGCAACTTTCGGCCTCGGCAAGGAGCGACGGTGTTGGAGACTAACTGGCAAGGAGACGTAATGGGACTCTGGCCCCGAGCCAGGAATGCCACGCACAGAACCAGGAAGAGGCTGGCCGATGGCGATGGTCCCATACCAGTTCTTCACATTTTCCAACTCTTCTTTCCTGGGCAGGGAAGAAAAATAAAATGGATGGCAGTCAATTTGGATTTTCCCCAAGGAGGAAAAAAAAATGTCTTCCCTTCCATCTTTCTCTCACAATCTTGATTACATCCAGTGGAAATCTTTCTTTCTTTCTTTCTTTCTTTCTTTCTTTCTTTCTTTCTTTCTTTCTTTCTTTCTTTCTTTCTTTCTTTCTTTCTTTCTTTCTTTCTTTCTTTCTTTCTTTCTTTCTTTCTTTCTTTCTTTCTTTCTTTCTTTCTTTCTTTCTTTCCTTCCTTCCTTCCTTCCTTCCTTCCTATCCTATCTATCTATCTATCTATCTATCTATCTATCTATCTATCTATCTATCTATCTATCTATCTATCTATCTATCTATCTATCTATCTATCTAAAAGCGAAAGACCACTTACACATCATCACAAAATTTCCAGAACCATAAACCCAACAAACTTGAAATCTGGCACGTAGGTACCTCTTGGCTTCTAGGTGCTCACTAAGAAATGATTTTTCCAAATGACCCTCAGAGCATTAGTATCTCCTATATTATTATTATTATTATTATTATTATCACGCTCTGATGCTAAGGAGTTCTACTCCCCATCCGCACCTGGAAAGAAATCTCTTCCAAATGCAAAACACAAGCAGAGGAGTTTCAGTTTCAGAGCACCAAGCAGTTTTAGTATAAAACAGTTGAGCTAAGCCATGCTCAGGCTCCTTGCTGTCTCCTTGCTCACACAACAAATACTGTTTCAGTTTCCAAACAGCCCTCAACTCTCTCTCACATTGACAGGACGCTAGCCAGATGAATACCGATGGATGCTGGTAGGCAGAGGCAGAATTTTCCCCCCTTATTTTCCTCCCCAAAAACTAAGCCCAACCACATAGCTTCGTAGCGAAGCGCAGGTATCGAAGCTAGTAAAGGATAACTCTGATTGTTAAGGAACAGTAGGGTGGCCGATGCTTTTCACAGAACTGTCAGAACCTCGAATCTGGGTCATTTTGAGATGGGGGAGGTTTTTAAAAGTGGGGAATGGGTCCCTTAAGCCCCGCAAAGCTTGAGGCATCCACTTTTCTTGTAACAACCCAAGGTACAAAACAAAACGCACGAAGAGGCAGCTTGGCATACACCTTTGCAACAAGGATAGACGTAACCTGGCGAAGGCCAAGCCGGTCTGTTTATGAGCTGGAAAAAGGGCCCTGGATCCGGCTGCCATGGCAGCCGCCTGCTAAAAAGGCAATTTTATGCCAACTCAGATAGCTGCTAATCCAGTTCTACAAAGGAATTATTGAGTTTCTCGTTTGAACCTCTGTAACCCTCCAGTTTGGCCCAGCAACCAAACAGGGAGAGCGACAGACTTCGACGGATAGTCAGGACTGCAGAAAAAAGCAATTGCACCCAGCCTGCCCATATACTGCACGGATCAGAAGGAGGGCTGTGACAACATCTACACACCCCTCACACCCTGGACCTAATCTGTTTCAACTTCTTCCCTCAAAATGGCGCTGTAGTGCATTGCACGCCAAAACAAATGGCGTAGGGGCTCCCGCTTGGGCGGGGGTTGGACTAGATGACCTACAAGGTCCCGTCCAACTCTGTTAAACTGTTAAATTATTAAATAGACACAAGGACGGTTTCCCCTCCCCCCATGCCATCACTCTGCTGCACAACTAATTCCCACAACACTGTCAAACCACTTAGTAGGGCTGTATTACTACTGGTATTATCCATCTCATCTTTCCTCTTACCCATATCATCTTATGACTATAGCTTTGTTGCTTGTATCTTCTGATTTATATTGACTATTTAAGTATCCTAGAATGATTCATGTCGATTGCTTATTTAGCGTCCTACGATTGTGTTGTTGTACCTTACGATTTACTAATAATTGTATTTTACAATTATGATCATGATTTATCCATCTGTTGTTGTATGTATACTCTGAATTTCTGCACCAGAAACAAATTCCTTGTGTGTCCAGTCACACTTGACCAATAAATAATTCTATTCTACTCCATTCCATTCTACAATTCTGTTCCATTCTATAATAATAATATTCTATTCTATAATAATATTCTGTTCTATTCTGTTCCATTCTATAATTCTGCTCCATTCTATAATTCTATTCTATTCCTATTTCTATTCTATAATACTACTCTACTCCTACTCTTTTGTCGTGAGCTACTCTGCCCTGGCAGGAGAGTCCCAAGAGAAACTCCAGAGACTGGCCTGTCCTCAAAGGGGCAAAGTTTATCCCTGCTTGTTTGCAATGACTGATAAAGCCAAGATTATGTTTACAGCAGGAGGGGCAAGATTTGCTTCCAAGACCTGAGCAATCTTCCAGGCACTGAACAATACGAGATAACTGAGCTTGCCTCAGCTCCAGGAACTCTGAAACCAACGGTGAAAGATCCTGTCAAGGTCGGCCATTTTTGGCTTGGCACCTTGCTGGCATCTTGGCATCATCCATCATCTATTGGAGGGGCAGGAGGAGAGGAAATAGCACTACAGTAACAATAGCAGACTTATATAGCGCTTCACAGTGCTTTCCAGCCCTCCCTAAGCGGTTTACAGAGTCATCCTATTGCCCTCAACAATCTGGGTCCTCATTTTATTCACCTCGGAAGGATGGAAGGATGAGTCAATCTTCAGCCTGGTGGGATTCGAACTCCTGGCAGTCGGCAGAATTAGCCTGCAATACTGCATTCTAATCATTGGGAAGGGAGGGACTGAGGGAGGGAAGGAGGGAGGGAGGGAAGGAAGATAGCAATAGCACTTCAATTTATATACTGCTTCACAGCCTGCAATACTGCACTCTAACAGGAAGGAAGGAAGGAAGGAAGGAAGGAAGGAAGGAAGGAAGGAAGGAAGGAAGGAAGGAAGGAAGGAAGGAAGGAAGGAAGGAAGGAAGGAAGGAAGGAAGGAAGGAAGGAAGGAAGGAAGGAAGGAAGGAAGATAGCAATAGCATTTAGACCGATATACTGCTTCACAGTGCTTCACAGTCCTCTCTAACCAGTTTACAGAGTCGGCCTCTTGCCCCCAACAATCTGGGTCCTCATTTTACTGACCTCGGAAGGATGGAAGGCTGAGTCAACCTTGAGCCAATCAGGATCAAACTGCTGGTAGTCGGCAAAATTAGCCTGCAACACTGCACTCTAACCACTGCACCACCACGGTTCCTAATGGGCACTAAGCATTTATTCGGGTAGAGAAGAGAAAGAGGGAGGGGGAAGTTAGAAATGGTGTTGGGTCTCCTACTTGGGTGGGAGGGTTGGACTAGATGACCTAAAGGATCCCTTCCAACTCTCTTAAATCTGAATCTTTGCTGTTTGTGAGAAACTGTGCTTTCTAAGTGGCAGGCTTGATGGAAACCAGAGGTGTGAGAAAACCAGCCTGTTCCAGTCTTTAAGGCCCTGAAGCTTGGGAATGGAATGAGAATTGCATCAAACATCCAAGCCATTCTCAATATAACTAGGCAAAATAACTAGGTGGCACACCATTGGGTGTGTCTAGTTTAATGAAAAGAAGACACAATAGCATTATTCCAGTATTTGAGGGGTTGCCACAAAGAAGAAGGGGTCAATTTATCGTCCAAAGCACCTGAAGGCAGGACAAGAAACAATGGATGGAAACTAATCAAGGAGAGAAGCAACTGGGAATTAAGGAGGAATTTCCTGAGGGTGAGAACAATTCATCAGTGGAACTGCTTGCCACCAGAAGTTGTGGGTGCTCCAAAATTGGAAGTTTTAAAGAAGAGGTCGGATATTCATTTGTCTGAAATGATATAGGGATTCCAACCCAAGTAAGGGGGGTTGGACTAGAAGACCTCCAAGGTGCCTTCCAGCGGTTATTCTATTCTGTTCTGTATTCTGTTCTGTTCATTGGTCAATGAACTCTGTCAAGGGAGAGGGCCGGGACGAAGGGGCAACTTTTGTAAACTTTTGCGTGGAAATCCTAGTCTTGCTTTGTTTGCAACCGCGAATTCTTAGTCAAAGAACCTCTCACTTCCACCAAAGGGAGTCGAGGGTCTTTCTTTCTTAGGGCTCCAGCTGGGGCAGGACTGACAGATTCCGGGAAGCAGTTCAGAAATATCTGGAGCACCACAGGTCTTGTCCCTGGAGCAGAAATGCCCAACTAGTTCTTGCCATCATAGGTGATGAACTGCTGAGAAGCTAATTCCCAAAGGTACACCAGGGTTTGCCCAGCTTGTATATACAATACAAGCAGTCCTGGTGTCAGGGTCCTGACAATCCACCCCCATTCAAATCATGAGTCTCTAGCCGCATCTCTCAGAGTAAAAAAAAAATGATTTATTAGGAGTGACCATGTCGGCGTTTCCCAGTTGCAGCCGACACTAAGACACATCATTCATTTCCCGTGACCCTTGACCCTGGCCTTCCTACCCCACGCCCTGGATGTATATTCTCCAATGGGACACATCCATAGCCAAGAGCCATCAATCATGCTCTGCTCTCCAGTAATAATCTTGTGCGCCAACAGCTTCGGCTGCCTAGTATCTGAAGCATCTAAGGAATGCACTATTTCTTCCACTCCCTTTCTGCTGACAACTAAAAAGAGACCAATGGTTACAGGTAGTCCTTGACTTACAACAGCTCATTTAGTGACCGTTCAAAGTTACAACGGCATTGAAAAATGTGTCTTATGCTTTTTTTTAAATTACAACCTTTGCAGCAACCCCTCCTCCCATGGCCACGTGATCAATGGCACCTGGTTTCTATTTACGACGATCGCAGTGTCATATGACCATGTTTTGCTGAGCAAAATCAAGGGGGAGGCCAGATTCACTTAACAACTGGGTTACTCATTTACCAACTGTAGTAATTCCCTTAACAACGATGGAAAGAAAGGTCGTCAAACAGGGCAAAACTCCACGTCTCGCTTAGCAACAGAAATTTTGGTCTCGATTGTGGTTGTAGGTCAAGGACTACCTATACCTGACCTCTCTCTCTCTCTCTCTCTCTCACACACACACACAAACACACACACGCAAATCCCGTCCCTCCTTTTTTATTAGCCTATATTTATGCTAACATTTCTTAGCTTAGAGAAGGCTGTCAAGCACTATAAAGCGGTATATAAGTCTAAGTGCTATTGCTATATATAAATATGCTAATATTTCATTTTGCCCAGATTCAAAATGAAAGTTTAGGGCAGAGGCTCATGACAATAACTTTAATCATGCATGAGGGATCTTGAGTGTATTGAATTTTATCATGGCCATCTAACCACTGAGTTTCTTCAACATTCTTGGCTTGAACAATCGGGAACAAGCCAAAAAAAATGCAATTGTTTGCCAAAAATTTACTTTCCTGGACTTTCTGTGCACCTGCCGCTGCGACAGATCATCCAATCTCCACCCCCTCCCTCACACTCTTTAGGTAGAATAGCTCATTCCCCCCGCAAAAAAAGCTACGTGGTGTGGGGGGTTCCCCCAAAATCGGAGGAAGCATATGCACAATGAGGGTGGATTTAAATCAGGGGTCTCCAGCCTTGGCAACTTTAAGACACAAAGCTGGCTGAGGAAATCTGGGAGTTGAAGTCCACAAATCTTAAAAGTTGCCAAGGTTGAAGACCCCTGATTTAAAGAGCCTGCATTCACACAGCATATTTACCTAGGTGAGCTGATCCTAGTTTAGTCAAATAACTCAACATTTTGAGACTGCGGGCAGGAAAGAACCAGAATCCTTCAAGGGGAAAAGAAAGCACTTCTGAGGTTTGTGAACTATCTTGCGTTATTTTTTTTTAAAAAATAATAATAATAGAGGCAGTTCTGTAACTTACAACAGTTCTTTTTAGTGGCCTTTCAAAGTTATGAAGCCACTGAAAAAAGTGACTTAGGGCCATTTTCACACTTACGACCTTTGTAGCATCGCCGTAAGTGGCATGAACAAAATTCAGATACTTGACAACTGATTCACATTTACGACGGTTGCAGTATCCCCTGGGGGGGGGGGTCACGGGATCCCCTTTTGCGACTTTCTGACAAGCAAACTCAACGAGGAAGCCAGAATTCACTTAAACAACCGTGTTTCTAACCGAACGACGGCACTGATTCCCTTAGCCAACGTGGCAAGAAAAATGGGGCAAAACTCACTTAACAGATTTCTCACTTAGCAACATACATTGCAGTCTCAATTGTCCTCGTAAGCTGAGGACTATCTCTACTAAATAAAGCTAGACTCAACAGCCGAGTCACAAAATACACTCATAGTATATCTAAAGCAAACAAATCACACGCTTAAAGGGATACTCAAAGCTAGGAGGATAAAATAATACAGACCAGCTGAGAACACAAACTTAGCTGGATTAAACAGACGCCAATTAATTGTGGCTCAGGCGGGGAAGAAAATTATTATCCTTCTAAATGCATTGTGTGAGCCATCCTCACATTTTAGCATTACATGTGCTGTGAACACCCTATTTGCAAAACCAGGTAGGGTGTTGTGTGGTCACAGAGTGGCATCAGCATGTCTCCATCCCCATATAAGTAGTCCAGTTCATTTAGTGACCGTTCCAAGTTACAATACCTCTGAAAAAAAGTGATCCATGACCATTTTTCACACTTACGACTGTGGGTCATAATGATCACATCCCTGCAGTCACATGCAACGGACTCATCTTTATGATGGTGGCAGGGTCATATTTATGACAGTTTGCATCCTGAGATCACATGCAACTGACTCATATTTATGACATTGGTTGATCAGTGTGATTATTTGTGACTTTCTGACACGCAAAGTCAATGGGGAAACCAGGTTCACTTAAAAACCAAGTTACTAACTTAACCACTGCACGGTTTCACTTAACAACTGTGACAAGAAAGGTTGTAAAATGAGCCAAACCTCATTGAGCAACTGCCTTGCTTAGCCACAAAAATTTTGGATTCCATTTTGGCCGTAAGCCGAAGACTACCGTACCTGTATCTGCATTCCCACATACACACCCCTCTCCTGCAAGGGAGGCTCACACTGCCTTAAGATATAACATGCTTATTAGAATTCACAAAACTTATCCACCGAGGTTTGTAAAAACAGAGTTCCCGGTTTATCACACCTGAACAGAGCGAACAGCGATTTCTGCAAAAAAAAAAAAAAAGGGGGGGGGTTAAATAAACCACGGTTTGAAAAGGGATGCAAACCAAGTTAGAGCTGATTACTCCAGCACTCTTAACTCATTTACTGACTAAACATATGAATCAGAATCCAGCTGGAAGGGACCTTGGAGGTCTGCTAGTCCAGCCCCCGTTCAAGCGGATCATACACAATTCCAGATGGGTGGCTGTCTAGTCTCTTCTTTAAAACCTCCAGTGATGGAACACCCACAACTTCTGGTGGCAAGCAGTTCCGCTGGCTAATTGTTCTCACTGTTAGGAAATTTCTACTTAATTCTAAGGTTGCTCCTCTCCTTGGTTAGCTTCCAACCCTTGCTTCTTGCCTTGTCTTCTGGTGCTTTGGAGAATAAGTTGATCCCCTTTTCTATGTGGCAGCCCCTCAAATACTGGAATACCGTCATGTTGCCCCTGGTTCTTCTTTTCATTAAATTAGACATACCTCAATTCCAGCAACTGTTCTTCATGTTTTAGCTTCCAGCCCCCTAAATCATCTTAAGTTGTTTTTCTCTTTCCAAAGTCTCAACATCGTTTTTTGCAACGTGGGGACCCAAAACTGGATGCAAAATTCCAACTGTCTCCTTCCTAAGGCTTTATAAAATGATACTGATAGGAAAATAAAATATAAAATAAATAACCAGGATTCCCCACTAGCCAGGATGCAGCCGCCGGATCCTCCACTAACCTGGTTCAGCATGACGCGGGAACGTGGCCCCAGACGCCCGCAGAAACACCCCCCGCCCTGCAATGGGGTCCAGTCAACGCATGTCGGGACGAGCACTTCGGGCTGGCTTTTCCGGGCTGGATTCGCAGAGTTTTGCTTTCCTGGGAGCGGGAGCGACTTCACTTGCCTCTAGGCGGCGCCAGAGGCATCTATCCGCTCTGCGCTTCACGGGCGACGCCGCGCCCCCGGCTCCGCCCCTAACCCCGCCCCTTTTCCCTGAAGAGATGCTGCTAGGAGCGCCGAACCAGCCCGGCGTTAAAGCGCGTCGTCCGCCCGCATTCCAGGCTTTTAAACTCCGAGGAAAGGGGCGTGGCTCCCACTTAAAGGGACAGCTCCTTCTTTTCCACCTCTTGCGCCAATTGACTTCTTTAGCGCTCTTGCGAACGTTGGAAAGCAACGTTAGGGGATCTATTTCAATCAATCAATCAGAATAGAGTTGGAAGGGATCTTGGAGGTCTTCTAGTCCAGCCCCCTTGCTCAAGCAGGAGACCCTACCTATTACTCTCTTCATACTGTACATAAATGACCTCTGTGATCATATTAAGAGCAACTGTGTTCTCTTCACTGGTGATGTAAAGCTATTCAACACCACAGACAATACTACTACCCTCCCAAAAGACCTCGACTATGTATCAGAATGATCAAACAAATGGCAACCTCAAATCTTAACAAATAAATGCTTTGTCTTACATATTGGCAAAAAAAATCAGAAAATAAAATACAGGCTGAATAGTCAAGACCTTGTTGATGATCCAAACTCTGTCAAGGATCTTGGAGTACTCATCTCAAACGATCTAAGTGCTAGAGCCCACTGTAACTACATAGCCAAAAAGGCGTTAAGAGTTGTTAACCTAATCCTACGTAGCTTTTTCTCTGGTAATATCACACTATTAATGAGAGCATACAAAACATTTGCTAGACCAATACTTGAATACAGCTCATCAGTCTGAAACCCACATTACATATCTGATATTAACACAGTTGAGAAAGTCCAGAAATATTTCACAAGAAGAGTTCTCCACTCCTCTACTCATTGCAGAATACCTTATGCCACCAGACTTGAAATTCTAGACCTAGAAAACCTAGAACTACGCTGCCTTCGGTCCAATCTAAGTATGGTATATAAAATCATACTTTGCAATGACTTACCTGTCAATGAATACTTCAGCTTCAACCGTAACAATACAAGAGCACACAATAGATACAAACTCAAGGTAAACTGCATCAAACTTGATTGCAGGAAATACGACTTCAGCAACAGAGTGGTCAATGTCTGGAATACTCTACCTGACTCTGTGGTTTCTTCCCTAAACCCCAAAAACTTTAATCTTAGACTGTCTACTCTTGACCTCACCCCTTTCCTAAGAGGTCTGTAGGGGGCGTGCATAAGCGCACCAACGTGCCTACCATCCCTGTCCTATTGTTTCTTTTATTTTTCTTATATGTACCCATTTCATGTATTCATAATCATGTTTATACTTATACCTATTATCTTGTGAGCGATTGACAAATCCAATTAAATAAAAATAAAATACACCATTTCAAACAAGCAGCTGCCCAGTCTTTTCTTTTCTTTTTGAAAATGTGTTTTTATTTATAAAAACAAACAAATAAAACCATCTTCCGATTCTACAGTGTGTTGGTTGGGTACATATATCTTGTGCACATAATAATATTATCATACATTTCTTGATTGTTTATATTTATAACCATTCTAATCAATATTTTATATTACATTTGTCAATTGTTATATTATCCTTAACATTGTAATTATTATCTTTCAAAAATATATTTTATCCTTACCTAAATTATATTCATTCTCTTACTCAATCTATCTCAATGATATATTATACTATTGTTACATGTTTCAACTTCTTACTCTTCTATCTAGTCATTCATAAATTTTATAATAATATTTTTCTTCCTGTTCTCTAATTGCCATTGTCAATCTACTCATTTCTGCACATTCCATTATTTTCTTAATTGTTTCCTCTTCTGTCGGAATTTTCTTGTTTTTCCAATTTTGTGCAAATACAATTCTAGCTGTTGTTAATACATTGATAATCAAATACATTCTCTTTATTGTAACCTTCAGGCAAAATTCCCAATAAAAATGTCTCTGCTTTTAAGTCTATAAGCTGTTCTATCATTTTTTCCAACCATGTGTGTATTCTAGTATTCCAATATTTTTTAGCGTCAATGCATGTCCACCACATATGGTAGTATGATCCAGGTATCTGATGACATTTTCAACACTTTGCTGGACTGCCATCTGTCAAAAAAGGTGTTGGGCAGGGGATGGGGGGGTTGGACTAGATGACCCACAAGGTCCCTTCCAACTCTCTTTCCTGTTTGTGAGAATTACTCCCTGCAGATCTAAGTAGAAAAACACTGAGAACTAAATCAGGACTTATAGTCTGTAGCCCCTGACTGTTCTTTCCAAAACCTGTCCTGTAAGTGCTTAGTTTACGGGTAGTCCTCAACTTATGACCGCAATGGAGCCCACAATTTCTGTTGTTAAGTGAGACATTCGTTAAGGGAGTTTTGCCCCCATTTTAGGACCTTTCTTCCTGCCCCAGCGGTTCAGTGAAACATTGCAGTGGAGTGAATCTGGCTACTGCCCCACTGATTTTGCTTGTCAGAAGGTCGCAAAAGGAAAACACAGCACTGAAAATAGTGACTTATGACCGTTTTTCGCACTTATGACCATTGCGACATTCCCATGCTCACGTGATCAAAATTCAGGTGCTTGGCAACTGACTCGTATTTCTAACGGTCGCTGTGTCACACAATCCCCTTTTGCGACCTTCTGAAAAGCAAACTCAAGGGGGAATTAAGATTCGCTTAACGACCCTGTCATTAACTTAACCACTGCAGCGATTCACTTAACAACGATGGGGAGAAAAGTTGTAAAAGGGGGCAAAATTCACATCACAAATGTCTCACTCAAGCACAGAAATTTTGGCCTCCGTTGTGGCCGTATGTCGAGGACTTACTGTACGTGAAACAAAATGTAGAAGCGGCAAACCACGTTAAAAATAAAATAAAAACAAAAGGGTTGTTTTAGACTCTAGATTGTGCAAGATTCTCTCTAGCCGCGTTCAGAGTGCATTATCCAAAGCATTAGCAAAAGGGCCATTCTGGAGAGGGGTCTTATTTCTTCCCTCTCCCCTGGCTGTGTAGTTGTGACTTTCACAAAGATGTGAATGCGGCCATTAAAGTTGTGCGTTACATGCTTGCAGGGGTGGGATTCAGCCGGTTCGGCCGAACTGGATGTTAAATTTACATCTGGTTCGCCAAACCGGTAGTGGAACCGATCGGCTGGCCCCGCCCACCCCTCCCCTCCCTGGAGTTTCCACACGGCCCGTTTTGGATGCAGGTAAGGGCAGAGTCTGCGTGGAGCCTCTGGGAGGGGGGGAAAGGGGCCTTCTGGAAGTACTGGAAGTCCGGAAATGGGCCTGTTTCCAGCTTCCGGAGCCTAGGAGAGGTCATTTTCGCCCTCCCAGAGGCCTGAGGGAAGCCTCTGGACTCTGGGGGAGGCGAAAAACGCCCCTCCCAGAAATTCCAGCAGGCCACGCCCACCATGGCCATACCTACCCAGCAACCGAGCAAAGAACCGGTTGCTGGGATTTGTGAATCTCACCCCTACATACCTGCAATAAAAACAGGTCATTTCTGCAGATCATTAAGGAGCGAGAGAACATGACATGCCACTTTGTTTGTTCTTCTCTCTCCGTCCTGGACACTTGGCGCCCGCACTGCTTGTTCCAGGAAACTGCAAACAGGTCTTCGTTCTCCAAAGGGCGAGGTTGGCATTCCCGCCCCCCTCCCTCTTAAAAGAATGAAGCCGTGGCAGATTTAAGACTTATTGCTGGAACCTGGCTCAACAGCAGCCAACTGCCAGAGGGACCTAGTAAACAACCGCTGAAATATGCCGTGTGCTGCAGCTCCCCAAAAAGCCATCGTGATCCTAGGCTGCATCAACAGAGGGATAGAATCAAGATCACGTGAAGTGTTAATATCGCTTTGTAAGGCCTGTGTAAGGCCACAATTGGAGTAGGGCATCCAGTTTTGGTGGCCACAATGTAAAAAAGATGTTGAGGCTCTAGAAAGAGTGCAGAGAAGAGCAACCAGGATGATGAGGGGACTGGAGTGGCTAAAACCTATGAAGAACGGTTGCAGGAACTGGGCATGGCTAGTCAAGTGAAAAGAAGGTCTAGGGGTGATATTCCAATATTTGAGGGGCTGCCATGGAGAAGAGGGGGTCAACTTATTTTCCAAAATATGGAAAGGGAAGCAAGAAAACAATAGATGGAAACTAATCAAGAAGAGAACCAACCTAACACTAAGGAGAATTTTCCTGGCAGTGAGAACAATTAACCAGTGGAAGAACTGGCCTTCAGAAGTTGTGGGTGCCTATTCTATTCTATTCTATTCTATTCTATGATTCTATTCTAGTCTGTTCTATTATTCTATTCTATTATTCTATATTTCTATTCTATTCTACTCTACTCTATTCTATGATTCTATTCTATTCTATGATTCTATTCTATTCTATGATTCTATTCTAGTCTGTTCTATTATTCTACTCTATTTCTATTCTATTCCTCTTCCTAATTCTATTATTCTGTTCCATTCCGTTCCATTCCATTCCTTCCAATATCTATCCTATTCTATCCTATCCTATTCTATTCTATTCTGATTCTATTCTATGATTCTATTCTAGTCTGTTCTATTATTCTATTCTATTATTCTACTCTATTTCTATTCTATTCTATTCCTCTTCCCTATTCTATTCCTCTTCCTAATTCTATTATTCTGTTCCATTCCGTTCCATTCCATTCCTTCCAATATCTATCCTATTCTATCCTATCCTATTCTGATTCTATTCTATTCTATGATTCTAGTCTGTTCTATTATTCTATTCTATTATTCTACTCTATTTCTATTCTATTCTATTCCTCTTCCCTATTCTATTCCTCTTCCTAATTCTATTATTCTGTTCCATTCCGTTCCATTCCATTCCTTCCAATATCTATTCTATTCTATTCTATTTTCTCCTCTCTATTCTGTATCTTCTCTTCTCTTTGCTTCTTATTCTGGCTCATGTCACCCCTGGTCCTCCTTTCCACTCAACTAGACACCCTCCCTTCCTGCAACCGTTCCTGCTACTTTCCAGCCCTCTGGTCATCTCCGTTTCTCTTTTCTGTACCCTTTCAATTCTCCGTGGATTGCCCTTAACTTTATGTTCCATCTTGAGTGGCCTTCCTTGTTCTGCCGTCCTAACTGTTTTCATGGTTTCGTGGCTTCACGCGCTGTGCAATTCCAAGAAGAGGATGAGTTCAAGAACCGAGCTGGGCATGTTGAGCTAATGCAGCTGGTGCAGTGGCTCATGCTTACGTGGCTTCCTGTTGCTCCCAATTTTGAGTCAGCTACTTTGCGTGACTCTGCCGCCCCCTTTTCTTCCCCAAAACATTGGACGGGGCTGCAGAGGCTGTATCTAATTTTGCAACTTTTCTGCATTTCCAAAGTCCATTTGAGGCACTCATCGGGCGTGCCCTAAGATACGCCGGTGCGAGTGGAAACCTCGGTCTTCCAAAGATTCCTAAAATGTCATAACAGATGACATAATACAGGCAGTCCTCGAAACTGTGATCACAACTGAGCCCAGGATTTCTGTTGTTAAGTGGAGACGTTTGTTAAGCAAGTTTCGCCCCATTTTACGACCTTCTTTGCCACAGCTGTTAAGTGAATCACTGCAGTTGATAAGGTAGTCACCAGGTTGTTAAGTGAATCTGGCTTCCCTAATAACCTTGCTTCTTAGAAGGACGTAAAAGGGGATCATATGACCCTGGGACACAGCAAAGATCATAAAAATGAACCAGTTGCCAAGTGGCCGAATTTTGATCACATGATCATGGGGATAACTGCAAAGGTCGTAACTGTGAAAAACAGCCGTAAGCCACTTTTCCCAGTGCCGTTGCAACTTTGAACGGTCACTAAATGAACTGTTGCAAATTGAGGAGTACCTGCACTGTTTCCGGCTGCTGTTTAATTGAAATTCACATTTCTCCATGATTGACAGAAATTCACGTCCCATTTTCCTATTTAGATCTTTCAAACTTTGCCAAATCAGCCCAGTTTTGAGAGTCTCTGTTTGTCCACTTTCACAAATAAGTGCCCTTCACAGAGTGGCATCTGGAGTTTATTGGGAAGTCACTCTTTGGCCAACCCTTTGACTGCTGGACACTCCTGCTCCTTTCCTCCTGTCAGCCATGGAAGGGGAAGCATCTTCCCTCCAAGGGAGTTTCACCCAGGCGTGGCTCAGTCTAGAAGGCTCCGGATTTTCCTCTGCAAATCTTCCAGAATGATTCAGGATGGAATGGGACAACCAATTGGCCATGGTCAACTCTCTACAGCCAACTGGCCATGGCCAACTCTCCATGGCCAACTCATCATGACCAATTCGCTCTGGACTTGTCATGGCCAACTTGCTATGGCCAACTTGCTGCAGCCAATACACCATGACCAACTGGCCATGGCCAACTCTCTATGGCCAACTCACCATGGCTAACTTTCTACGGTCAACTTGCCATGGCCAACACTCTATGGTCAACTCTCTACAGCCAACTCTCTATGGCCAATTCGCCATGCCTCTCTATGGCCAATTCACCATGGCCAACACTCTATGGTCAACTCTCTACAGCCAACTCTCCATGGCTCTCTATAGTCAATTTGCCATGGCCAACTCGCCGCATCTTGCCATGTCAACTTGCCATGGCCAACATTCTATGGACAACTCCTTACAGCCAACTTCCTATGGCCAACTCGCCATGGCCAACTCTCTATGATCAACTCACCATGTTCAACTCTCTATGGCCAACTGACCATGGCCAACTGACCATGGCCAATTCACTGCAGCCAACTCACTGTTGGACAATTTAACAATTCAATTGTTCAAAATAATTTTTTTTTTAATATTTTGTCATTCACACTCCATTGTCTCTCCTTTTGCATCCTTTAATGCTTCTATGCTCTCATTTCTTCGATATTAGTATAACTCTTGTCCAACAGCAAATTGTCTCACAGTAAGTTGGCCAACACCTTTTGGCCAGAAGAGAGGTTGATGAGGCTGCTCTCCATCACCCCCTTGTGCCTCCAGGATGCTCCAGTCTAGGTGATCCCCAAACTTCTACCAAAATGAATGATTGACTCGCAACGAGAAACTGTTCTGTTTTCTGAAAATGAATGAGAATTATATTGCAGGCAGGGGCTTTCCTGGCTTGCTAAGACCTTCCCATTCTTCTCTACCTGTTGTTCTGGATGGGAACTATTAAAACACCACCTGGATGAGAAACACGGCTTTGCTTGTGGTCTGTCACACCCGTCTCTTCCCTGCCTGGGAAAAAGAAACCGGTGAATCGCTAAAAAGGGAGATCTTGTTTCTGAAAATTCACAGCCAGCACCTAAAACATAACAAAGGCTTATTCAGAGATCAAATGTTGCGAAATATATATGACCGGAAAAACCCAAGACTGGTGTCCAGTTTGTTGTTTCAAAAATGAGTTTCCCCTTTTTCCTGAGTAAGGACCAACTCACAGTAAACGTGGGCAGGCAGAAATTTGCCAAGAATTAGTTTCCAGTTAAAGACTAAAACTGGTAATCCAAGAAGGCACTTACCGGTCTTGTTGGGAAGCGTCTGAGAAGCAGTTGGTCAATTCCTGCTGGGAGTTGGATCATCTTGAATTGCTAAAGCTTGGTAAGAGAGATTCAAGATCCAGAAGAATATTGATAGATCATCCAACAGCATAGAGGGAAGGAGGCATGTCTAGTCTAATAAAGAGAAGATTTAGGGGTGACATGGTAGCTTTCTTCTGGTACTTGAGGGGGCTCTCACAGAGAAGAGGCAGTGACTTAATTCTCCTGAAGGTAGGACAAGAAGCAACGGGTGGAAGCTCCTCAAAGAGACATCCAACCTAGAATTAAGGAGAAACTTCCTGACAGGGAAGAACAATTAATCCCTTCCAAAGTTGTGGGTGCTCCATCACTGGAGGTTTCCAAGAAGAAATTGCATAGCCATTTATCCATGATGGTATAAAGGCTCCATCCTTGAGCAGGGAATTAGAAGACTTCCAAAATCCCTTCCAAACCTATTATTTCTCTCCTCTCCTCTTCTCCTTTGCTCATTCTATCCCTTTCCCATTGCCTTTCTTCCTCTCCCCTTCCTTTTCTCTCTTCTTCTTCCCCTCTTCCTTTCCCTTTTCTCTCCTTCCTTCTCCTTCCCCCTCTCCTTTCCTTTCTTCTCCCCTTTGCTCTTCTCTCCTTTCCTCTCTTCTTTTCTGTCCCTTGTCTCTCCTCCCCTCCCCTTCCCTCTATTCCATTCCAAACATATGTAGCGTATTAAATCCACTTTCAGGGCTAACACAGTTCACTGAACAACCACGGAACCACAGAATGTCAGGTGGAACCTTGGCGGTCATCTAGTCTAAGCCCCTGACCAGTACGAGGATCCACGTTTACTGTTAAGCAACCAAGTTCAGTTTTGAAGAACTTACAATGAAAGAAAGAGAGGCAGTGTGGTATCATGGTTGAAACATCACACTAGAGATCGGGAGACCCCGAGTTCAAGTTCTGCCCCAGGCACAAAGCCAACTGAGTCTCCCAGAGCCTATTCCTGACTATCATGCCCCTGTCAAGAGTCTGAATCTGAGGAGGAAGATGAACAGTTGACAGGGAGTGGGAGTGTGGCTCCATTGGCTGTGGAAGAAACTGGGGAAGGGCAAAGTTGGGCTGGGCAGAGCAGAGGAGAGGTAGAACAAGGGAGAGGGAGTTCAGAGGAAGACCCAGGCCCACCCCCCTCTTCATCCTAGACATGCAGGGAGGAACGGAGAAGGGAGCAACATGGGTTGTGTGGCTTACGGGGGAGGAAAAGGCTTTGATTCCCTCCATTAGCCACAGCTGGGAATGAGAGTTTAAAAGAGATGCAAGTTGTCTTCTGAGAACAAACATGAGTTTATCTTGTGTTGACTGTGGTTATCTGCGTTCCTGGCATCTTCCCAACTGTATTGAGTTATTGCCATGGCTTCACGTCTGGAATTCCTTCTCCTGCCCTGCCGGATTAATGACCTCATTTTGCCTTGATTGGATTTATAGTTCCAGTTTGTGGTGACCACATTTTGGACTTGATTCCCTGCAGCCAAAGGCTGTTCCTGGGAGAGTTTTTCTCCAGCCAGAAGGTAACCAGGACATTGGGGGCAAAGTTGGAGTGAATAAAGGAACTCCTACTGATTATCTGATTGTGTTGTCTTTGTGCCATGCCCCGGGGCATCACATTGACTCTTTGCCCCAGGAAGGAGGTAATGGCAAGCTCTTTCTGAAATCCTGCCAAAAGTTACCACAGGCACTTTTTCTAGACAGTCATCACGCGTCATGACCAACTAGAAGGTGCACAGGCACACACCCTCACGCAAGAAAGGAAGAATGCGGTTTAAGTCAGTTGAGTCAAGTCCTTGAGGTGTTCACGAAACTCCAGGCCACGGCCGCAAGACTGAACCAACCAACCAACCAACCAACCAACCAAGGGGGTTAACAAGAGGGCAATTTTTTAACCTGGTTGTGTGGGCAGAGATGAGGAATGCTGGATGAGGCAGATTTGAGGCAAACTCTGAATTGTGAAAGGAAAAGGCGCCGACTGAACGTTTCCTGTTCACGATTAAAAAGCTCATTTATTTCTTGGCAACTCCGTATATAATCCAAACAGCCAGCCAAACTTTTAATTTTGTTTTAGCTTGCTGATGTTAAGAGCTGAGGGAGGGAGCCAAGCAGACTGGCAAAGCAGATGGTGATCCACGTTTTGCTTTCCCTAATCCAGGAGTCGGCAACCTGCAGCTCTGGAGCCACATGTAGCTCTTTCATCCTTTTACTCCATCTCCTTGTTGCTGGTTGGCTCGACAATTGATAGGGCTTTCGGGTTAGGACAGGTAGAGGGAAAAGGATGCCATGCTAGGAGGAGACTCTATGGTGGGGGAACTGGACTTCCGGTCAGGCTCCAGAATTCAATGGGGGGGGGGGACCTTTGTGGCTCTTTGAATGCTTAAGGTTGCCGACTCGCTGCCCTAATCCAAAGCCATCCGCAGAGACCAGGTTGTGGAGGGCTTTGGTTTCCTTCAAGTAAGCCTACGTAGATGTGAGAGGGGCAGGGAGTCCTTGATTCAGCCCCTCCAGACTTGTCCATCAGGAGTTGTGCAATGAGGGTCAGAGCACCAGAAAGGCACAGAGTTCGGAAAGGCTTCTAGTTCAGGGCTCTCCTCAGCCAGCGGTTGGAGATTAGGGGCCGTAAGGCACGCGACTCAGGATCTATTAATCAGAATAGAGCTGGGCGGGTCCTTGGAGGTCTTCTAGTCCAACCCCCTGCTCAAGCAGGAAACCCTATGCCATTTCAGACAGGTGGCTGCTCAATCTCTATTGAATAGCCTCCAGTGATGGAGCGCCCACAACTTCTGCTGGCAAGCAGTTCCACTGGTTAATTGTTCTCACTGTTAGGAAATTTCTCCTGAATTCCAGGGTGCTTCTCTCCTGGATTACTTAATCAATCATGTTAAATTAATTAGGCCAACTTGGGGTTCTCAATGTTTGTGATTCGAGGATCCACGGAATCCCTTTGGCTGAGAACCTACAGTCCCTTCATTCCAGGCTGGGGAGGGTTGTGCCACACAACCCTGCAGAGGAATCTGGCTGGGCCTCCGTTCTGAAACAGCCCCCAATCTCCTGAACCTGCCAAAGGTAAACCAGTTCTCAAACCAGTTTCACTGCCAAGGAATCCTGAGAATTCTGACTGGCATTGCTGGTGGGAGAGAAAAAAATACGGGGAGTCCTTGACTTACGGCCGCCATCAAGGCCAACATTTCTTTTGTGAAGTGAGTTTTCCTCCCTTTTACGACCTTTCTTGTAACCCCGTTGTTAAGCGAAGCTGGCTTTCCCATTGGCTTTGCTGGTCAGGTCACAAATGGGGATCCCGTGAACCCGGGAACACTGCAACGGTCCTAAGTATGAGTCAGTTGACAAGCGGCTGAATTTTGATCACATTCATGGGGATGCTGCAAAGGTTGTAACTGTGAAAAACGATCCTATCACTTTTTTCAGCGCCGTTGTAACTTGGAACAGTCACTAAAGGAACCGTTGTAAGTCGAGGACTGCCTGTAATAATTTAAATTTTATTATGATGCTCGCCGCACAGCAACCTGGGGCAGCATATAAATGTAACACACTTTTCAATCTGGGATTTGACCCCTTCGCCTGAGAAAGCTGCTGTGAATTGGCGGTGGCAAATTGGTTGCAGTGAGTTGGCTGTGGTGAGTTGGCTGTGAATTGGTGGTGGCAAATTGGTTGCAATGAGTTGGCTGTGGTGAGTTGGCTGTGAATTGGTGGTGGCAAATTGGTTGCAGTGAGTTGGCTGTGGTGAGTTGGCTGTGAATTGGCGGTGGCAAATTGGTTGCAGTGAGTTGGCTGTGGTGAGTTGGCTGTGAATTGGCGGTGGCAAATTGGTTGCAGAGTTGGCTGTGGTGAGTTGGCTGTGGTGAATTGGCTGTGGCGACTTTTCCTAAACCCACTGCAGGCCACCTGGAATCCAAGCGATCCCCAGTCATAAACGGCCGCAAAGGCAGGCTGACTCTCCTCCCCCCCCCCTCCCTCCCCAGGCTTACCTGCCCTCAACCTGCTGTAAGGTGGATGCGAAGACTTGGCAGGAGAGTGGAAGAACTGGTCCTCTCGGGGAAGCAGGAAAAGCCAGCCCGCTCCAGAATCGGCTCAGGAATACATGGCATTCCACCCCACCCACCCCCAGCGCTCCGAGTCCGCTGTCTTTAGCCACTGTGCTGTTCTATGAAGCTGGAGGAATCCTTCCACATCTGAGTAAATGCTTTAAAACAGGGGTCTCCAAGCTTGGCCCCTTTAAGACTTGTGGACTTCAACTCCCAGAATTCCTCAGCCAGCAAAGCAAAACTTTGCCCCCTTTAAGACTTTTGGACTTCTTGGGAGTTGAAGTCCAAAAGTCTTAAAGGGGGCAAAGTTTTGCTTTGCTGGCTGAGGAATTCTGGGAGTTGAAGTCCAAAAGTCTTAAAGGGGGCAAAGTTTTGCTTTGCTGGCTGAGGAATTCTGGGAGTTGAAGTCCAAAAGTCTTAAAGGGGCCAAAGCTGAAGACCCCTGCTTTAAAAGATTGATTAAAAGATAATCAGGAAGACGGCCAGCTGCAAAACAAGGTAACCCACCTGAACCTTTACAGATAGTCCTCGATTTACAACTGTTTATTTAGTGACTGTTCCAAAGCTACAGCGGCACTGAAAACAAGTGACTTAGGACCGCTTTTTACACTTACGACCATTCTTGCTGTCATGTGATCAAAATTCAGCCGCTTGGCAACCGACTCACACTTATGACGGTAGCAGTGTCCCCGGGGTCACGGGATCTCCTTTTGCGACTTTCTAACAAGCAAAGTCAATGGCCAGATTTGCTTAACAACCTGAGTTACTAATTGAACAACTTCAATGATTCACTTAACATCCGTGGCAAGAAAGGTCATAAAATGGGAGCGAAATTCACATGACAAATGCCTCACTTAACATCAGAAATTTTGGGCTCCGTTGTGATCCTAAGTCAATGACTATCTGTACATTTTTAGCTATATGTTTTCCTGCGGCCCGTGTCCAAATGGCCTTGTGAATTGGAAAAACAGAATGTCAGAGCTGGAGATCATCTAGTCCAACCCACTGGTCTTCTTACCACTACAGCCCTTAGTAGTGGTAGAACAGGGGACCACCCAGCCTTTTTTCTACCCTTCTGCTGAAATGTTAAACTTTAAGAGCGGTGGTGGCTCAGTGGTTATAGAATGAAACATTGCAGGCTAATTCTGCCAACTGCCAGGAGTTCGATTCTGACTGGCTCAAGGTTGACTCAGCCTTCCGTCTTTCTGAGGTGGGTAAAATGAGGACCCACATTGTTGAGGGACAAGAGGCTGACTCTGTGAAGTGTTTAGAGAGGGCTGTGAAGGCACTATGAAGTGGTATATAAGTCTAAATGGCCTGTCTGTCTGTCTAATCTATCTATCTATCTATCTATCTATCTATCTATCTATCCATCCATCCATCCATCCATCCATCCATCCATCCATCCATCCATCCATCCATCCATCCATCCATCCATCCATCCATCCATCCATCCATCTATCTATCTATCTATCTATCTATCTATCTATCTATCTATCTATCTATCTATCTATCTATCTATCTATCTATCTATCTATCTATCTATCTATCTATCTATCTATCTATCTATCTATCTATCTATCTATCTTATCTATATATCTTATCTATCTATATAATCTATCCATCCATCTCTTTGTCTTTTCCTTCCTTCCTTCCCTCCCTCCCAATGGTTAGAGTGCAGGATTGCAACTCTGCCCACTGCCAGCAGTTCGATCCCAACTGGCTCAAGGTTGACTCAACCTTCCGTCCTTCCATGGTGGGTGAAATGAGGACCCAGATTGTTGGGGGCAAGAGGATGACTCTGGAAAGAGGGCCGGAAAGCACCGTGAAAGTCTAAGTGCCATTTAAAGTGCCCTTGTAGACTGGCCAGACAACGTTCTCATTTTCAACACTAGTCTTCCTGGGAAGGATTTCTCCTTCCTGGTCACCAGAGGGCGCTCCTGCCCCATCCTCCTTCCAAGACCACAGCCAGCAATTGCTGAGCTCCAGCAGGATCTGGCCGTTTGGAAGATGGAAGATATCCTCACATCCTCACATCACATAAAGAACAAGGGGGCAGGGTGGGGGGGAGGCAAGGAGATAGTCGGTCCACCAAAGAGAGACGATGGCAAGGAAGCAACAGGCAGCAGAGAGAAAGCAGAAAGCCAACGTCAATGGGGAAGCCAAATTAAAAGTCGTAAAAATGGGGCAAAACTCACCTTTTTTGAGTGTCCTCAAATTTTGGGCTCAATTGCAGTCATAGATCGAGGACGACCAGTAGTTCTGATAAATGGCTGTCCAGGCTCTTCTTCAACACCTCCAGTGATGGAGCATCCACAACTTCTGGTGGCAAGGAGTTCCAACAGGTTAATTGCACTCACTGTAAAATTCCAATTCCAGGTTGCTTCTCTCCTTGGTTGGTTTCCATCCGTTGTTTCTTGTCCCGCCTTCTGGTTCTTTGGAGAATAGCTTGACCCCCATTTTCTTTGGGGCAGCCCCTCAAATGCTGGGAGACTGCTATCATGTCACCCCTAATTCCCTGTTTCTTCTGGCCAGAGTCAATTCCTGCAACCGCTCTTCATTATGTTTCAGCTTCTAGCCCTCTAATCATCTTAGTTGCTCTTCTACCTACCAGTTAGAGACACCCCCACACACACAACTTCTCCCCTCTCTGGCCATGCTGCCCCCTCCTCCTCTCTCCCTCTTTCCTCCTCTCTCCCTCCCCCTCTTTCTCTTTCCCTCTCTCCTTCTCCCTCTCTCCTCTTTCTCTCCCTCTCTCCTCCACCCTCACCCCCTTCCTTATCACTTTCTCCCGCTCCCGCTCTCTCTGTTCCTCTCCTCCTCCTCCCCTTTTCGCCCTCTCCCTCCCTCCTCTCATCGCTGTCTCCCTCTCCTCTCTCTCCCCCCCTCTCTCTCCCTCTCTTTCACACACACAACTTCCACACCAGCGCCTCAACCCCCCAATCCCTCTCTCCTCCTCCTCCTCCTCTTTATCTCTCTGTCTCTCTCTCTCTCCTCTCTCCCCCACGTTTTCTCTCTCCCTCTCTCTCACACCTCAGTACCAGCACCTCAGCAACCCCCAATCCCTCTCTCCTCCTCCTCTCTCCGCCTTCCTCTCTTCTCTCTTTCTTCCCCTTCCCCCTCCCTCTCCCCCCCCCCCCTCTCTCTCTCTCTCTCTCTCTCTCTCGCACACGCGCACTCCGCAGCAACGCCTCAACCCCTCCGTCCCGCCCCCGCGTCTCGTGCCCCTTAGCGGCTGCACCTGGTCCTCGCGCGAGGCGGGGCGAGGCCGACTCCGCCCTCTCTGGCCGGAGGCTCCTCCCCCGATATAAAAAGACTGGCCGGCTCCGCGTGCACAGCTAGACTCGCCGGGCAACAAGTGGCACTGACAGGTGCACTCTTCCTTCTCCTCCGCTTCGCTCGGACGCCCGCCCGCCCGGCTGCTGCCCCGCCGCTTTGCCATGTTGGTGCAACTCAAGACGGCTTTCCGACAAGCCGGGAAGATGCCCGAAGGGATCTCGCCCAAGCTGGAAGCCAACGTCCTGGTCATCGGGGCGGAGAAAGTAGGGAAATCGGGTAAGTTGCCGCCGCCGCCGCTCCGGAGCGATCTCTTGGCCCGGCGCTGGAGCTGCAGCTCTGTTTCTGCGGACGGCACCTTCCCTAACCTAAGCCCTGCGCTCAGACTACAACAACTATCCTCCCCAGCCAGCGTGGAAATGCGACTGGGCCGCATTTCTTCACTGCCCGGGAGCTGGAAGGAACCTTGGAGGTCATCTAGTCCAGCCTCCCGGCTCAAGCAGGAGACCCTATGTCATTTCAGACAAGTGACTGTTTCTTCTTTAAAACCTCCAGTGATGGAGCACTTTCTTGTTCTCAATGTCAGGAAATGTCTCCTTACTTCTGGGTTGCTTCTCTCCTTGAAGAGTTTCCACCTATTGTTTCTTGTCCTTCCTTCAAAGTGCTTTGGAGAATAAGTTGACCCTCCCCGTCTTCTTTGTGGCAGCCCCTCAAATATTAGAATACTGCTATCCTATCCCCCTAGTCCTTCTTTTCTCTAGACTAGCCACACCCAAATCCTGCAACCGTTCTTCCTATGTTTTTAAATCTACAGGTCTTTGATCACCTTAGTTGCTCTTCTCTGCATTTTTTCCAAAAGTCTCAACATCTTTTTTTTTTTTTTTACAACGTGGGGAACCAAAACTGGCTGCAGCCTTCCAGGTGTGACCTTCCTAAGGCTTTACAAAGCGGTGCTAATACTTGGCGTGGTTTTGATTCTGTGCCTCTGTTGATGCAGCCCAGGATCCCTAACTCCGAGTCAGCTTTTCTCTCGCTTTCCTGCCTTACAGGGTTGTGGTGCGTAGGGACAAACACCCCCCCCCCAGGGGACAGGCTGTCCCAAACAACTGGCTTGAGTCCCTTGGGATACAGCTGAGAGGAAAGAAATGAGCAAGATTTTTGCCACTACACCCTGTCCTCTACTTAAAACAGTTCATTTAGTGATCTGTTGCAACAGCGCCGAAAAAAGGTGACTTACGACTGTTTATTTCATACCATCCTTGCACCATCCCCGTGGTCACGATTATCAACATTCAGAAGCTTGGTAACGGACTCGTATTTACAACGGTCGTAGCATCCTGGGGTCACATGATCCCCTTTTGCGACCTTCAAACGAGTGACGTCAATGGGGAAGCCAGATCCACTTAACAACCATGTCGCTAACTTAACAAGGGCAGCGATTCGCTTAACGATTGTGGCCAGCAAGGTTGTGAAATGGGACAAAACTCGCTTAAGGAATGTCTCACTTAATGGAAATTGTGGGCTCTGTTGTGGTCGTAAGTTGAGGACAACCTGTATTCCATGGCTGGTTGGTTTTAAAAAATGGCCTTTTCACTATTCCGGCCTTTTCAGTAAATGCCTGATGACAGAGGTAGATTTTGGGTTTTCCAGGAAAGCACCTGTACCCCAAAGAATGGTTTCCATCTAAAGATAGGTGGCCAGGTGAGATTACTACAGGTTGGATTTTGCAGTTTTGGTTATTCACCTACTCAAGGGTTACCTGGGTGATTAGTTTTAGCAAAGCTCCCTGTGGCCAAGAGGTACGGTTTGCATTGTACAAACCTGGTGGGAATCTAAATTAAGCTATAAAAGCTTTTTGAACCCCAGCTGATTATGCTAAATTATGAGTCATTCTGTTGGGGCGTCCATGAATGGATGCCTCATTGCAGTAAGAAAAAGGGAAAACCAAGCCCTGATCAGCTTTTTTTTTTACCTAGAACTGGGTATTTTTATCCAATTTTTATGATTTTTTTTAACCCAGAATCGTGCATTTTTACCCAATTTTTATCAGTTTTTTTTTCTCAGAATTGTGTATTGTTGTCCTATTTTTGTTTTTTTAATCCTGAATTGTGTTTTTATCAAATTGTTTTTTAACACAGAATTATGTATTTTACCCAATTTTTGTGTTTTTAAACACAGAATTGTGTATTTTTATTCAGTTTTGTGTTTTTTAACACAGAATTGTGTATTTTTACCCAATTGTTATCAGTTTTTTTAACCCAGAATTGTGCATTATCCAATTTTATGGTTATTAACCCAAAACTGTGTACTTTTTATCCAATTTTGTTTTTTAACCGAGAATTGTGTATTTTTACCCAATTGTTATCTGCTTCTTTTTTAAACCCAGAATTGGGTATGGTTAATCTAGAGAAAAGATGGACTAGGGGGTGACATGATAGCAGTGCCCCCCCCCCAGTATTTGAGGGGCTGCCACAAAGAGAAGGGATCCAAAGCACCAGGAGGCAAGGCATCTCCCCACCATCCTCCCCGTTGTTAATGTAAGGCTGAAGCTTGGATAGAAGCTTGGATGGCAGCCATGACAAGAGTTTCCTCTTTCGTTTCCAGCTTTGACTGTCAGGTTTCTGACCCGAAGATTCATTGGTGAATACGGGGATATTGGTAAGCGACTCTCTTCTTTCCTGTGGCAACCCCTCCATTCTTTCTAATTCTCTTCCCTTCTTTCTCTGCTGTCCTTCCTCCCTTCGTCACATACTGATTTTTTTTTAAAAAATTCTTACCTCCAGAATCCATTTATAATCACAACATGAAGATGGCTGGCCGGAGAGCATCATTTAGTATCTGGGACTCAGCCTGCCCAAAGGTAAGCATCGTGCCCCCATTTTTTTACACACACCAAACACACTGGCAATGCTGTCCAGTCCACAGGACAGTCCCATTAGAGCAAGGGGTCTTCAATCTCGACAAGTTTAAGACTTGTGGACTTCAATTCCCAGAATTCCTCCTCTTCCAGTCATGTTAGCTCAGGAATTCTGGGAGTTGAAGTCCACAAGTCTTAAGCTTGCCAAGGTTGAAGACCCTTGAGATAGATGATAGATAGATGATACATATATATATAGATGATAGATACATATATAGATATGATAGATAGATAGATAGATAGATAGATAGATAGATAGATAGATAGATAGATAGATAGATAGATAGATAGATAGATCGAGGGGTCTTCAACCTTGACAGCTTTAAGACTTGTGGACTTCAACTCCCAGAATTCCTCCTCCAGTCATGTTAGCTCAGGAATTCTGGGAGTTGAAGTCCACAAGTCTTAAACTTGCCAAGTTTGAAGACCATTGTGATAGATGATAGATAGATGATACATACATATATAGATGATAGATACATATATAGATATGATACATAGATAGATAGGTAAATAGGTAGGTGCAGAGAGAGAGATGATAAATAGATAGGTGATAGATCAGGGGTCTTCAAACTTGACAGCTTTTGTGGACTTCAACTCCCAGAATTCCTCCTCCTCCAGTCATGTTGGCTCAGGAATTCTGGGAGTTGAAGTCCACAAGTCTTAAACTTGCCAAGTTTGAAGACCCTTGCATTAGAGCCTTGATGCTTAGATTTGAGAAGAGGTATTTGGGAGCCACACCCCCTCATTCATTGTAGAAATGTACCACATCCAGTTTTGGTCACCACATTATAAAAAAGAGGTTGAGACTCTAGAAAGAGTGCAGAGAAGAGCAACCAGGAGGATGAGGGGACTGAGACTAAAACATACGAAGAACGGTTGCAGGAACTGGGCTTGCTAGTCTAGTGAAGAGAAGGACCAGGGGGGACAGGATAGCATCTTCCAATATTTGAGGGGCTGCTCCAGAGAGGAGGAGGGGGTCAAGCTATTCTCCAAGGCACCCAAAGGCCAGACAAGGAAGAATGGATGGAAACTGATCAAAGAGAGATTCAACCTGGAAATTAGGAGAAATCTTGCTCACACAGCAAATACTGTTTCAGTTTCCAAACAGCCCTCAACTCTCTCACACACTGACAGGATGCTAGCTAGATGAATACCGATGGATGCTGGTAGGCAGAGGCAGAATCCCCCTCCCCTATTTTCCTCCCCAAAAACTTAAGCCTGACCACATAGTTTCGTAGCGAAGCATGGGGATCCAGCTAGTGCTTGAATAAGCTCTTCCGTGACTCTCCATAGGTGTCCAACCTCCAGAGCTACCTGAACGAGAAACAGCTCCGATGGGCCGACGGTTTCATCGTTGTCTACAGCATCTGCGACCGGGCGAGTTTCGCTTTCGCCCGCCGTCAGCTCCATTGGCTCCGACGTTCGAAGAGGAGGAACGGGGCAGGGCGGAGGCCCATTGTCCTGGTGGGGAACAAACGTGACTTGGCGCACCAGCGGGCCGTGTCCAGCGAGGAAGGCCGACTTCTAGCCCTGTCTACCAACTCCGGCTTTTTCGAAATTTCCACCGCCGAGACCTACCACGGTTCCTTGCTGGTCTTCCACGAACTTCTCAACATGGTCCAGGACTCGAAGAGTTTCGCGAAGAAGGCGGTGGGCCTCCGGGAGATTGTCCGCAGCGTGTCGGCCATCTTTGGGCGGAGGAGGACCGAGTGAAACTTAGGCTGGGAAAAACTTAAGAGCAAATGTTGAAATATAGAAGACGCTGACGACGGCTGCTTGAGCCTGATCAGAGATTCCTTCTCGCAGGAACACTCAGATTAAAAAAAAATAAAAAATTACAGAAGGAAGCAAGGAAAACACGTACGCGGTGTGCTGGTTTCTCTCTGCACAGCTTGAAATGTTCTTTCTGATTGCCATGGGAAACCAGTGAGAAATAGTAAATCTTCCCTGTGCTAACAGAACAATCTTCTCTCCAGCGATTTGCACAGGGTTCCATTTCTAAGAGAGAGTTTTATCAACACGTACTGCTTCTTGCTCAAGACTTTGAAAATGTGGAACAGGAATAAAGGTGTTTTAGTAACCTGGCATCTATACAGAATACCAAGAGTTGGAAGGGATCTTAGAGGTCTTCTAGTCCAACCCCCTGCTCAGGCAAGGAAGAACTATACCTTGTCAGGCATATGGTTGTCTAAACTTCTTAAAAACGTCCAGGGTTGAAGCATTCATAATTTCTTAGAGGGAAGCTGTTCCACTGGTTGGTTGTTCTCACTGCCAGGTGAGAATTCCAGGTTGCGTTTCTCCGTGATTAGTTTCCATCCGTTGCTGCTGCTTTTGGCTTCAGGTGCTTTGCAGAATAGCTTGACAACCCCCCCTCTTTGTTATGGCAGCCCCTCAAATACTGAAAGACTGCTATCGTGTCTCCCTAGTCCTTCTTTTCATTAAATTAGACATACCCACTTCCTGTGACTGTTTTTTTTATGTTTTAACCTCCAGTCCCCTAATTATCTTTTTTGCTCTTCTGTGCATTCTTTCCAGAGCTTCAACATCTTTTTTATAATATGGTAACCAAAACCGGGTGCAGTATTCCAAGTTTGGTCTTACCAAGGCATTATACAGTGGCATTAACACTTTACGTGATCTTGATTCTATCCCTCTTTGTTGATACAGCCTAGGATTGTTGGCTTTTTTGCTGCAGCACAAGGCTGGCTCATGTTTAAGTGACTGTCTATTAGGACTCCAAGATCCCTCTCACAGTTACTACTATTGAGCCAGGTACTACCTATACTGTACCTGTGCATTTGGTTTTTCTTGCCTAAATGTAGAACCTCACTTTTCCCACCATTAAATTTCATTTCATTAGATAGTGCCCAGTGTTCAAGTCTGTCCAGATCCTTCTGTATCTTGAGCCTATCTCTCGGAATCCTATTCCTACCAGCCTGGTGTCGTCTGCAAATTTCACGAGTTCCCCATTTATCTTCTCAACCCAGAGCTGCATCCTGCAGGTCCAAGAACGCGAAAGGACCGATATTTCTCATCCATTTGTATATACCTAAGAAATACAGATGTTTATATACAACATTCTCACTTTGCAGCCATTTTTTTCATGGAGAAATTGCATTTCCACCCCCTTCTCCGAAACATGAATAAATTTCTGAAGTCTTTTGGAGACTCTGCAGGGACTGAAGAAATTATTAGGTTTGTTGGGAATAAAAATAAGAGAGCTGACTTCAAGGCAAAAAATGTACTGTACTTGCCAGCATGCAGCCCAGTCTTTGCCCAGCATGCTTTCTTCAATTAAGTTCTCAGATAAGAAGGCATGAGGCTTTTAGCTCTTTGGAAAGTTAGGCATCACACCAAGTTCTTTTCCAGTCTCAGTTGAACTCTGCACAATTCCCTTTTTAAAAAAAGTACAGTGTAGGAGGGAAGGCAAAATGGGTGACATATTTCTTCTGTTCTTACCATATGTTTGTTTAAAACTTTGGAAATCAGAAAGGAGCTGTAGATTAGGTCTGCTCACTGGATTTGGCAACCGAAGTATTTTTTTTTTTTTTTTAAAAATACATTTTTATGGATAAGTGTTGTGGTTCGCCGGCAGCCGGTACAGCCGGCAGTGGAAACGGACAGTGGGGAAAAACGGGGACCAGTCAGGGAATCTGGAATAGACTCGGATGAGGGTCCTGCGTCCGATGCAGAAATGGAGCCAGGACCATCTGGGAGTGGGGTGCTGACTCCGGAGCCTCCGGAGTCTGGCAGCAGCGAGGCCGAGGATCCAGGGGAGCCTGTTCCCAGTGCATGCATGCACAGAGCTGCTAGAAGGCAGGAGCAGCTGAGACAAAAGGGGCGACTCGGGAGTAAGGCTGGGCGGTGATTGCCCCTCCCATAAGGGATAAAAATCAGGCCTAAATGACGAAACCTTTGCAGGAAGCAAAGTCGTTCAATCAGTTCTGAGTCCTCCTTGAAGCTCTTTTGTACTTCGGTTGGTTTCTTTTCTAGTTCATTTGAAACTGAAAGGTGTGTGCTTATCTTGGGGAACTGTTTTAAGATTAGCATTGCAATTAAATCAGCCTTGCTTTTAAAAGAAGTTTGCGTGTGATTACCGTTCAGGAAGTCTGGGTCAGAACAATAAGATGCAAACTGCCGTGTTCATTTGAAGTTCGTTATTGGAGTTTATTCCTTAAATTACAGCCATGCCAATTGCTATAACAAGCTGCTTTTTAACATATAAAATGCACCCGAATAATGGGCCTTGATGTATTTTGAAGCTGGTTCACACCCATGAGTCTACTACAGGTAGTCCTCGACTTATGACCAAAATGGAGCCCAACATTTTTGTTGTTAAGGGAGAGAGTTAAGTGAGGTTTGCCCCATTTTACGATCTTTCTTGCCACAGTCGCTAAGTGAATCACTGCAGTTGATAAGTTAGTAACCCGGTTGTTAAGTGAATCTGGCTTCCCCATTGACTATGCTTGTCAGGAGGACACTAAAGGGGAACATGTGACCCCGGAACACTGCGACCATCATAAATGTGGAACAGTTGCCAAGCAACCTAAAATTTGCAGGGATGCTGCAAAGGTCATAACTGTGAAAAACGGTCATCGGTCACTTTTTTTCAGTGTCGTTTTAACTTGGAACGGCCGCTAAGTGAACCATTAAGTCAAGAATTACCTGTACAGTATTTTGTTTGGTGCTGGCCTGATATTGTGCAATTCCCAAACTTTGATTGGGTATGAAAATCATTGCTTGTAACTGGTATGAATGAGGCAAACTGTGGTTTCTTCAACAAAATTAAAACAAATGATGGTTTTGTATTGCCAGCCTATTTGAATGCCAGTATTCATTATTTCTTCCTCAAGCCAGCCATTCTCTCATCTGCAAGACCGCATTCTGCCGGTAGTCTCCCACCAACCCATGCGCTCCCACAGGGAGGGCCTCCTTCGGGTCCCAACGGCATCTTATGTGCCGCCTGGTGACCCCAAGGAACAGGGCCTTCTCTGTGGGGGCACCCACCCTCTGGAATGAGTTGCCTCCTGAGCTACGTAATAACACTGACCTGAGAGCATTCAGACGTGTGCTGAAAACTTGGCTCTTTGAGCAGGCCGGCCTGGGCTGATTTTAAATGGGAGTTTTAAAGTGTAATTTTAGAAATTGAGGTTTTAAATTTCGGGGTTTGAAAGTCGGGGTTTTTATTGTTAATTTATTGGGGTTGGGCATAAATTTTAGTGGTAGCCTTAAGATATTTAATCTTCTTTTAACTTTTGTAAAGTGGAATGTTTTATAATGGCTGTACACCGCCCTGAGTCTTTCGGGAAAAGGGCGGTATATAAATGTGTTACATACATACATACATACATACATACATACATACATACATACATAAATAAATCTGCATGAAACATTCCAGGATTTGCAAGATAAGATGCCATAAGCCAAGGGTCTTCAAACTTGGCAGGTTTAAGACTTGTGGACTTCAACTCCCAGAATTCCTGAGCTAACTCCAGAACTGTTAAAGCCTACAAACTTGAAATTTGGCATGTATGTTCCTCTTGGCTTCTAGGTGCTCATTAAGAAAGGATTTTTCAAAATGACCATCAGAGCGTTAGTATTTCCAATATTATTATTATTAACGTGCTCTGATGCTAAGGAGTTCCACTCTCCCTCCCCACCTGAAATCTCTTCCAAATGCAAAACACAAGCAGAGGAGTTTCAGTTTCAGAGCGCCAAGCAGCTTTACTACAGAACAGTTGAGCTAAGCCACGCCCAGGCTGCTTGCTGTCTCCTTGCTCACACAGCAAATACTCTTTCAGTTTCCAATCAGCCCTCAACTCACAAGACAGGACGCTAGCCAGATGAATACCGATGGATGCTGGTAGGCAGAGGCACAATTTACCCTCCCCTTTATTTTCCTCCCCAAAAACTAAGCCCAACCAAGCTACTATATTAATAAATATGTAAGCAGGTTAAGATATGTAATATGTAAATAGAATAAAATAACAGTTGGAAGGGATCTTGGAGGTCTTCTAGTCCAACCCCCTGCTCAGGAAGGAAACTATACCATTTCAGACAAATGGTTATCCAATTTCTTCTTAAAAACGTCCCGTGTCAGAGCACCCAAAACTTCTGGAGAAAAGCTGTTCCACTGATTGTCCTCACTGCTGGAAAGCTTCTCCTTAGTTCCAGGTTGTTTCTCTTTTTGGTTTATTTCCAGCCATTATTTCTTGTTCCTGCCTTCAGTTCCAAGTACTTTGGAGAATAGCTTGACTCCCTCTCCTTTGGGGCAGCCCCTTAGATATTGGGACATTGATACCCTGCCGTCCCCGGTCCTCCTTTTCATTAAACTAGACATAAAATGTGTAAGCAGCTTTCATGGTCTCCCAGGGTAACAGCATTTTCTAGACAGACCATGGCTGCAAATGTTGCTAGCACCAAATTGGATGAGACAATTGGTGTGAAAAGCCCACACCGCAAGGGCTGGCCAAGCAGATTGGAAGGAACTGTGTGTGATGCCACAGGGCTGCTGCACACAAGAAGCGGCCACCTGAGGCTGGTAAATTTCCATCCCACAGAGGAAAAGTACCCACAAACTTCGTGCCGCTGCAGGAAACATGTGAAGGGCAGAGAAAGCCTCAGAGACAGATTAACAGGAGTTGGAAGGGACCTTGTAGGTCATCTAGTCCAACCCCCCCGCCCAAGCAGGAGACCGTACACAAAATTCATTCATGGTCAAAAAAAAAAATCCGGGGTGTCTTCTGTCCCTGCAGGATAAGTGGCTTCACAACTTCACAGCCCACGACAAGGAAGAGAAGTTCAACAATCTCAGATTCAAATCACTTAGTGGAACCGAGATGCTGATTTTGCTTCATTTCCCCCCTGTAACACTTTTCGGTGCACGGAAAAGTCACGTTTTTGAACAGCCCTCCCCCGCAAAAATCCTCAGTTCCTTGTTTAGAAAAATCCAACGAAGAGGAAGAAGTATTTCTTAGGAGCTGCGTGGTGTTGGCTGGGGAATTCTGGGAATTGAAGTTCACCCATCTTGAAGCTGTCAAGATTGGGAAACATTCAGTGGGATTCAAATTTTTTTTACTACCGGTTCTGTAGGCGTGGCCTGGCTTGGTAGGCATGGCAGAGGGAAGGTTACTGCAAAATCCCCATTCCCTCCCCACTGCCCACTGCCATCAGTTCAATCCTGACTGGCTCAAGGTTGACTCAGCCTTCCATCCTTCCAAGGTTGGTAAAATGAGGACCCAGATTGTTGGGGGCAAGAAGCTGACTCTGTAAACTGCTTAGAGAGGGCCGTAAGCACCATGAAGCGGTATATAAGTTTAACCACGATTTAATAAATAACTCACAGCTAGTTGATTTTGCACACAGAAAAAAAAAAACCCTGTGAACCACATATTGCCAATGTTCTCTCAACACCTCCCTGGAAGGTCCCCCTTTTTAAAAAAAAACAATTTAAATAAATAAAAAGAGAACTGCCTTGCAAAGCTCCAATTCTGGGCACGGAATATATTTGTGGAAGAACTGCCTCTTTCTTAAGTTTCATGTTCTGCAGAGCCATTGAACAGCAGTAAGGAACAGGGCTGGGGAATGCTTCCCCTTTCTTCAAAAGGCAGATATGACTTTGTTTTCCCTTGAAGACGTTTCGCTTCTCATCCCAGAAGCTTCTTCAGCTCTGGCTTGGATGGCGGAGAATGGAAGGATTGATCCTCCTTGCAGACAGCTGGTCATTTGCATCCTTTTAGAGGGTCGTTGAGGCCACTTGGAGGTTGATCTGTGTCCTCAGGGTCACCTGAGTGGTGCAAATGGGTGGGGAGCCTTCTCGGAAGCGCTGAAAGGACTGTGTTGTAGACTGGAGATAGACGATGTCGTATCCCTCGCTGTTTCTAATTTCTGAAGCTTGGGGAGGAAAAACGCAAGAAGCAGCATTTTTCCTTCTGCTCTGAGTCAGAGGAAAAGAGGAACTCTGAGCACCAACAACTCTCACCCAGACTTTCTTATTCCACAAAGGCTGCATCCGAATCAGAACGGAGCTGGAACGGACCTTGGAGGTCTTCTAGTCCAACCCGCTGCCTAGGCAGGAAACCCAACACCACTTCAGACAAATCGTTATCCAACATCTTTTTAAAAACTTCCAGAGTTGGAGCATTCACAAACTTCTGGTGGCAAGTCGTTCCACTGGTTAATTGTTCTCAGCGTCAGGAAATTTCTCCTTAGTTCTAAGTTGCTTCTCTCTCTCCATCAGGGGCTTTGGAGAATAGCTTGACTCCCGTGAGTTGTCCTCTCTGTCCAAAATGTGGGTTTTTGCTGTCTTTAAAAGAGCAGCCTTTTGTCTTTCAACGGACTGCTGAATCTAGTCCTGATAGATTTGTTCTCCTGTGTTGCGTTTGAGGAGTCATTTCTCCAATGGACAGGTCTCAAAACACGCCTCCCTGCCTTGTACTGCATTCGGCAGTTTGTGTCTGGGTGTTTTATCCTTGGGGGGTCCCATAAGGTTCCACCTTTGGGGGCTTAAAAGAGGGAGGGAAGCACCTTTGAGACAACCATGACCTGGATAACCGAGAATCTCCTTAGACATTCCCCTCTGAATGAATGGAAAACTGCTGGTGACTTTCTACCGTTGCACTGTACAGAGTATATTAACTTCCTGTAGGGTTTGCCAATTGCACAGGGGCAGATAGGACAGCACTCCAGAGAGTTAACATCATTGCTCAGCAGATCATAGGTTGTCCTCTCCCCTCTTTGGAAGAGCTTTAGAGCTCCTGCTGCCTTAAGAAAGTTCAAAACATCCTCAAAGATCCATCTCATCCTGGGCACCCCCTTTTTTTGAACCTATTACCCTCTGGCAGACGGTACAGGATAATAATAAAAACAAGGACAAATAGGCTGAAAAACAGCTTCCATCCCAGGGCAGTAACTCTACTGAATTCTGCTGTATAGTGCAATGTTGATGCGCTGTCGGGGGTTTCCGGTTCAATGTGTGGAGGGTGAAGGATGTGTGTGTTTGTGTTTATTTTCATGGTCATGATGTGCACTGAAGATGGGGTTTGATTTTGTTGGACGAGGTGCAGTGACAAGAAGCTAAACTAAGCTAAATTGATCCTGAAAAGCAAATCCAGAGTCCTGTTAAGCAAAGCTCCCAAGATCGAAACTGGATTTGAACAGACGACCGCCACACACAAGCTGTGTTGCAAAAAATCTCCCCTTTAATTGGTCCCTGAAGGACAAAGCAGCGGTGAGCATCCCACAAGGCTCCCATTCTGCCAGAAATCCCCCCCACCCCCCAAATGCAGTGTTTTCTCAACCTGGGTCTCTTTTTAAAAGATGTGCACTACAATTCCCAGAATTCCCCATGGCAGCTTGTTGAAGGCCACACTTTTTAAAGGGACCAACACCCCTTTAAACCACACCTTTTAAAGGAGCCAACGCTGGGAAGCACTAACACCTCATTGCTCCCAGCAAGGATGTTGATGCCACTTGACCCCAAAGTCTCCCACCCCAAAGCAGAGAAAGACCCCACAGGAAAATGAGGGGGGCAGGCAGATCCTAGAAGCACCTCGCGAGCTTGCCTGCCTTCCTGGGCTCTTTTCCACACTTTGATTGAGACTTGATCTCACCTAAGCTTTCCACAACATGGGGAGAGAGAGCCCTTTAAGGCTAAAGACTTCAACTCCCAGCATTCTTAAGCCAACGTGCTAAGAATGCTGGGAAATCCCACACTAACCTCTGGGGATCCCAAAGGAGAGCCAAAAACTTGCCTAGACTTGACTTTGATAACTTTTCAAAGAGTTTTTTTTTTTAAAAAAAGAAAATTCTGTATTTTTTCGGTTTTGGCTCGATCTCTACAACACACCAGGTAGGCAGATCAATTCTGTAAGCTCAGGGCTCCAATTCATTCAGGTCCCAGCACAGGGGATCCATTTTTTCCAGAGTGCATTTGAATCCAGCGTGCAATTTCGCCTGCTGTTGTTTTCTGAACAGCAGAGTGTAAACACAATTAGTGGCTGACCCAGGTCTATGCCTTTTTTTAAAAAAAACCCAGCTGCCAACCACTTTCCCCAACCGTGTTCCTGTGGGTTTAACAGGTTTCAAAGTGAGAATTACCTAAAGGACATGGATTTTCAAGAAAATCAAAGGCTTACAAGTCCCCTTCAGAGAGAGAAAGAGGAAGGAAGGAAGGAAGGAAGGAAGGAAGGAAGGAAGGAAGGAAGGAAGGAAGGAAGGGGAGAGGGAAGAAAGGGAGGGGGTGGGAGGGAGGGAGGAAGGAAAGGAAGGAAGGATAGGAAGGAAGGAGAGAGGGAAGAAAAGGAGAGGGGGAAGGAGGAAGGAAGGAGGGAAAGGAAGGAAGGGGAGAGGGAAGAAAGGGAGGGGGAGGAAGGAAGGAGAAAAAGGGCAAAGAGGGAGGGTGGAGAATTGGAGGTGAAGGGGAGAGGAAGGAAGGAAATGGAGGAAGGCAGAAAATAAAGTGAAGGAGGGAAGGAAGCAAGAAAGGAAAGGGAAATATGGAGAGAGAGAGAATTGAAGGGGAAAGAAAGGAAATGGAGGGAGGGAGGGAAGGAAGGAAGGAAAGGAGAAAGGGAAAGAGAAGGGGGAAGAAAGGAGAATTGGAGAAGGAAGGAAATAAAAGAAGGGAGGAAGAAAGGAAAGAAAGAGAGAGATCAGGAAGGAAGGAAGGAAGGAAGGAAGGAAGGAAGGAAGGAATAAATTATTTTTTTTCCTAAGTGGAAAGACCCACATGATGATTGGAAACAAGAGTTCAACATTCTGGGTCTTTGAGATCAGGACAGGAAAAGCAGAATTAGCAAAGTCAACCTGTCCAGGCACACACATTTCTCCCCCGAAGGTGGCAAACGAAGGCACCCACCTACCATTTTGGCAAAAGCTCAGGACATTGTGCAGCGGGGACCCCGGCCGTAAGGCTGAAGAAAAAGCTAAAAAACATTCCCACTCTCCACACCCTTGTCCTTTTCAGAAAAATATCCGCATTCAAGCCAACTTGAGCTCTGTAAACACAAATGTCCTCAGGGTTGGGAACTGTGCGCCGTGTATGGTGAGGGGTGTTGCGTGTTGTAAGAAGAGACCCTTGGAGAGTCAACTCCCAACCAGTAAACCGTTAAGTCGGGTCCCCAAACCTGGGAACTTTTAAGAACTTCAACTCCCAGAAGTCTCCAGCCAGACATGCCTGGTTTTTTTTTTTTCCTCCCTTAATCTCCTAAAGTGGAGAGAGATTGCAGAGGAAGGGATTACGAGAGAGTCAGCTATGCTGGCTGGAGAATTCTGGGAGTTGAAGTCCACAACTCTTAAAAGTTCCAAGTTCGGAGGCCTCTGTGTTAAGTCATGTCCCATTCCTGCTCGATCCAAGAGAAGGTCTCGGTGTGGTTGTCACCCCAGAAATCCACAAAATCCTTATCCATGCAAGGAGAAGGCCCTGAGATCACATCCCTCTCCAGGAATCCTGATTATTCTAATTTTTTTGAGATGAATTCTGCCCCCTTTAGGGGAAAACAATAAATAAGCCCTACCCCACGGGGGCAGCTAAGACTGGCACCTTTGCAAAAACGATCCAGGAAGCTCAGTTGGTCTGTCCGTAAAATTAGGTCCCCGGAGAAAGGGGGCCACTTCGGGCTGCCCGTCAGTTGATGGGTTCGTAATCCGAACACAGTTTCTGCTGCCTCGTGAGCACCGCCAGGCTGCCCACGATGAGAAGCACCGCCGGGGTGCCCAGCGCCACGGCCAGGATCCCGATGACCAGCATAGAGAAGTCCTCGTGTGGGGGCTCCCCAAAACCCACCAGGGCAGACCTGGAAGGAAAGAGATGGAAGAAGGGGGGACAAGTATTTCTATGGTCTTTCTAGAGTTGCCAACAGAAAGGGAGGGGGGAGCAGTGCGGCAGCTTGCAAACCGAAACTGCATTCCATAGATGTTTTCAAAGATAGTAACTAGGTCAGTGGTCGCCAACCGGTGGGCCGGGGACCACTGGTGGTCCGCAGAGAAATGTGCCCCCCAAAGCAATGAATCCAAGCTGCGCGGGAACACAAGGCTGTGTCGCCCACATGGCCCATGGGAACACAAGGCTTGCGTTGCTTGCATTGCAAACAACACGAAGTAGTGAGGGGAGGGGAGGAAGGGAGGAGGGAAAGAACTTGCCCCACTTGACCCACGTGCCTGGCCTGGCCACTGGGCTGCTTCTCTCCACTTCTTTCTTCTTCTGCTTTTGGCTGCACGCAAGGAAAGCAGCAAAAGTCTTTCTTTCTCTCCCCCAAACTCCACCAGAAATGAGTCTTTGGGACCCTGCAAGGCCTCCTGCTCCAAGAGGCTTGCGCCGGTGCAACAAGTCTCACAAAGACTTGTTTCTGGGGGAGAGAAAGAGAGACTTCTGCTGCTTCTGCTGCTTTCCTTGCATGAAGCCAAAAGTCTCTCTCTCTTTCTCTCTCCCACCCTCCTGAGAACGGAGCTGAAGACAGTATCCTACGATCCCAAAAAAAGAACGATCGGTAGGAAAACGGGGTGGGGGATTTTCCTGCAGACTTTTGGGGGGATTTTCCCAGGGTCTCTGGTCTGCGGGATTTAAAATTATAAGTTTGGTGGTCCCGGAGGTCCAAAAGGTTGGCAACCCCTGGACTAGGTGACTGAAGTTTCTGCTGTGCAAAATTCTAACGGGAGAGCATAATTGATGACTCTGGGCTATGGATGTGTCTCATTGGAGAATATGTATTATGATATACCCAGCGGGGGATGGAGGGAAAACCAGGGTCAAGGGGGACAATGAATGATGTGCCTCAGAGTCGGCTACACCCAGGCAGTGCCAGACATGTTAACTCCCAATAAATCTTCTTTAAGTTTTGGAAATTCGGCTACAGACTCATGATTTAAATGGGGGGGGATAACTGCCGGAATCCTGACAGGTGGGCTGCTATCGGTTTGCACCGGTTCAAGCGAACCGGTTGTTAATTTTACATCTGGTTCTCCAAACCGGTAGTTGCAACGACTGGCAGATCCCTCCCAGGAGTTTTCACATGGCCCATTTCGGATCCCAGGTAAGTGCAGGGCCCGTACGGAGGCTCGGGGAGGGAGAAAATGGGCCCGTTTCCGGCCTCCAGACAGCCTCCGGAACCTGGGGAAGGCTGTTTTCCATCCCTCCCGGAGGTTTGAGGAAATCCTCCAGAGCCTGGGGAAGGCAAAAATGGCCATCCCGCCGTGGTGCAGGAGGCCGACTAGGCCCCGCCCAACATGGCCCCGCCCACCCAGTCACCAGGCAGACGACCCTTTGCTAAATTTTTGGAAGCCCATCCCTGGTTCGTTTCGTGACCGTTGAAAGTTACAACAACAACGAATGCAAAATGAGTCCTTACAAGTAATCCTTGACTGACAACAGCTCATTTAGTGACTGTTAAAAAGTTACAACCGTGAATGCAAAATGAGTCAATAGCAGGGAGTCCTCGACTTACAACGGTTTGCTTAGTGACCGTTCAAACTTAACGACGACCCTGATTGCAAAATGAGTCCTTACAAAGTAGTCCTCGACTTACAACGATTCTCTTTTATCACAGCCAGCGAAGAAAGTGCCCGCTTGGTCCTATCAAGACTGGGAGAACTGGGCTATCTGGATCACAGGGCAGGAAGGGAACCCCAATTTACGAAATGATGCCTTTCAAAACCACAGGAAGGAGTTCCCGGTGATCTAGGAAGGAGACCCCACACCCTCGGCTTCCGGCAAAGACAACCCCCTGCCCCTCCTCAATCCCAACCATCAAGGGATCCTCACCAGCTCAAGTATCTCTTCTCTCTGTAGCCTTCGTTGTCCTCACTGCCAAAGGAGATATTGAGGGCAGACAGACTGCAGCGCTGCTCGACGTCCTCCCCGAAGTAAGCCCGGAGAATCCTGAACTCGGGGCCGAGGGTGCGCACCTCCTGAAGTGGGTAATACTGACAGTGGACGGTGTTTACCCGATGGGGCGTTTTAGAGTTGTAGGCAGCCATCTTCCACTGCAGGAAGCTGGACCCCAAGCTGTGGTTGTGAGGCTCGGAGATCAGCTGGGCCATCTGGGAGGAAAGGGGAAAGGAAACACGACGCCATGGTTAGCCTCCATTTTGGGGAGGGTTGTTTTGTGTCCCCCGTGTACAGCAAGCAAGCAAGCAAGCAAGACCGATGAGGTGGCCTAGAGGTGGAGTTCTCGCCTCACCATCAGGCTTATGAATTCGATCCTAGCTAGAGGCAGATATTTTCTCTCTCTGGGCACAATGAGAATATCTCTGCCGAACAAAACTCCTCATTGGCAACAGGAAGGGCATCTGGCCAGTAAACACTCAGCTCCTCCATTCAGTTGCATCAGATTCCGCCCCGCAAGGGATTATGGAGTCGTTAAAAGGAGATGATGATGTATAGCAACCAAAAAAGGCCAGTTGCCTTTTGAAAAAGCATCTTCAAGAGAGGTCTATGACAACTCGCCACAGGATAGAATAGAATGAATGAGCTGGAAGGGACCTTGGAGGTCTTCTAGTCCAGCCCCCTGTTCAAGCAGGAGAATTTATATCTCGGATAAGTGACTGTCTAGATTCTTCTTAAAAAACATCCAATGATGGAGCGCCTACGATTTCTGGTGGCCAGCTGTTCCACTGGTTAATTGTCCTCACCGTTAAGAAGATTCTCCTTAATTCAACTCGCCATGACCAACTAGCCACAGGACAACTCGCTGCGGGACAATTTGACAATTTAATGACTGAAAATAAATTTTAAAATATTTTAATTTTTGTCATTCATGTTTCGTTCTGTCCCTCCTTTTTGGCATCCTTTCTTTCATGATTCTATCCCACCGTTTCTTCGATATTATAGTGTGACTCTTGTCCCGCATCGAGTTAATTGGCCACGATGAGTTGGCTACTACAAGTTGGCTGCAGCTAGTTGTGTTCTGACTCAGCTCCCCAAAGACAACAAACCCTCTGAAGTGAACTCAAAAGATTCCTTTATTAGAAACGCCGGCACCACGGCAAAAAGTTTCTCTCTCACCGCCGGCTAACAAGTCCGTCCAGCCGGGAGATGAATAGTTGTCTGCCACACCTATCCATATCTACCCCCTGCCTTCACTAGCAGGGGTGCCTCTATCTGCCCAAGGTCCGGCCCATAGATTTCCACTGCTCTCCTCTCCTCTGCCTTCTGCATCAGGCACTGGGCCCAGCTGTTCCTCCTCTTCCTCATCAGCCACCTCCAGACCTGGAGGCTATTGACTCTCCCTCCAAGGGCTGACGGATGGGCCAAGCTCCGCCTCCCTCTCTTTGACACTCCATTCCCTCTTCCCCTTCCGAGCTCTCAGGTGATATCGTGTTTCTCCAACAATACGGCCTCCACCAATAGGAAGGCCCTGCATAATTTCTACACACGAGGTGAAATTAAGTCCCGTCCCCAAAATTTAGACCTATTTAAACCATGCGTTTCCCCGCCGTTTCTCGATTGTTCGTTAGAACTATGGTACACGGAGTGAAGAGAAATGGGGGGAAGGAGAAAACCTGCCTTAGGAGCGCCCTGCAGGTAGCCTAGGATAGAATACCCCGATCGAACATCAGGCGATAGAAGCTCCCCAGAGGCAGAGTCATCACCACTTCGATTGGCCGGGACAAGCGGCCTCGGGGCGAGAGCCCACGCACACTCCCCTCGCCACGAAGCCGCTTCTACCGGCCGATCGAAGCGGCTGGTGACTGCCCCTGGGGAGCTTCCATCGTTCGAAATAAAGTGCCTCTTGGCAAGGGGACTCGAGCAGCCACGCCTCGCCCTGAAGCGGCTGGAGACCCTTCGGGGAGCTTCAATCGGCCGATAGAAGCGGCTTCATGGCGAGGGGAGTGTACGTGTGCTCTCGCCCCGAGGCCGCTTCTACCGGCTGATCGAAGCGGCTGGTGACTGCCCCTGGGGAGCTTCCATTGCCCGAAATAAAGTGCCTCATGGTGAGGAGATGTGGGCAGCCACACCTCGCCCCGAAGCGGTTGGAGGCTCTTCGATCGGCCGGTAGAAGCGGCTTCGTGGCGAGGGGAGTGTGCGTGGGGTGCTCTAGGTGGGGGAGCAAATTAAGTCACCCCCGAAAAGAGGTCCTAGCCGTTTTTTCAGGGGTCAAAAGAAAATAAGGCCCGGCCTGATGAGAAACACGGTACTGACCCTGACTCCCACTCTGCCTCCTCCTCCTCTGATTCGGCTGCTGGAGGGGCCGGTGGCCAACAGGCCACGCCAAGTTGCTCGTGGCAACTTGTCCCATTCTGCCTTTGGGAGGCCCTCTGAGCCTGAAGCCCCGTGCGAATCCAGCCAGCAATGGCTCCATCACCCAAACCATGGCCGAGAAGACTCTCGACTGGTAACCCAAAGCCGATGCCTCGGCCGTACCTCAAAAATGGTCGGGGTGTATTCGTCGTCGATGGAGCGGGCCGACTGCAGCTGCTTCCTCCGGCTCCCCTCCTCGACCGCCAGGATCTCCAGGGCAAAGCGGGAGCGGTTCCCCCGCGGCGCTACGCCCTCCATGGTGAACTCCACCTTGGAGGTGTTGGCGCTGTGCAGAAGGCGCGGGAGAGGCCCGTCGCGGCTGCCCTCTTCGTACGCCGTCACCTGCAAGGGGGGGGCAGAGAGGCAGTGGCAGGAGGATGGTGGCCCAGACTGACCACAATCTCACCAGCCTTCCCTTCCCTCCCTAACCTGGTTCGAGTTAACCTTGATTTATCAGGGCTTGGCAAAGGAGGTTGTCCCATGAAGGGTTCAATGCAGGTAGTCCTTGAAATTTGGAGCCCCAAATTTCCGTTGCTAAGCAAGACATTTGTTCAGGGAGTTTTCTCCCCATTATACGACCTTTCTTTGCCATGGCTGTTAAAGGAACCACTGCAGTTCTTAAATCAATAATGTGACTGAGCTTCCCCGTTGGCTTTGACTTTGGTAACTTAGCAACCCGGTTATTAAGCGAATCTAGCTTTGCTTGTGAGGTGGTCGCAAAAGGAGATCACATGACCACAGGACACAGCAACGGTCGTAAGTATGAGTCAGTGGCCAAGAGTCCGAATTTTGATCACGTGATCACGGCCCTGCTTACAAAGCTCATAAGGACAGGGGGGGAAAAAAACAGCCGTAAAATCTCTTTTTCCTCAGTCCCGTCGTAACTTTGAACGGTTGCTAACCGAACCGCTGCAAGACGAGGACTAACCTGTAATTCAACCCACAGCCATTTCCAAAAGGAGACAACCTCTGCCCCACATCACATATACAAACCCAGTCCAACTTACCTTGAAAGAGATGCTCCCGTTGCCGAAGGTGCCTTCGTGGCTGGAGCCCTGGAAGTCGGCGCTGAGGGCCGTTTCGTTCAGCCGCCCATCCAGGCTGGCCCAGGTGAAGTTGCCCAAGTTGTAGCTGGGGTAGACCTGCCCCGCCTGGACCGAGTCCGACAAGTTGCTTCTGTCGTATTCCCAGAGCTGCAATACAGGGAGAGCTTGACTTATAGCAGTTCGTTTAGCGGCCACTCAAAGTTACGACGGCACTGGAAGAAAGAGACTGAGGACCATTCTTCCACACTTATGACTGTTACAGCGCCCCCAGGGTCATGTGATCAAAATTCAGCTGCTCGGCAACTGACTCGTTTTTATGACCGTTGCTGTAGTTCCAAGATCATGGGATCCTGTTTTGCGACCTCCAGACAAGCAAAGTCAACAAGGGGAAGCTAGATTCACTTAATAACCAGGTTGCTAACTTATCGACTGCAGCGATTCACTTAACAACGGTGGTGTGAAAGGTCGTAATATGGGGCCAAACCCACTTCACAAATGTCTCGCTTCACCACCACAGACACATTGGGCACAATTGCGATTGTATGTTGAAGACCCTGTCTAGGTTTAGATATCTGGGAGCACTACATTGGCCAGCCCCAAGGGACCTTTTGTGGCTTCTTCGGTGATTCACTTAACAACTAAGGCAAGGAAGGCCGTAAAATGGGGCAAAATTCACAACCACAGAAATTTGGGGCTCAATCGTGGCCATAAGTCAGGGTCTACATGCCAGCTGCCAAGCGTCTGAATTTTGATCACGTTGACCGTAGGGATGCTGCAATGGTCATAACTGGGAGGACAAATTGTAAGACACTCTGTTGAGTGCCACTGTAACTAAATCATCATCATTTAACAACCCCATAATCATTTGCAGGGTGGAGTCTGGGCAACTGAATGGAGCTAGCAGAGTGTTTGAATGGCCGGATGCCCTTACCGACACCAATACAGAGTTATATTCAGCAGATATATTCTCATTGTGCCCAGAGAGAGAAATATTTGATCAAACTCAAAGCTGCCTGATTGTGAGGCAAAAGGTCCACCTCTAGGCCATCGTACCACTCATTTCCATTCCACAGTGGACCCCCAAATTTGAACGGCAACTGAAATGGAGCTGAGTGTTTACTGGCCAGTTGCCTTTCCTGTCACCAATGTGGAGTTTTGTTCGGCAGATATATTCTCATTGTACCCAGAGAGAGAGAAATAGCTGCCTCTCCCTAGGATCGAACTCACAGCTTCTTGAGGGCGAGGCGAGACATCTAGGCCCCCACACCACTCTGCCACTGTTAACAAAATGAATTGTCACAAATCAAGGACTACCTGTATCCTCTTGCCTTGCTCCCCATCCCTCAGCTCCCTCCCCGCCGGACGCACCCTTGGAAAGACCACCGCGGTGGAATACAAGACGCTGCTGGCTGGTTCGATCCGGATGGCTCCAGCCGGGGATGAGGACAGGAGCTGGGTCCAGTTGACGCGAAGGGAACTGTTGTCACTCGTGGTGTACACCAACAACACCGTGGGGACCCCGATGGTACTCCAGATGTAGTGAAGCGTGTCGTTGACGCCCACTGCTCGGGTGTGCAGAAGGTTTACACCCGGGCTCCCCCAGCCTGGGTTGTACTCCAGAGAGACCTACAAAGAGATTTGCACCAACAAGCTAAAGTTCACAAACAGGTGCCATTAACTAAGCCGTTGCTTTTTCGTCGTTGCGTGCCTGCACCCCTAATGCAATGCATGCGCAAAATCCCCCCTGCACCTCTGCGCATGGGTGCACGAAGCCCCCTGCGTGCACCCCACCACCTGTGCAATCACGCATGTCTCACGCGTGCACCCTGCCCAACTATCAGCTGGCAGGCGGTGGGCGCACACACACGCACAGTGGATCTGTCCTGGGCGACAGCACGCGTGCCAGCAGAAATGGCTACGCGTGCCACTTCCGGCATGCGTGCCATAGGTTCGCCATCACGGAACTAAGCCATGAATCATGGTTAGTAAGCTAGGGGGCTAAAGCCGGTAGTTCTGGACTTACGACCGCAATTGAGCCCAACATTTCCTGTTGTTAAGTGAGACATTTCTTAAGTGAGTTTTTGCTCATTTTATCACCTTCCTCGCCATGGTTGTTCAGTGATTCATGGCAGCTGGTATGTTAATAACCTGGTTGTTAAATGAATCAAGTGTTCCCCTGGTCAGAAGGTTCACCATCACGGAACTAAGCCATGAATCATGGTTAGTAAACTAGGGGGCTAAAGCCAGTAGTTCTGGACTTACGACTGCAATTGAGCCCAACATTTCCTGTTGTTAAGTGAGACATTTCTTAAGTGAGTTTTTGCTCATTTTACCACCTTCCTCGCCATGGCTGTTCAGTGATTCATGGCAGCTGGTATGTTAATAACCTGGTTGTTAAATGAATCAGAAGGTCGCAAAAGGGGAATCACGTAATCCCAGGACACTGCAACTGTCGTAAGATTAACAGAGTTGGAAGGGATCCAACTCCCTGCCCAACCAGGAGACTCTACGCCATTTCTGAGAAATAGCAATCCGGTCTCTTCTTGAAAAGTCCCAAGGATGACACTCCCACAACTTCTGAAGGCAACTTCTGTTCCGTCGGTTGATTCCTAACTGAAATTCAATAATTTAATGCAACTTCCTGAAAGTAGCTGGGTAAAGTTGGATTACTCATAGTCTCTCTCTGTCCAACCCTGTCACAAGGTTATTGTTGTGTGGAGAATAGGAGGAAAAAGGAGTAGTAAATATGTATGTTGTTGCCTTGAATAATTTATCAAAATAATAAAAGGCAGGATTAAAGAAAAAGCAATCACGAGGCTCATCAAGCGAGTTTGGTTTCCCCAAGAGCTGGGATGAGATAACCACCACATCAAAAAGTATGACTTGGTGCCAGGGTTTGGTTGTTTTTAATATTTTTAATTTGTGCTTAGTTTTACAGTTTTAAACATTGCCTTATATGTGGATTGTGAACCATCCAGAGTTGATTATGTGGGCTACATAACTATTTTCAATTAAAAAAAAAAAACTAATAAAGTTTTAAAGTGTAGATTTAAAGCCACGGAAATACAATGAATACGGAAGAGCTCGTGCCAACCGGGTGCCTTCCCGGCAGGGAGGACTCCAGCTCCCATAATCCTTTCTTAACTCACACGCTGGGACAGCCTTAGGACGGGGAAGGTCTGATCTAAGTTCAAGGGCTTCCCTTTAGGTCAGAGCTTCTCACCTTGGCCATTTTAAGAGGTGTGGACTTCAATTCCACGCAGGCTGGGGAATTTCACACAGTTTAAAAGTTGTCCAGGTTGGGAAACCCTGATTTAACGTCTTCCACAATGAGTTTGGCATATTTCTTTCTGTATAAGATTTCCATGCCACCCACTTTTCTCATGCTGTCGTGTGAGAGGGCTTATTGGGAAATTCTGGGATTTGAAATCCACCAGTTATTAAAATGGCCAGCATTGAGGAGCCCTGGTTTGGACTGATGCCAAGTTTCAAATGTTTTAAGGCCTGGTCAAACCTGGTTAACTGGTTATTCTTGACCCTGAGCAGCCCAGGATCCCTGATCACAGGGCTTCCGTGTTGTTAAGGTTGTGTGAACAGACTCTTCACCTTCACACTGAATTCTATTTGATTTGGAATGCATGGGTTAAATAGTAGATATAAAGATAAATAAAGAATATGAAATATTACGGCAGGCTAATAAAATGTAAAATACGCATCATAAAACATAAAAGGGAAAAATATTTGGAGTAAGAAATACATATTGTACATATTTTAGTGGAAAGGAAAAGAATATATATAATATTAGCTGGATACTTGTGCTTTGCTATGAAACTATGTGGTTGGGCTTAGTTTTTGGGGATGAAAATAAGGGGGGGGATTGTGCCTCTGCCTACCAGAATCCATCGGTATTCATCTGGCTAGCATTCTGTCAGTGTGTGAGAGAGTTGAGGGCTGTTTGGAAACTGAAAGAGTATTTGCTGTGTGAGCAAGGAGGAGACAGCAAGGAGCCTGGGCGTGGCTTAACTCAACTGTTCTGTACTAAAGCTGTTTAGTGTGGTGAAACTGAAACTCCTCTCCTCTGCTTGTGTTTTGCATTTGGAGTAGATTTGGATTTGGAGGGGGAATAAAACTCCTTAGCATCAGAGCATGTTAATAATAATATCAAATACTAATGCTCTAATGGTCACTTTGAAGAAGACTTTCTTAGTGAGCCCATAGAAGCCAAGAGGAATCTACGGGCCAAATTTCAAGTTTGTAGGCTTTACGGTTCTGGAGATTTTGTGATGATGCCTTTGCTTTTATATATAGATATAGAAAATAGATACAGATATAATAAAAACATATGGAAACTGTATGTATACCAATACTGAAGTGTTGCCAAAAAATGAACATTGTGTTATAAAATGAGGAAAATTGTTCAATAAAAATATTTTTTTAAAAAAGATTACAGGTAGTCCTTGACTTACGACTATAATTGAGCCCAAATTTCTGTTGTTAAGCGGGACACTTGTTAAGTGAGGTTTGCCCCCATTTTAAGACTGTAATGTTTGACACAGTTGTTAAGTGAATCACTGCCGTTGGTAAGTTGTTAAGTGAATCCCCACTGACTTTGCTGGTTACAAAAAAGGTGGCCAGAAGGGATCTCCTGACCCCCAGGACACTGCGGACCGTCATAAACAGGGGTCAACTTGCCAAGCTGTCTCAGTTGTGATCCCATGATGGACGCTGCAATGGTCGTGAAAGTGAAACATGGCCATCAATGGGAAGTCACTTTTTCCCAGTGCCCGTTGTAACTTGCCACGGTCACTAAACGAGTTGCTGTAAGTCGAGGACTACCCGTATTTCGAATTTAAGGGAGGAAACCGAGTGATGTTCTCCCCCCCCACCCCCGCCCGCCTCTTCGGGTGGGGGGGAGGCCTGGGAGCAATGCAAGAGCACCTCGGGGCATGCCCAGAGCGCCTTCCTCCTCCGCCTTCGCAAACCGCGTTCGAGGCTTCCCACCAGCCGGCCCTCCCGGCGGTTCCCCTTCCCCGCGTCCGGCACCTACCCTCCTCCGGTAGCCTCCCGCGTCCCCAGCGCAGCCGCCCGCCGCCCAGAGGAGAGCCAGGCCGGCCCAAGAAGCCGCCGCCACCGCCGCCAGCATGTTTTTCCCACTGAGGGCTTGTGAGAGCCCCGTCACGTGACCCGGCTGGCGTTCCTTCCGGGCTTCCCTCCAAGTGGGCGGGGACTCCCTTAAAGGGGCCGCGACAAAGCGAGCCAGCCTCGCCCTCCGATGAACGGAGGAGGGGGCTTCCCCTTCAAGCTCGGTTTGGGGGCAGAAGAGAGCCGAGGGGGAGGGAGACTGGCCGGCGGATGGCTTGCAGAGCTTTTCCAGCCAAGCAGGAAGGCTCTCCCTTGCTTAGAATAGAAAACGAAGGGACCTTGGAGGTCTTCTAGTCCAGCCCCCCTGCTCAGGCAGAAAACCCTTCTCTCTTCCTCCTCCGAGTAAGACTTGGAAGGGACCTTGGAGGTCTTCTAGTCCAGCCCCCTGCTCAGGCAGAAAACCCCACTCCTCCTCCGAGTAAGACTTCAAAGGGACCTTTGAGGTCTTCTAGTCCAACCCCCTGCTCAAGCAGAAAACCCTTCTCTCCTCCTCTTCCTCGTAACACTTGAAAAGGGACCTTTGAGGTCTTCTAGTCCAACCCCCTGCTCAGGCAGAAAACCCTTCTCTCCTCCTCTTCCTCGTAACACTTGAAAGGGACCTTTGAGGTCTTCTAGTCCAACCCCCTGCTCAAGCAGAAAACACTTCTCTTCCTCGTAAGACTTGGAAGGGACCTTTGAGGTCTTCTAGTCCAACCCCCTGCTCAGGCAGAAAACCCTTCTCTCCTCCTCCGAGTAAGACTTGGAAGGGACCTTGGAGGTCTTCTAGTCCAGCCCCCTGCTCAGGCAGGAGACCCTATCTGTGGCATTCTGGACAATTGGCTGTCCAATGAAAACCTCCAATGATGGAGCTATAACAATAGCGCTTAAGACTTATATCCCGCTTCAGTGTCTCTAAGCGGTTTAGAGTCAGCCTCTGACCCCCAACAATCTGGGTCCTCATTTAATCCACCTCGCAAGGACAGAAGGCTGAGTCGACATAGAGCCGGAGCACCCACAAGGCAAGCTGCTCCTCGGATTTGAGTCCATCCGGAGATTTAATGGATGAATATACTTGGATCCTGGGTTCCAGATTCCTGATTTGTGTGTCTGGGGAAACCCTTCCTCCAACCTATTCTCTTCCAGAACTGGACTACAAAGCCCATCTCCCCAGCCAAACATGGACATTCTCTCCTGTCACTCTCCCCTTCTCTTCCGTAACAATCCCACTTTTCATCTTAAGAACAGAGTCCTTGACTTACGCCCACAATTGAGCCCCTATTTTTTTTTCTGTCACTAAGTGTGATGTTTGTTAAGTGAGTTTTGCCCCATTCTACGACCACAGTTCAGTGCATCCCTGCAGCTGTTAAGTCAGTCACCCGGTTGTTAAGTGAATCTGGCTTCCCCGCTGATTTTGCTGGTTAGGAGGTCGCAAAAGGGGATCGCTTGAGCCTCGGAACACGCTGCGACCATCATAAATACGAACCAGCTGCCAAGCCTCTGAATTCTGATCCCATGACCATGCGGGTGCTGCCAGGACCGTTAAGCGTGAAAAATGGTGGCAAGTCACCCATTTTTCACGTGCCGTCGTAACTTTGAACGGTCACTGAACCAACCGTTGTAAGTCGAGGACTCGCGGTGCTTGAAGCCAGATCAGCCCCTGGCCGCGGGAGCTCTCCTCCACCACCTGCCTGCCAAGCTGGTTAAGGGTTAAAGAGGGGAGCAAACAACCAGAACCGAACGTTGTCGTTATCTATGAACGTTGAAGGGGCGTTTTTATTATTATTATCATCAATAAAGCCTCCAAGCAGCGACGGAGTACATTGAAGATGACAGCCTGCCTCCTCGGGGGAAACATGCCAACGCAGGGCTGCTGCCGTCCGCCTTCCTCCTCCGTGACCTACAACTAGAAACCGAATCGGTGTTTGGGCTTCAACCGTCTTTGAATCCAGAGGCTGAAGAACCACGTCCTCTTGAAATGCTCGTTGGGCTCCTCCTCCTGCCCTCCTCCAACCGTCCCCCAGGTTGGTTGCCAGAGGAGCTGCTTATTCTTGGGCTGCGTTGGGGGCTCCGGCCTGCTTGCTCTGGTCGTCGCCTTTCTTCTTGTGGCCGGATACGATGTCGTCGATCCGCAGCAGGAGGACAGCCGTCTGGGGAGGGAGGGAGGGAGGTGGACTGGTTACGACAAGGAAGAAGGCAATCGTCTTCTTTTAATGACACCCCTCCCTGCCCCTGGGTATAATCCCTTGCGGTGTGGAGTCTGGGCAACTGAATGGAGCTGAGTGTTTATTGGCCGGATGCCCTTTCCGGTCGCCAATACGGAGTTTCCCCCCCCCCCCAGCAGATTTATTTATTTATTAGAATTTTGTCAAACAAAAACGAGAACAAGAAAGAGAGAATAAAAATACAATGACAGGGACGATAGGCACGTTAGTGCACTTATGCAGGTCCCCTCTACTGACCACTTAAGTATGGAGTAAGGACTGTTATATTCTCCTTGTGCCCAGAGACAGAAAATATCTGCCTCTACCTACGACTGAACTCACAGTCTCCTGATTGTGAGGCGGGAAGCTCCCGCCTCTAGGCCACCACTCTATCAAGAAGACTATCAATAACCTAACTCTATCAATAACCCTCCAAAGTCCCTATCCCCACATTCAACCTGGCTAGAAGGCACCTGGGAACCCGAGAACGCCAACTCAAGCACAGTCCTGAGATATTTCATCGGAATGAAACTTCTGCCAATGGCTAAGGGGGTCTTGGGCCAGCCCAGAGCGACTCCTTGGGCCCTGGATGCTTTCGTCTCACCTCAACAGCCGTCTTGTAGGTCTGCAACTTGACAGAGAGGGGCTCCCAGATGCCCAAGTCCTTCATGTCAGCCAAGGCTCCAGTCTCTCCATTGACACCCCAGGTCTGGCTGCCTTCTTGAGTGTGCTTAGCCTGTGAGCAACAGATGTGGAGTTAAGCACCCCCAAACCAAGAAGCTCACCCCGTGTTTCACCTCGACCACCCAACGACTTCAAAGGGGTCCCGCACCCGTCCACCTCTTGCTCATTGTCAGAAATTCTAATTTTTATTTATTTTTTTTACTAAATACTTCCCATGATTGTTTGGAAAGATAACGTCCAGCGCCGGGAAAATCAGGAGATTTTGGTCAGTTCAAATGAGTATCAAGATTTATTGCAAGCTTAAGCACGCTACAAGAATCTGAGCTACTAACGATGAAGGGAAATGAGGAGGACAAGAATCTGAGTTACTAACAGTCAAGGGAAATGAGTGGTAGATAAAGAGGCATTCAAGGTGGGCTGGATTTAGATCTCTTATGGGCACGCAGGGATTCATGACTTGCTATGCATTTGACCCTTCCCACAGCCTAGTCATTTCCTACAGATAATCTGTCTGTCCCTTCTCTTCCCCCTCCTCCACCATCCGTGCAATGACCACACCACTCCTCTCCACCCAACAACCACAAGGACCTTTCCAGAAAGGGCAAAGAGCACAAGGCAAACAACTTGCACGGCGGGTGATCAGAGGCAGTTCTCACCCGCAAGGAAGTGAGGGCACGGATCGTGCTTGCGCCACAGTTCTGAATGAGGGTCCTGGGAATAACTTCTAGGGCTTGGGCCACGGCACGATAGGGCCACTGTTCCACCCCGGTCATGACTTTGGACTTTTCGGTTAAGGCGTGGGCCACGGCCATCTCGGAAGCGCCACCCCCTGGCACCAGCTGGGGGTCAACGAGGACGTTGCGACAGACCTGCATGGCGTCCTGGAGGTTCCGCTCCACCTCCTGCGGGAAGGAGAGAAACAGCCTGTGTGGAAGTTGAAGGCTTGAGGTCGTAGCAGCATTTTTTTACCCTCTAAAAAATAATTTTTGGTGACAAGTGGGTCGCAAAAGGAGCCATTCTTGGGGAAGGGGGGGGGGGCTGTGCCTGTGAGAATCATTTACCCTCCCCTTCTGAATCAAAGCCCCACCCACCTCCAGTCATTCTGGGCCAGCTCCGCCTCAGTAGCCAAGCAAGCAGTTAAATATCTTCCAGAAACAAGTCCTCACTACAAGTGGTCCTTAGTGACTGTTTCAAGTCACCTTCTTATTTCCAACATTCACCTCCCCCACAGCAGCGCCAATCGTGGGGTTTTTGTTTTTTTTTGAGAGCTGGAGGTTCGAAGACGAGAGTGGAGATTTCTTTTCTGCTCCCCTTGTCATCCTTTAACACGCCAAGGAAACCAGCTAAAAACAGTCAGGCCAGCCTCTTAAAAAGAGGACGTCGCCCAAAGGCTTCCTGTAGCCCTGTGAAAGGCCAGGAGGCTGCACTGCCACCATTAGGATCTCTGACATCGTTGCAAGCCCTTGAAATGCCCCCAAAAGCTCCACTTGAACAGTGGGCATGAGAGACAGCCACCCCTCACAAGCACTGCTGGCCAGAAAGCCAGCCCAAACCTGTGGCCATTTTCTTCAGAAGGAAAATTAAAAGCCTCGGGTGCCTGTTACAGTCTCAGAAGCTATTTTCTCAGGGGTGGAAGAGGTGGGGAGCGCTTGGAGGTTGCTCACCGCTAGAATCTCTTTGCTGGCACCCCGGAGCAAAATGGTGCAGGCCTTGGGCTCCTTGCAGTCAGTGATAAAAGTAAAGTACTCGTCTCCGATTTTCTTCACTTCGAAGAGCCGAGCGCCGGTCCCCACATCCTCTTCACGCAACTCATCCGTGCGGCTGACGATACGAGCGCCACAAGCCCTGCCAGGGGGGGAAAAATAAGCTGAGCTGACACAGAAGGGCTGTTAGCTGGTTTTATCCATCCTCATGTTTCCCTGCTAGTGGCAGAAGGTTCGGGCGAGCGTGGAATCAGCTGTCCCGTGCAAAGAATGTACGGAGATTTAATAACGTTTAGTGATTTAGGCATCCTCACCTTGCAATCCGGTTGTTGTCAGTTTTCCTCACCCGGCGGATTGCTGTGATGTTCGCTCTCATCAGGAAATGCTGAGCCAGGTCTAAAGGTTAAAAAGAAAAAAAGGCCTGGTTACATATTCCCTCCCTCCAGGGAAATAAGCACTGTCTCAATAAGGGTGGATGGTGTGCTTTACCAGAGATTCCTTTCTCTGTGATGATGAGGTCAGGCTTGACTTTGATCAAATGGTCGCACATCTGCTGAATAAATTCCTCTTCCATCTGTAGGATGCGGGCGAAGTCTTCCTCACGGGTTATTTCAATATCGGTCTGCTCAAAAGGAGGCAAAGGGTTCTGGGTGAGTTCACAGCTGTACAGTATTTGACCAATGTACAAATTGTTTAAACAGGTACCATTTCCCCATCTATCTAACGTTCATTGTTATTGCAGGACTTGCAGGTGAGTTCTAGTCCCGCCTTAGGCATGAAAGCGAGCTGGGCCAATCACCAGGTGAGTTCTAGCCCCACCTTAGGCATGAAAGCCAGCTGAGTGACATTGAGCCAATCACCAGGTGAGTTCTAGTCCTGCCTTAGGCATGAAAGCCTGCTGGGCCAATCACCAGGTGAGTTCTAGTCCCACCTTAGCATGAAAGCCAGCTGAGTGACATTGAGCCAATCACCAGGTGAGTTCTAGTCCTGCCTTAGGCATGAAAGCCAGCTGAGTGACATTGGCCAATCACCAGGTGAGTTCTAGTCCCGCCTTAGGCATGAAAGCCAGCTGAGTGACATTGAGCCAATCACCAGGTGAGTTCTAGTCCCGCCTTAGGCATGAAAGCCAGCTGAGTGACTTTGGACCTGTCAGTCACTTGGTCCCAACCCACTATATAGGGTTCTTGTGGTGAAAATAGAAGGAAGGAGTATTAGGTATATTCATTTTCTTAAGTAGCTTATAAAAGTAGAAGTGGGATATAAATAAAATTAATGGTGTGAGATACAGAGTACATCTGTAAGTCAAGCCAAAATCTCTGAATTTTCAGGTTCAGGAATGAGTCCCACAACTCTTGGTCAATATGTGGAAGATGCTTGAAAACCCTGCTTCCTCCCCCTAAACATTTGCTCAGTTCAGAAGAGGCGACAAGCTTCAGCAGCTGACAGACCTGACTCTCCCCCTTCTTGAATTCCAGCGAACAGTCCAGCAAAATGATGCGGGGGTTCTTGATGGTGCGCCGCATCCGAGGATGGGTGATATCTTTATTAATCATGACCCCAGGAAGGACACGGGAATCCTCAATAAAACCGCCAGGAATCTGAAGGTGACAAAGAGGCTATTCAGATCTTGGAGCCGCGGGATCGGCTTCTAGGCTAAACATCCCTCAGGGTAACATCCCATACCTGGATAAGGACACAACCATCTATAGGCTCTTGTCTTAATAAAGGATGACCAACCAGGCTTTCCAACGGCATCCACAGAAGCTCCTGAGCATTCTTTTTAAAGCAGCAACTACCCTGTTTCCCCAAAAATATGACCTACCCTGAAAATAAGCCCTAGCTTGATTTTTACACATGCACCCAATATAAGGCCTACCCCTAAAATAAACCCTAATTAAGATGGACGGGTAAAAATTAAGCTAGAGTGAGAATGGAAGGGTGGAACTGCCCTACTACTTACCTTTGGACAGTTGTAGCCAGGCTTCCCGCCCTCCCCCCGACACCTGCCTTGCCGGCCCATCTCTTCTGCAGCCGGCAAGGCTGGCAAGGCTTCCCTGAAGGCCTCTGGAGCTTATAACCTAGCTCCGGATCAATCTTATTTTCGGGGAAACATGAGTGAGCCAAGTTTTCTCTTGAGGATCAGAAAGTCATTTTTGACCATCATTTTGAAAAAGAACTCAAGAAGAAATGGCAATTGTTCTTTCTTCAGAAACAGCATCATTTTAGGGCAGACAAGCAATTACAGGCTTAAGTCATAAGTGGAGACAGAAGCTTTTTCAGAGCTCTCCGTTCTCAAAAGAACTTCTGAAAATAAGAACATGGACCTTTCTAAGATTGGGTCTTGGTCTATTAGTCCAATATTCTACTATGACTTCTCCAAGTTACTAGACTTTTTCCTAACTTGCTGTGTGAATTTTGCAAAGATGAAGATCCTGGGAATCGTGTCTGTAAAACTGGAATTACTAAAAAAAAAAAAAAAAACCCCACCCAACATATATGTAGATATGATCTTATTTCTGCCACAAAAGGCAGTATCAGGATTGATTCTCCAAATTTATCTCTTCTGGGCCTTCAGAATCCCCAAGCCCTAGAAATCCGGGTTTTTTTTCTTTGTACCTTTTCTACTTTGGCATACTTCTTGATGTCAATCTCCTTCCTGCCATTCTCTTCGAACTCCACTGTTTTGACTGCATCCAGGGCAATGCTGCAGGCCAGATCCGACCAGCGGTTTATAGCCTTGGTGCTGATGGCGCTGTTGATGATTTTAAGCATGGCTTCGCGGTTGCTGACGTCAACGGCAGTGCTGAAAAAACCAAGCATGAAGCCCATTATCTTTTTTTTTTAAGATACGTTTTTTATTTTATTTTATACAAACAATCCATCTTCCATTTAAACAGTGTGTGGTCTGGGTACAAATATCTTGTGCAGTAACGATTACAGTTTACACATATTCATTACCTTAGTGTTGATATTCTATTCTTAATATTGATATATATATCATTATAACAATCCCCTCTTGTTTAATTCTATTCACATTTTCTATATTTTGCTAATCTTCTTTAATTTCTAACTTCCACATTTATTCTCCAGCCTTTGATAAAATAATTCCTGTATAGTATTCAGTTTGTTCCTTCTCTTTAATTGCTAGCATTAGCCTATTCATTGCATGAAGCCCATTATCCAGAAGTCCATAAGAGACTATACGCATCTTTCCCAATAGCCAAGGACAAAGGAACTCGCCAAACGTTTGCTGACCTTTCAACTTTTAGGATCCTTCCCTTGCATACAGGTAGTCCTTGACTTATGAGTGTAATTAAGCCCAGAATTAAGATTGTAATAGTTGCATCATTAAATGAGGTTACCACATGATCATACTTGATTTTATTAACTTTTTTTATCTGGCAGCTGTTAAACTTATTTGGTGATATTAACCAAATCCATTTTATCTAACAGGCATTTTTTTGGGCCAGAAATTGGGAGTAAATGCTGGAAACTTGCAAAAAATATCAAAAATCACAATTGGGTGACCGTGAGATCTGCAGACAGCTCTCAAGGGGAGTTGGTTGCCAAGTACCCAAATGCAATCACATGATCATAGTGTATGTGCTTAGGGTGTCAAATTTTACAATGTTCAATTTCCAAACATTAGAGATGCTCAAAAGTTGTGACGTGCCTTGGGGATTGTAAAGATATTTTACTATGTTTGTGTGTGTTGCTATCAGAACTTCAAAATCGGGTCATAAACACTTTTTGGAGGGAGTCTAGCAACAACTGAGCCATTACAGAATCAATCCATCTTTATAGGAAATCTACTGCACCTGGTGTACACCAAGATTGCTGACTCATCAACTCCGACTAACACAGGGTGTTCAGGAATAATGGTTAAGGTAGTTCATCCAATCCAGAGAAAACCAGGTTAAGGAAAGGCAGGCTAGTCTCTTTAGCAAGCTGTGCAGGCCTGACTTCATTTTAAAATAATGTTGATTTGTAGAACATTATTTATAAAGATGGAAAGGAGCTTTGTATCAAATCCAGCCAGTGTTCCCTGGTTTTATCTAACACAACTGAAAAGTCCCTTCCAAGAAGGATAGAGACAAAAAAAACCCAGGAGGAATTGGTAGTGCTTTTCTCAACTAAGTCATTTTATTACCAGGCGGGAGTTTTTGTGACCTGCAGTTTGTGTCAGTGGGAATTTGGTTCTTATTTTGTTAGTTGGAAAACATTAGCAGTCTTAGGAAGAGAAAATGAGTAAGTACTGAACATAGGATTTTTCACAGGGGAAAAAAGAGGACCTATCATCTTGAATGGAGATTAGGCTTGCTTTTAAATACAAGAAACTGGCTCTTCGTTCAGCAACCGTTCAAAATTACTACAGCGCTGAGCAAAGGGATCTACAACAAGTGCTTGAAGTTACTGCCAGTGCAGCACCCCCATAACCATATGATTACAATCTGGATTCTTGGCAAACCCATTCACACTTATGACAGCTTGCCAAGGTTTCTGGGATCGCCATTTGCAATCTTCCCTGCAGGTTTCTTCAGGTTAATAGGGACAGAGAAGGTGCAAGCCATTTCCTGTCTCCAGTGTGCTGGCTCCCCTCCCCTCTGTGTGTATTCTAACAAAGTCCCGATGATCCAAGCTTTCTTTCGTTGGCCCAGCACACTAGTTCTGTGCATTTTTTATTTTGCTGCTTGCTTAAATAATGTTGATTTGTAGAACATTATTTACAAAGATGGAAAGGAGCTTTGTATCAAATACAGCCAGTGTTCCCTGGTTTTATCTAACGCAACTGAAAAGTCCCTTCCAAGAATGATAGAGGGAGCTGGGATATTTATTTTGCAGCAAAATGCAGCATGGTGCATAAAATTCCCAGAAACATATAAAATGTGCATCAAAACACAGCAGACCTTTTGGCTAAGATCAAGTGTACAGTCGTTGAGCAAGGCAATCACATGGGCACCTTATTTCACAACCACAATGACTTACAACGGTAATAGAAAAGCCCTATTAAGGTTTTAAGCTGACGACCTGTATGATGCATTACCTATGATCCCAGTTGAGCCCAAAATTTATGTTGCTAAGGGAGAAATTTGTTAAGAAAGTTTTGCCCCATTTTACCACCTTTCTAGCCACAGTTAAGTGAATCACTGCAGTTGTTAAAGTAGTAACACAGTTAAGTGAATCTGGTTTATCCACTGACTTTGCTTGTCAGTAGGTCACAAAACGTGATCACCTGACCCCACGACACTGCAACGGTCGTAAATGTGAGACAGTTGCCAAGTGTCTGAATTTTGATCATGTGACCATGGGGATGCTGCAACGGTCATGTAAAAAATGGCCATGTCACTTTTTTTTAGTGATGTTGTAACTTTGGTTGCTAAACGAACTGTTGTAAGTTGAGGAATACCTGTAGTCCTAATACATCAACACAAGGCACTTTCTCCCAACCGCTGTTCCTTCTAATGCTCAGAAATGCATCCCCAAATTCTCTGCACCCCCCTTCTGCTCACCTGATTCTTTTCAGAGCGCTGATCATGTCATCCAGGGCCTTTCGGTAGGCGCTGATGATTACCGTGGGGTGCATCTGCTGTTCTAGGAAATGTTCTGCCACTGACAACATTTCTCCAGCTAAGGGAGAAGAGGAGACCATGACTCCCGTGCCATTGAGTTAAAACATATGAAACAGAAGCACTCCTGCAGTGTTTTTCAAGCTTGACTATGTTAAGACATGTGAACTTCAACTCCCAGAATTCCCCAGCCAGTCAATTCGGGGAACTGAAGTCCACATGTCTTTGAGGTGGCCATCCTTGAACCTCTTCCATGCCCCAGTGAAAATGTCCATACTAATATCAACGCTTTAGAATTCCACAAACAGAAAATGTATTTAGTGTTGTGAACTGGTTATGGGAACGTAGGAAAGCTGTTAACACCTTGGAGGGGCTCACCTATCTACCTATCAGATGACCTAGGATGGAGGCACTCAACAAAATTTGGACAGAGAACAGATGCACTGCACAAAGTTAACAGATAATTATCCTTTCTTAATCTTCCCAGTTCCAAGTATTATTAAAAGGATCGGTTTTCCATTTAGGAACTTATGTATTTCACATTATATATTTATTTCTATTCTATTCTCAATTCGGGAGCTCAAGATGGCTTCAATGGCGTTTCTTCTTTAAAAAGAAAATGCTGGGCTGAAAAAGAGTGACTGGCCCACAAGTACACAGTGGGGTTTATTGGCTGGGGGAAGACTAATATTTAGGGATGCCCAACAGTGGCTTAACATAATTAATATTTGTGATACTCCACTGGGAAGCAAGTAGACTTTGCTCACTTTCCATGCTGAGATCTCCCCGTTAGTCCTTTAATGGTACTAAATATATCTCGATAAATTGATCTTATGTGGCCTTATACAAGTAGTAGTACTTTATTGTCATTGCACTTTGTACAACAAAATTAAATGCCATCTTCAGTGTACATTATACATAAGAAAACTATAAATATAACACAAAAACACCCACCCTTGACATTCTATGCAATTGAATTGAAAAACTGATATTGCATTAATATTGCACTATACAGTAGAATTCAGTATAGTTACTGCTCTGGGATATAAGCTGTTTTTCACCCTATTTGTCCTAGTCTTTATTGTCCTATACCACCTGCCAGGTGGCAATAGTTAAAAAAAACCTAACACCCCAAACACCTCTTGCAATCTAAGGTCCTTGCATATTTCTTATCCACAATCACACATCCTACCAAGAATAATCACAGATGTGGTCCCATCGCCCACTTCTTCATCCTGAGTACGGCTAATTTCTATCATGGATTTGGCAGCTGGATGCTGTACTTGAATCTGTAAGGAAGGAAGGAGATGCAGTTAACATTCTGGAGGCAATGTTTTTCAACCTTGGGCACTTGAAGATGTTTGAACTTCAACTCTCAGAAATTCCCCAGCTAGCAACTGAGTAGAATGCAAAGAAAATGAGGTAAACAGCATCTGGAGTGTACAATTTATGTTTCATATATATTTCTGCATCTAGAAATTATAACCATTTTAGCCATTCAAGAAAAATGAACTTCTGAGACACCTTAGCAAGATGAAATTCTGACAGACACACACACACATCTTCAGCTAAAATTCTGTAATGAAATGAAAACCACATTTCAAATTATCCCAGCCTTGTGGACAAGCATCGAATGTTGCTACTAAAGTGACTTACTTCTCTAAGAATAGCATTGCCATCATTTGTCATGACGATTCCACCCATTGGGTCCAACAACATCTGCATGGGAAATTCAGAGGAAACTCTTGTTAGTATCCACAAAATGCAAAACAATTTTATGCAGGTTATCTCTTGTGAATTACAGGTGGTCCTCAAACTACAGCCATTCGTTGAGTGACCATTAAAAGCTACAACGGCAGTGAAAAAAAATTGCCTGGTCCTCACATCCTTGCAGCATCCCCACTGTCACATGATCAACATTCGGGCAAATGCATTTACTGTGGTGACAACATCTCAGGATCATGTGATTCCATTTGCAAGCTTCCCAGCTGGCTTCTTACAAGCAAAGTCAATGGGGGAAGCCAGATTTGCTTAACAATAGTGTGAAACCCTTAACAACTGCAGTGTTTCACTTAACAACCACAGCAAAAAAAAAAGATTGTAAAAATCAGGCATGGCTCACTTAACTGTCTTGCTTACCAATGGAAATTCTGGTCTTAAAGAATACCTGTAAACGAAGCAAAAAAATAATCCTCACCTTCATCATTGCCCTTGGTCCTAAGCAGGTTCTGATAATATCAGCAATAGTCTAAAAGGAAAAGAGTATAATAAATGTTTATTCAACTGACTTGGAAACTACCCTCTATTTTAATGCCTGTAGAATGATTAGAGAAGTTGACACATTTTATAAAAGTGTATCTATTTATCTGAAAGAAAGCTTTTAAAGTGATGAATCACAACATAAAGTTCAGACTTTGTTTTGCACCCAGAACAACTATTGCTCTTGAGATTCTATCCAACTTTAATTTGGCTGAAACAAACTCCAGAAGGATCCTGAAAACATTTTACAGGGAAAATAGGATAAGGCAAGTAATATGTTACAAGCAGAGCATTTGAAATGTCATAATTACAACTGTGTTATATAAACCTACTGAGCAACTGTGAATTTCTTTCAGTGAGATCAGGGCAAAATAAATGCTACAAAACATACTTTCAAAAACTACACAATTTTTTAAAAAATTAAAGAGCCTCTCTCTAAACGTCTCAGTTGACAAAGGTAGCTTTTTGGTTTTTGCTAAGCTCAATGTTATATCTTTTACACCAGAATACCCAAGATTTAGACCAAGATTTCCTCTATAGACATTCAGATTTAGAACAATAAAAGTATATATCCTCAAACAAACTCTCATACTCTGTGGAACCTTGATGGTAAATGAACACACTCTATTTCTCGACATACATTTTCCTGGAATCCATACCTTAGCAGCATTAATATTTCCAGTCTGGACTTTTCTTCCAGACTCACGTTTTGTGTTTTGACCTAAGATGAAAAGAGAAAAGAAAAATAGCTTCATGCTCAAATACTCAAAATTGCTGCTATCAATATCATCTGAAGAAACAGACCATCATTTAGAAGCTGCAATTACCCAACATACTAAATTGGCTTAGCTTTTATTGATTATTTTGGGGATGGCTTAACCTTGTGGGTCATCCCTTGCTACTGGTTGGTTTAGGGTTCCCTATGTTGCAAAGCCAGAAAACCTAATAATTCAATGCATATATAGGTATTCAACTTACAACCTTCATTTAGCGACTGCTGGAAGTTACAATGGCACTGAAAAAAGCAACTAATGATCATTTTTCACACTTCCAACTACTGCAGTATCCCCCAAATACATGATCAAAATTCAGATGCCTGGCAACTGGTTCACATTTATGACAGTGGCAGTGTCCTGTCATGTGAACACCTTTTGCGATGTTTTGATTTTTTTAATTTTTTTTATTTTTAATTACATTTATATGCCGCCCTTCTCCGGAGACTCAGGGCGGCTTACAGTCTATGGAGCACCATGCTAGGTGCTCAGCAATAGCCTTCATTCCATTGTATATGCCTGCTTATTACTAGGGCTTTTTGGCCCCCTCAAGCGGCATTTTTACAAAGTCAGCTTATTGCCCCCAACAATCTTGGGTCCTCAATTTTACTTGATAAAGTAAAATCCATGGGGGAAGACAAATTCACTTAACAACCATATTACTAACTTAACAACTTCAGTGATTCACTTAACAACTATGGCAAGAAAGGTTGTAAAATGGGCCAAATGCCACTTATCAATAGTCTAACTCAGGCACAGAAATTTTGGGCTCAATTGTGGTTGTAAATTGAGGATTACCTGCATTCCTTTTACTCATTCAGTAAAAACATTCAATTAAATAAATAACTGTCTCCAGGCTGCAGATTTGCAGATTACAATTCCAGGAGACTTTGAGAAGGGACTCAGTTGTCTCTTTACAATTTGCAGCTTACTTAGGGCTCATTTCCCAAGCCTTACTCTTATTGTTCTTCCCCTTTAGTACTGCAAACACCCCATAATTAGTACAGCAAGTTTCTTCTCTGGTGGGACACCCCATATTTCTTCATCCCTTACAGCTAAGTCTGTGGTTCCCTCTGCACCCTAATGATTCCCAGAGGATGGGTTATGCAACTCTAAGCTGCTCAGAGTTATTGGTTGAGATGGGCAGCTATGGAAATTTTGACTGCCTGGTTGAATAACAAAATAAAATCACTTCCACTAAAATTAACAAGGTGGATGTGTTCACACAATCTGCCACCCTTGGTTCATGAAGAAGAGGAGGGCAAGAACTTATCACTGAAAGAATTCCCCAAGTAGATCCAGAAAATGGATTACTTCAGGAATCATGAATTAAATGTGCAAAGCCAGCCTGACACTTTCACGAAGATCGATCCCAACAACAATCCTCCTCCTGGCAACCAGGCAAAAGGGTGGAGATTTATTCTCCACAGAGCCCAAGGATATGACAAGAACCAACAGGTGGAAGCTTTACAGAAAGAGATTCAAACTCAAAATAAGAAATTTCCTAACTGGGAGAAGCACTGGAATACAAATAGTCTTTGACTTACAACTACAATTGAGCCCAAAATTTATGTTGCTCGCTTGTTAAATGAGTTTTGCCCCATTTTACGACCTCCCTGGCTACAGTTGGTAAATGAATCACTGCAGTTGTTAAGTTAGTTAACGTGGCTGTTAAGTGAATCTGCCTTCCCCATTGACCTGGCTTGTCATATAATCCTCAGACACTGCAACCGTCGTAACTATGGGTCAATTACCAAGCATCTGAATTTTAACCATGTGACCATGGAGATGTTGCAATGGTCATTAATTGTGAAAAACAGTCATAAGTCACCTTTTTTAGTGCCGTTGTAACTTTGAAGTCACTAAATGAACTGTTGTAACTTGAGGACTACTGTATCACCTTTGGAGTGCTCCATTACAAGAGGTTTTCAAGCAAAAGTTGGACAGTCATTGGGAAGGTCTGAGGATTCCTACCTGGGCAGGGGGTGGACTAGAAGACCTCTAAGACTGCTGAGACCAGTCTCCTAGAAACTTCATACCTGGCCCTGGTTAGCCATTTACAAGTAGTCCCTGATTTACGACGATTGAGCTCCAAATTTCTGTTGGTAAGTGAGATAGTTGTTAAATGAACTTGGTCCCATTTTTAACATTTCTTGCCATAATTATTAAGCGAATCAATGCATGTGTTAAGTGAATGACATACTTGTTAAGTGAATCAGGCTTCCCCAGGGACTTTGTCCGTCAGAAGGTAGCAAAAGGGGATCACGTGACCCCGGGACACTGGCAACCGTCATAAATGTGAATCAGTTGCCAAGCATCTGAATGTTCATCACGAGACCTTGAAGATGCTGCATTGGTCACAAGTGTGAAAAATGGTCATAAGTCACTATTTCAGTGCTGTTGTAACTTTATTAAAGTGAACGGTCACAAAATGAACTGTTGTAAGTTGAAGACTGCCTGTAGTACTCAGCTTACAACAGTTCATTTAGTGACCATTCAACTTTACAACGGCACTGAAAAAAGGGACTTAGGACCATTTTTCATACTTATGACCTCTGTAGCATCCCCGCAATCAGAATTCAGACGTTTGGTTCACACTTTATGACTGTTCACACTTTATGACAGTGATCACCTTTCGACAAGCATAATCAATGTGGAAGCCAAATTCACTTAAGGTGTAGGGTCTCCTATTTGGGTGGAGGGTTGGACTAGATGACCTTAGAGGTCCCTTCCAACTCTGTTAATCTACATCGTCTTACTAACTTATCAGCTGCAGTGATCCACTTAACAACCATGGCAAGAAAGGAGGTAAAATGGGGCAAAATTCACTGCCCCGCTTAACAACCATTGTGATCGTAAGTCGAGGACTGGCTTATTGAATTCCTTTTTCGGTCATTTTTTTCTCTTCCTTTGACAATGTCGACGCCCCTCTAGCTACCCGTCCTTAAGAATGAGGCTAGGGGATACAAAAGGATTTCTGCCGCTTTTTGGGGTGGGGGTGCCCAAAGCACAGGTATTTGGGGCGGGGGCTTGCCTCGTGAGGGGACTTTGTGGGGAAATTGAACGGAGACCGTGATGAGAGAAAATGGATTTTCCCAGCATGCAGTTGGGGGGAGATCGAGGGAAGGATGCACATAAGGGGCGAACGGAACCCCCCAAATAGGACATTCTGAGGGGAAAGTTGAAGGGAAAGATATGAGGGGGTCACTCAGGGAGGGGTGCCCCCCCAGCCCACCTCCCCTCAGACTCACTGAGAACGAGGACGGGGCGCTGGCCCAGCATCTTCCCGGCGAAGCGAGGCAGAAGCCGGCGAGGAACCTTCTGGAGGCGGACAAAAAAAGAGCTCGGAGGGTGGGGGAAAAACGCCGTTTCACCGCGCTCGGACAACCTAACCTGCCCGTGGCGGTGGCTCCTCCAATCCGCAACGCCACTGCCATCAGGACGGCCAATGAAGGCGCGTCTGCTCTGCGGGGACTCCGCCCCTCGCCTGACAGCAAGGTGCTTTGAGAGAACAACGGATTATTCTCCGCCTTTTCCTCCTCTCCTAGGCAAGCATGCTTCGGCAGCGAGCCGCGGGAGGAAGGCCGCACGCATGCGCAGGCCTCTCCGTCGCGTCCCGCCCGCCCGCGCCTGCGCACAAGGTAGAGTCATCCGCGCGGAAGGTGGAACGTTGAAAGGCGGGGCAAAGCAAACGCGCGTGCGTACAAGCGGTCGTCAGCGGTTAGGTGGATGAGGCCTTCTCGACGGCGGTCGCTGCAGTTCCTGCCGCGCTTCGTCCCCGGGCGGCCGCACCCGAGAGGCGAGTTTGAGAGAGGCCTCCAAAAGACGGGGACCCTCTGCCTCATCTAAGCCCAGACACGTGTGTCTTTCGCCTTAGGACGGTCTGGACGAGTAACAACCACCTGGCCCCGCCCTTCATGCAATGAGGCATGACGGGAATTGTAGTCCGCTCTCTGTTCTGACACGTGCTCTATTCTAGTCCAACCCTGCCCAAGATACAGATTAATAGAGTTGGAAGGGACCTTGTAGGTCATCTAGTCCAACCCCCTGCCCAAGTAGGAGACCCTACACCATTTCTGACAAATGGCAGTCCAATCTCTTCTTGAAAATCTCAAGTGAATAGAAGAGAATATTGGAAGGAATAGAAAAGAATAGAACAACAGTACAGGACAGAACAACAAAACAATAGAATAGAATAAATATTGGGAGGAATAGAGTAGAAAATAGAATACAATTAAATAGAATAGAAGATGGAAGGGACCTTGGAGGTCATCTAGTCTAACACCCACCTACCCCACCCAAGCAGGAGACCTAACACCATTTCTGACAAATGACAGTCCAATGTCTTCATCCTTGTTTAACAATCGTAATTGCGACGGTGGTTGTTAAACGAGGTCTCATTGCTAAGCTACCGTTAAGCAAAGCAGTTGCTAAATGAAACTGCACTTATTTGAATCTACCTTAACTTTACAAGCCTACAAAAGTTATAAATGTGAGGAATGGTCATAAGATGACTTTTTAAAGGAGATCTACCTGTACAGTAGTTCCAAATTAAGTTGAGTTTGAATAAGTCAAGGGTCTTCAAACTTGGCAAGTTTTAAGACTTGTGGACTTCAACTCCCCGAATTCCTGAGCTAACATGACTGGAGGAGGAAGAATTCTGGGAGTTGAAGTCCACGTTTTAAAGCTGTCAAGGTTGAAGATCCCTGGAATAAGTGATCAGTCTGGGTATTTTGGAGGAGTTCCTCTCATGCAGAAACTTTTTGCTTTCTCTTTTGTGAGGGGAACTGAAAAGGAAACACCTGAGACCTGAAAGTTTGTGTGTCTGGGCGCATACGCCAGTTGAAAAATTCTAGGAGTTCAAGTCCACATTTCTTATAGTTACCAAGGTTGAGAAATCATGGGATGGGATGGGATAAAGGACAGGACAGGATAGGATAGAACCTTGGAGGTCTTCTAGTCCAGCCCCCTATACAGCAGGGCAACCTATAGTATTTCAGATAAGTGACTGTCTCTAGACTCTTCTGAAAAACATCTAGTAATGCAGCACCCACAACTTCTGGTAGCAAGTTGTTCCACTGGTTAAGTATTTTCACTGTCAAGAAATTTCTCCTTAATTTCTAGGTTGCTTCTCTCCTTGATTAGTTTCCATCCGTTGCTTTTTGTCCTGCCTTCTGGGACTTTGGAGAATAGGTTAAGAGAATAACAGAGTTGGAAGGACCCTTGGAGGTCTTTTAATCCAACCCTCTCCTCCAACAGGAGGTCCTATATCATTCTGGACAAATGGTTGTCAAATCTCTTCTAAAAAAAAGTGTTGGACTATCCACAACTTCTTGGAGGCAATCCGTTCCACAGGTTAATTGTTCCTGACAGTGAGAACAGCCAATAAATGGAAGTTGTGGGTGCTCCATCACTGGAGGCTTTTAAGGAGAAACTGGACAATCATATATCTGAAATGCTATAGGGTTTCCTTCTTGAGCAGAGGGTTCGACTAGACGACCTCCAAGGTCCCCTTCCAACTCTATTATTCTAAGTTCTATGTTTATCTTCGTTGGACGGCTGTCTCTTTTTCTAGACATGAGTTCCAGTCCTGTTCAGATGGAGCCAGACTTAAACCCCCAGGAGGAAAAGCAGCATCAAAAAGGTAGGTGCCCTCCCGACACTCTTCCCTGTGAGCAAATGCTTAAACAAAGAAAGTTGTCCAGGTAAATGAGGCACCCCAGGCATGGATAGGTCAGCAGCAGGCCACGTGGCTTATCTTCCATTCAAGCCACTCCCAGCCTGACCTCCTCTGAAGGCTTTGGACTTCAATTCCCATGTTCCCCAACCCGGTTGCCTTCAGTGGAGGTGGAGAAGAAGCAAAGTGCCGTGTTGTTGTAGAGTTCCAACAACTTGGAGATGGAGAAGGCTGCAGATGAGACTTTCTCAGTGGCTTAGTTCCCATATCATCTTAACCAGGTTTATTTTAACCATGTATTGTTGAGTAATCCAGTGGCTAGATTACTATATCAGGCATGCCGCAAAGCTTGGCTTCCAGCCACAATGTCTTGGATTTAACATGCTAGATCCGATGTTTTTATGTTTACAATGAAGGAGCGGAAGGGACCTTGGAGGTCTTCTAGTCCAGCCCCCTATTCAGCAGGATAATCTATAATATTTCAGATAAGTGACTGTCCAGTTTCTTCTTAAAAACCTCCTGTGATGGAGCACCCACAACTTCTGGTGGCAAGCTGTTCCACTGGTCAATTGTCCTGACTGTCAGGAAGTTTCTCCTTAATTCCAAGCTGCTTCTCTCCTTGATTAGTTTCCAACAATTGTTTCTTGTCCTACACTCCAATGTTTTGGAGAATAATTTGACCCCCTCTTCTTTGTGGCAGCCCCTCAAGTACTGGAATAATTGCTATCACGTCACCCCTAATTCTTCTTTTCTTTAGACTGACCATACCCAAATCCCACAGCCGCTCTTCATATGATTCAGTCTCTTAGTTGTTCTTCTCTGAACTTTTCCCAAAGTCTCAACATCTTTTTTTATAGTATGGTGACCAAAATGGGTTGTAGTATTCCATGTGTGGTCTTACTAGGGTTTTATAATGTTATACTGTATAACATATACAACATATAACATATATGTTGTTTATCTCTGTTCATGACTTATCTAGTAAGTCAATGAGAAGAGCAGTGCAAGCACCAATGACAATTACTCTTCTTTTCCAGGCACTCCAAGAAGATCTTCACAAGCCCCACGTAAGTCTTTAAACTCCAGCTTTTCTCTGATTTCCCCCCAGCACAAGGGTCTTCAAGCTTGACAAGTTTAAGACTTGTGGACTTCAACTCCCAGAATTCCTGAGCGAATATGACTGGAGAAAGAGGAATTCTGGGAGTTGAAGTCCACAAGTCTTAAAGCTGTCAAGTTTGAAGACCCCTGCCCAGGAGTGGGATTCAGATTTCTTAACAACTGGGTATGTGGGCATGGCTTAATTTGTAGGTCTGGCTTGGTGGTCATGTGACTGGGTGGGCACGGCTTGCTGGTTGGGCGTGGCTTGGTGGGCACATGACTGGCTGGGCGTGGCTTGTATGTAAATATTGTAAATATTTATTAAATATTGAATTTTTTATTAAAAAAAGAGCAACTTTTATCCAAAATCAGGCAAAGCAGGCAGGCAGATTGAGTTGCTCCCAGAATCACAGATTCACTCAAAGATCTTCCTTTCTGCAATCTGCTGTCTGAGTCTGTCACATAAAATTTGCTTGCAAGCAAACCCATAAAATTTGCTAGCAAGCAAACTCACAAAATTAACTCACAATACACTGTGTATGTAAATATTGAATTTTTTATAAATAAAAGAGCAACTTTTACCCAAGATCAGGCAAAGCAGGCAGGCAGATTGAGTTGCTCGCAGAATCACAGATTCACTCAGAGATCTACCTTTCTGCCATCTGCTGCCTGAGTCTGCACTGAAAAATAGAAGCTTTAATCATAAGGAAGGTTCAGCTCGGCTTTTAGATTAGCTAGAAAGCAAGAAATCCAACAATTTCCTGCTTTCTAGCTAATCTAAATCTCCCGGCACAGCTGTTAGCCAGAATAGCTGATGGTCGGGAAAAAAAAGGAAAAATAGCAATTTACCAAAAATTAGGAGAAGGCACAACGCAGACAAGTTGGGTGGCACGCATGCCAGGTAAGGAGTGAGTGAGCAGGGGAGGGGAGGAGGGATGGGGCCATCCAGTGGTGCAATTTGCTGGTTCTCCGAACTATGCCGAATTGTAACAACCGGTTCTATAGATTGACCTCAGGGTTTTTTGCAACAGAACTATACAGGTCATCCTCGACTTACAGCAGCTCATTTAGTGACCGTTCAAAGTTACGAAGGCATTGGAAAAAGTGATTTACGACCATTTTTCACACTTATGACCATTCCAGCATCCCCACGGTCACGCAATTTACATTCGGACGCTTCATATTTATGACGGTCATAGCGTCCCGGGGTCATGGGATCATCTTTTGCAAACTTCTGGCAAGCCAAGTCCATGGTTCATTTAACAACCAGGGTACTAATTTAACAACTGCAGTGATTCACTTAAAGGTGGCAAGAAAAGTCGTAAGAATGAGACAAAACTCACTTAACGAATGTCTCACTTAGCAACATAAATTCTGGGTTCAATTGTGGTCGTAAGTCAAAGATTACCTGTAGTTCAGAAATTCTTACTGCTGGGCCCTTGGCCCAACATATCCTGGTTTAGCACATCTTTTCCCAAGTCAGGGAATTCTGCCCCACATCAGGACAGCTCCAGGCTCTGGCCTCATAATCAGGAGGTTGTGAGTTTGATCCTAGGTAGAGGCAGATATTTTCTCTCTCTGGGCACAATGAGAATGTATCTGCTGAACAAAACTCTGCATTGGCAACAGGGAGGGCATCCGGCCATTAAAACACTCATCTCCATTCAGTTGCCCAGACTTCACCCCACAAGGGATTATGGGGTTGTTCAAAGAAGATAATAATCTGGAAAGCTCCAGGTTCTTAAGAGCATCCTTCTTAATCTTAATTCTTTTTCTCTCTCTCTCTCTCTCTCTGAACAGGAGAAGATCTTGACGGCCCTTCAGCCACATCTTTTAAGCCTCTGTGTCCTGCTAAGCCCTCCCCCAGTTTTCTTGAACTGCCCTCGACTCAGTGGAGGCCCAATCCAGTCCTGCCATATCCCGGGACTGCACGGACGGGGAAAGGAAAACGGCATTTTTGTAAGGATAGTCCTACATGCAGGGGTGGGACTCCAAAATCCCAGCAACCGGTTCGTTGCCCAGTTGCTGGGTGGGTGTGGCCATGGTGGGCGTGGCCTACCGCTACTTCCGGAAGGACCATTTTTCGCCTCTCCAAAGGTCCAGAGGCTTCCCTCGGGCCTCTGGAAGAGTGAAAACGGCCTCCCCCGGGCTCCGGAGGCTCTCCGGAAGACAGAAACAGGCCCATTTCCGGACTTCCGGTACTTCCGGAAGGCCCATTTTCCCCTTCTTCCTAACCCTAACTCTAACCCTGCATCAAAAATGGGTCACATGGAGACTCTCAGTTGATTCAACTACCGGTTCAGCAAATCAGATGCAAATTTAACATCCAGTTCGCCCAAACCAGTCTGAACCGTAGAATCCCAGCCCTGCCTACATGTGTATATGGGTAGCTGAAACCCTGGAACCCAGTGCTAGCCAGCTTGCACCAAGCCAGTCCGGCTTAAAGTTTTATAAGACACACACAGGTAGTCCTCGACTTACAACAGTTCATTTAGTGACCGTTCGAAGTTAAAGCAACACTGAAAAAAGTGACTTATGACCATTTTTCACACTTAGGACCGTTGTAGCCTCTCCACGGTCATGTGATCTAGATTCAGACGCTTGGCAATTGACTCTTATTTATGACAAGTTGAGGGTCCCAGGGTCAGGTGATCTCCTTTGGTGACCTTCTGACAAGTAGTCAATGGGAAAGCCAGATTCACTTAACAACCGGGCGACTGACTTAACAACTACAGCGATTCACATAACAACTGCAGTAAGAAAAGTCGTAAAATGGGGCATAATTCACTTAATGTTTCGCTTAGCTACAGAACCTTTGGGCTCAATTGTGGTTGTGACTCAAGGACTACCTATTTCTAGCTGCCAGCAGTTGCTAGTTCGTTTACTTCTTGCTGTTGCACTATCCAGGGTGCAGCATGCTGGAATGGTTATGGTCTAGTCCAGAGGTCTCCAACCTTGGCAACTTTAAGAATTTTGGATGGGAATTCTGGGAGTTGAAGTCCAGAAGTCTTAAAGTTGCTAAGGTTGGAGATCCCTGGTCTAGACATCAGAATTTGAAGACAGATCTTTTTAACATTTATATTTTATTGTGTTTTACTAATCTAGGTAAAATCTTAATGTATATTGCCTATCATTCTATCTATCCATGTCTGTCTATCTATCTATCTATCTATCTATCTATCTATCTATCTGTCTATCATCCATCCGTCTATCTTTCATCTCTCATCTTCTATTTATTTACCTACCTATCATCCATCCATCCATCTCATCTATCTATGTCTGTATCTGTCTGTCTATCTATGTAACTCATCTGTCTGTCTCTGTCTTGTCTGTCTATCCATCCATCTTCTATCTATCTATCATCCATCCATTCCATCCATCCATCCATCTGTCATCTATCTATCTATCTATCTATCTATCTATCTATCTATCTATCTATCTATCTATCTATCTATCTATCTATCTATCTATCTATCTCTAGCTAGCTAGCTAATCTATCTATCTGCACATACATATACATAAATACATCTAGCAATATAAAGATTTCACCCAGACTAGTAAAACACAATAAAAACAATATATAAATACATACACACTATTATAAACAAATACTAATGTACTTTTTGGAAAAGCCCCAGAGCTTTTCCTGAATTTGTTGCTGAGGCGGAGACCTGTGGGGAGGAGCTGCCCGCTTGTGGGTCCCCCTTCTCAGCAAGCCAGTCACCCTTCCCCTCCCCGCCTTCTCCCTTCCAGCTCCGGACCACCAGCCGCAGGAATGCTTCGGCCTCCTTGAATGCCTGCACAATAACATGCAGGTGCAGACCCAGATCGCGCAGGAGCAGCTGGCTCTGCTGCAGGACATCCGGGAGTCCATGAACCTCCTGATCTCCCAGCAGGACCAGCAGAACGGGGAGCTGCGAGGCCAGCTGGAGCAGCGCCCCCCTAGAGACCCGCCCCCCTCGCCCCACCTGGGCAGCTAGCAGGGAATGCTGGGGCCCCTCCCTTCGATGCAGGCCTTCTGCGGGCAGCTGCGGGTCTCCTGGGCAGGCGTTCCCCAGCACCTGGTGGTGCCCACGATACAAGATTTTGTGTGGCGGGACTGACTGGCAGTGCAAACTGCGCGATGCAAATAAAGTGCTTGTTATATTTTTTTGCCCCGTGGCTGTTTTGCTCCACCAGGAATCTGCTTTTGATCCGAAACGCACAAGATCCTTTGCTGGGTTAATTCTAAGAACTAAGTGAATTTTTTCTGTGAAACAGAGAACATTGAGAGTTTGGTCTAGTGGTGAGGGCACCCGGATAGAAATCAGGAGACAGTGAATTCTAGCGCTATCTTAGGCATGAAAGTCAGTTGGGGGACTCGGCCATTTAACCAGGAGATGGTGAATTCTAGCGCTAAGGCATGAAAGTCAGTTGGGGGACTCTGGGCCATTTAACCAGGAGACGGTGAATTCTAGCGCTATCTTAGGCATGAAAGTCAATTTGGGGGACTCGGCCATTTAACCAGGAGATGGTGAATTCTAGCGCTAAGGCATGAAAGTCAGTTGGGGGACTCTGGGCCATTTAACCAGGAGACGGTGAATTCTAGCGCTATCTTAGGCATGAAAGTCAATTTGGGGGACTCGGCCATTTAACCAGGAGACGGTGAATTCTAGCGCTATCTTAGGCATGAAAGTCAATTGGATGACTTTGGGCCAATCAGCAGGAAAAAGTGAGTTCTAGTGCTGTATTAACCATGAAACTAAATTGGGTGATTTTGAGCCAATCATCAAGGGATGGTGAGTTCTAGTCCCACCTTAGCCATGAAAGCCAGCTGGATGACTTTCAGATCAGCCCACCTCACTGGGTTATTGCTGTGGGGAAAATGGGAGAGGGAAGCAGTCGGGTGGATTTCCTACCGGTTCTGTCCACCTCTGCAGAACCAGTAGCTGGTTTTTGCCCACATGCCCACCTGGGCTCTTACCTGACCTTTATTTCCTGATTTTTCAACTTCAGCTGCCGAACGAGGCACAGCTGCAGTTTAAAAATCAGGAAAAGAGGGCTGTTTCAAAGGCTGCTTCTCTGCACACTGCGGTGGGAATGACGATTTACAGGACACTGTGGGCTCCCAGTGCAGGGAAGCATATCATCAATCACCAACCCTCGTAAATCCCGAATTGGTAGTTAACCCTGTCGTATCCCACCCCTGGAAGCAATCTTAGGTATATCCACCATACCAGAATTATTTATAAAAAACAATAAAGGTTGGATATAAATAAATAAAGCATGCCGTTTCCAAACAATAGGCAGGCCTGGCAGGACAGCTACATCCGACTGCAGTGTGTTGTGTGAAGCCAGACTAGGATATTTGTCCTTTATAAACTTTGTAACTGAACCTGGTGGTTTGTTTTTAGCCAAACACTGATTTTGTTGCCTGCGTTTTAATGTACAGCTAGTCCTCGACTTACAACAGTTCATTTAATGACCCTTCTAAGTTAAACTGACACTGAAAAACTTGACTTGTGACCATTTTCACACTCAACGACCTTTGCTACACCCTTGTGGCCATGCAATCAAAATTTGGACGCTTGGCAACTGACTCATAATTACGACGGTTGCAGTGTCCCGGGATCAAGTGATCCCTTTTTGTGACTTAACAAGTCAATGGGGAAGCCAGATCCACTTAATAGCCGTGTGACTAACTTAACACCCACAAGAAAAGTCGTAAAATGGGGCAAAACTCACTTAAATATTTTGCTTAGCAACAGAAATTCTAGGCTCAGTTGTGGTTATAACTCAAGGAGCACCTTTATTGATGGACCGGCATCTGTCAAGAAACGGTGTAGGGTTTCCTGCTTGAGCAGGGGGTTGGACTAGATGACCTACAAGGTCCCTTGCTACTGTGTTTATTCTGATTTTTTATTCTTCCCAGTTTGGGTTCCTTTTTTTCTTTTCTTATTTGGCTTTAGACTTCGAGAAAGTAACCTTTCTTTTAAAAACCAGAGGCATCTACAACAGGGAATTGCTCTCTTCCTTGACTTTATGAGGCGGTGGGCGGGGAGGGGGAGGTGATGAGGCGCCATCCTGAGCTGAGGGAAAGGCGCTGGGTCCCGAAGACTCCATCTCCCAGGGATCTCAGCGGCAAAGGCAGGAAGCATGTGACGCCCCGGGGGGCGGGGCCTCAGCCGCGCCTCCGAGCCAGCCGAGCGCTGACGTCCTCTTCCGTTCTGCTGGCAGCTTGCAGGAGCGAAGGTGGGAGGGGAGTGCGCGGTCCAGGGGTTTATTAATGGGGAGGGGGTTGCCGGGAGGGGTGGGGGTATTAAGGGGAGAAGGGAGAGATTCTCATCGGCTTCTGTTTGTTTGGAGGGGGGGGGAGGAAACTTTCTGGAGTCTTTGCTTTAAAAAGACCCCCAAAGAAAGACCCTTGGGAATTGGAAGGGGGTCCAGGGGGATAAAATCTTGGGTGGGAGGGCGCTGCATAAATACTACCAAGATTGCCCTTCCTTGCGGTTCCACCTTTTCTCCTTGGTTCCCAGCCTCAGCACCCTCTGGTTGGGTAAGACTACAGTTCCCATCTCACCCAACCAGCAGGTACCTTTCTTCTCACCCCACTATACACCTGGCACCCTCTGGTTTGGTAGAACTACAGTTACCATCACCTCCAACCAGGGTGGATTTGATTTAAATCAACTCGATTTAAATCACGATTTAAATCATGATTTAAATCACTAGTAAAGAGGCTTGATTTAAATCAATTCGATTTAAATCGTATTTTTTAAAGATCAACTGTCATCTCAGCTGTGAAATTGTGTGAATGCATCAATGCAGTGCATGTTATCTCAGCTTGCAGAGCTTGGATTCGTTGAATGAGTTTACCAAAAATGTAAATATTGCAGAATATACAGCCTCATGCTACATAACCAAGCTCCATTTTGTGCTGAATAAACTAAATTATTAATGTATCTTAAACAGAACACTATCTTTAGATTGATTTTATTCCAAAGGCATTTTATTAAAATAAATTTGATAAAAATAAAAAAAATCCAATTTAAATTTTAAAAAATCCGGTGTCTTTGATTTTGTAAAAAAAAATCATTGATTTTTATCCACCCTGTGATGGAATAACCTTTGGATGGTAATATATTTTTCTCAAAAAGCATTTTATTTAAAAAAATCCGATTTAAATAAAAAAAATCCAATTTAAATAAAAAAAATCCGATTTAAATAAAAAAATCGGATTTTTTTGATTTTTTTTTAAAAATAATTGATTTTTATCCACCCTGCCTCCAACCAAAACCTACCTCTTCTTCGCCCCCCCCCACTTGAACTTCAGATACCCGCTAGTTGGGTAGCACTACAGTTCCTATCACCCCAACCAAAAGTACCCTGAGAGCTACCCTTCTTCTTCCCCACCCCGCCTTGCCTTGCACCCCAGACACCCTAAGTTTGGGTAGGACTACAGTTCCCATCATCCCCAAACAGAAGCTACCCTGAGAGCCTTTCAAAGTGGGTGGGTGGAAGCAAAGAAGGTGGATGGCCACTCCTTGATTTTTCTTAAAATTCTTCCTTTCCAACCGCCTCCAACATGTAATGGTGGAAGCTGACAATCTGACTAGCAATCAGGGTTTCTAGCCTGATGCATCAATCACAGCACCAAACTGACTCCCCAAAGGTTTCCTTCTAATTGAGCTTCACGCTGTGAACGTCTCCTGTGGTTTTCTGGGCAGTGGTAGGGAAGTGGATTGCAATTGTGCTTTTCCGGGATGTATTCTGGATTTACCAATTTACCCTCTGGGCCTGGGATTTCCAAAGGCCACACCTAGAGTACTGCATCCAGTTTTGGTCACCACACTATAAAAAAGAGTTGAGACTCTAGAAAGAGTGCAGAGAAGAGCAACCAGGATGATGAGGGGTCAAACATATGAACAGTTGCAGGAACTGGGCCTGGCTAGTCTAGGGAAGAGAAGGTCCAGGGGAGACAGGAGAGCATCTTCCAATATTTGAGGGGCGGCCCCAGAGAGGAGGAGGGGGTGAAGCTGTTTTCCAACCAGACAAGGAACAATGGATGGAAACTGAACAGATTCAACCTGGAAAGAAGGAGAAATTTTCTGACAGTGAGAACAATCAATGAATGAAACAGAAGTTGCATTTAGAAGTTGTGGGAGCTTCATCACTGGAGGCTTTCAAGAAGAGACTGGACTGCCATTTGACAGAAATGCTGTAGGGTCTCCTGCTTGAGGGGGGCTGGACTAGATGACCTACAAGGTCCCTTTCAACTCTGTTATTCTATAAATCTGTAATATCTAAGCAATCAACCCACAGAAGTTGCCTTTGGAAGTTGTGGTAGCTTCATCCCTGGAAGCTTTCTAGAAGAGACTAGACTGCCCATCTGTCAGAAATGGTGTAGGGTCTGCTTGGGTGGACTAGATGACCTACAAAGTCCCTTCCAACTCTGTTAATCTGTATCTAAGTAAGTCGTAGCCAGTTCTTCAACCTGCAGCCACCTGCTATGGCTTAAACGGATTGATGTTTCTCTGTTAATAGTTTGTGAAAGTTTGTCAGTGTTTTGCTTCCTTCTCCGAAAACAGACCCCTCGTGTTTATTCTTCCTTCCAGATGATGAAGCTGCTGCTGCTTGCCTTCCTTGGGGTCTTCTCTTCCGTCCGCTGTGAGGAAGGGGCCAGGCTTCTAGCCTCCAAGGCTCTTCTGAACAGATACGCCGTCGAGGGCCGAGATCTCACTTTGCAGTACAACATCTACAATGTTGGTTCCAGGTACATCCGCAAGCAATGACAAGGGGGCTGCCCCCTTGCTTTTCTGGGAACCCCGCGATGCCTGGAGGGCTGGGGATATGTGGCCTGCACACATATGGGCTACTTTGAAGCCATAACTATATTTGACAATTCAGGCAGGCCTCAACTTCAACAAACGGTTGCTTAGCGACCATTAAGTTGCAATTGACTCATATTTATGACGGTGGCAGTGTCCCGGGGGGAGGGGATATGTGGTCTCTTTTTTTTTTTTTAATATAAATTTGATTTGGGTTTTCACAAAAATATAATACAAATAAAACAACTTTTGTTGAGAATAGCATGATCCTGGATTATCACTTCTCCATACAGACACAAACTCAATTTCATATTCATCTTTGTGTTCTATTCCATATCTTATTACTATTTTAACATTTTCTCCATAATTTTTCCCCTCCCTTGGTTTTCTCAACTTTATTTTTAATTATCTCATATTAAATTCAATTATATATCTTTTTCTAAGTTTCAATGTCTTTCTAATCATTATATTTATACTTTTGTCTGTCCTGTTTCAATTTCATATTATCTTTTCTCATTAAACAAATTATCCCGGTAGTTACTAATTGGAGTATGACACCTTTATATCTTTTAATTTTATCCATTCAACTCTTATTTAAACTTCAATTTTTGCCTTTAGAATTATAATATTCAATATAGTACATAACTTCCAATTGTATTCTGCTTGGTACATTCTTAAAATACTATGTTCTTTAATATATATATATATAACAATAGTAAATAAAACACTCATTCCATTCCAATTCAATTCTATCATTAATATTAGTTACAATCTTAACGTCTTTAACATTTCTTTTCAATTGAATATCATCCTTCCTTGGGAACACTTATAAACTTTCAATAATTAATTCTTTTTTTCCCCATATTTCTCTTCACTTGTATTTTTATAAATCATTAATAATAATTAAAATGTTCCCATCCTTTCCTAATTTCATTCTCTCGTTCTCTTTATTTCATTTATTTATTAACAAACATTCCATTGCATTACAATAAGTATTTTATCCATCATTTTAATCATACATTGTTTTATATTTTCTAAAATTATTTCTATTTCTAATATAACAATACTATCTCATGTACCTTTGCAGAATCGCTTTTTCAATTAAATTTTCACCCATTATCTCTAAATAGGCTTATACTTTCAATCCTTATACATTTTCCCTGTTTCTCTATATCTTGTTTCTGTCTTTTATAACTTCTTTTCCTTTCCTTCTTCTCCCTCTTGTTCTCCCTCCCCTTTTTGCCCCCTTGTCTCTCTACTTCTAATTCTGTCTTCTATAATCCTCTCTTCTGTTGCTTCCTAATATTGTAATTATTTTTCAAACTATTTTTTGTTTGGTTATTTTTTCAAATCTTAAACTTTTCACTCTCTTTCCCTCTTTCCTTTTTTTGTCCCCTCATAAAATTACTTGATCATTAAAGATGGCTTCTTCTTTGTCCTGACTTTCTTGTTCTACAAGTGTTTCTTATTGTTTCTCACAGTTCCAGATCTCCATTTCTAAAAATTGAAATACAAAGCCAAAAGAACCTCTTCTTTCTTGTGCATCTTCTTTCAGTTTTTAAGTTCCATTTTCAGTTCTTCCAAAAGTGATGCCATTTTAAACACTTTTAAACAACCACCCGATGGATTTTAGTCATTTAAGTCCAACAGCCAAAAATCCAAAAATCACCAAGTAATCCAAATAACACAAAGTTGTTTCTTCTTGCTTCTTTTTTCCACTTTCTCTTCCTGGGGTTCTATTATTTTGTTAAAAAGTTTCAGTAGAATATATCTTTAGGAATCTTGTTAAAGTTTCACTGTAAGTTCCTTTTAGTTCCAGGCAATCTCCTCCGTTTTTTCAGATCCCGCTCTTTTATTCTTTCCTTTTCTCTCCTTTCCTTCTTTTAAAAGTTTTTGAGTATCCAAAAGTGTTTATTATCCCTTTGATATATTATTTTCAGCTTAAATGCCTATTTATTTATTAATTTATTATTAAATTTTTATACTGCCCCCTCTCCCAAAAAGGGACTCAGGGCGGTGTATGGCCCAGATAAAACAACACAATTAGTAGATTTTTGTCAATTGCTTACTTAAATCTCTTAGCTGTCACTATAAGGAAGGGAAGAAAAAAAAAAGCCAAATCCTTTCTCTTCCCTCTCTCCTTCGGTGCTTCAAAATCTTTGGGGACAATATTATTTTTTATAGCTCAAATTCCAGGGTACCTTACATTGTTACTTTTTCAGTTCAACTCGGTCAGCCAAAACTTTCTCTTCTTATCTTCCTCCTGCACATTCTTTTCCGGTCGAGTTCTTCTTTGAGGTGGCCATTTCTGACCACCGCTACAACCGTCTTCGGGAAAGGGAGTGAAGGCCAGCTGGGGAGGAGAGATGCGGCTCTCCTCGACCCTACGGAGTGGCTTAGCCCCGAATCCAGCCGGCTCGGGACACTCCAGCGGCTCGCATGGATCAAAACCGTGCACGATTACGGATTTCGGTCCGTCGCTGAAGAAGCTCAAAACGATAATCCATGCGGTCTCCTTTTGTGACTTTCTAATGAGCGAAGTCCATGGGGAAGCCAGATCCACTTAACGACCGTGTGCGACTAGCTTAAAGCTGCAATAGGTCGGTCAACTCATAAAATATTTCTGTGGTCTTTTTAGAGTTGCCAACACAAAGGGAAAGGGGTTTGAAAGAGCAGCTGCGGCAGCTTGGAAATCGAAAGTGCTATTCTATAATTTTTCAAAGATAGTAACTAGGTGACTGAAGTTTCTGCCATGCAAAATTCTAACTGGAGAGCCTGATTGATAACTCTGGGCTATGGAGGTGTCCCATTGGAGAATATGAATTAGGATGCACCCAGGGGGTGGGGGATAACCAGCATCAAGGGTGACAATGAATTATGTGTCAAATATGAAGTTGGTTACACCCAGGCAATGCCAGACATGTTAGCTCCCAATAAATCCTTTTGAAGTTTTGAAAGTTTGCCTCGAGATTCATGATTTAATTGGGGTAACTGCCAGAATCCTGACACAATGATTCACATAACAATTTGTGGCAAGAAAAGTGTCAGGGTTCCAAGTAAATAGATCCGTAGCAAGCAAACTTCCGAGGGAGGTAGATTTCCTCAAATAGCAATAGCCCTTAGACTTATATACCACTTTATAGTGCTTTACAGCCCTCTCTAAGCAGTTTACAGAGTCAGCCTCTTGCCCCCCAACAATCTGGGTCCTCATTGTCAGTACCTTGGAAGGACGGAAGGCTGAGTCAACCTTGAGCTTGGTGAGATTCGAACTGCCAAATTGCAGGCAGCAGTCAGTCGGCAGTAGGAGCCTGTAGTACTGCACTCTGACCATTGCTCCACCGCAATTCATATAGCTTTATTGGATATATCATATTGGCACAGATCTGGTGAAAACCGACTCTGAAGCTTCCCACAGTTTTCACCTAATTAAAAGTTTTGTCCCTTTCTCAAAACAATCGGTCACGACGCTGCCTGGTTGCCTGGCGACATCACTCCGCCTTCCTTCGACCAGGTGTGAGAATGACCTTGGTTCCCAAGAAGAAAGAATTGTGTTTTGGCTACAAAACCCCAGCTATCTCAAATCCTTCCTCCCTATCCTTTAGCTCCACTGTGACAACACTGAAGCTCCAAGATGGTGCTTGGAGGTCAGGGATGATACTGCATCCTTCATAGGGGATTTATGAACTATAGCAGCCTACGATCTGTAAATCAGAAGTCAGAGCAACATTTCATTCCAATAGGTGTCACAAACTGAAACTGATCTACATTCCAGAGACATTAGTAGACCTGCCAAGAATGGATTTAATATTAATTATGGCATCCAGATTATGCTGGATGTAAAAGATCACGCAATCACACAAAGGTTAATGGTTTAGTTTTGAAAGTTCAGGATTCTTCTTCTGCTTTCTGTAGCTTTTAGGCCAATGAAGACTTCTGGAACTCAAAGCTTTTCTCATGTCTTAAGTTTGTTGGTCCTAATAAAGTTACTGTCCAACAATGGATCTAGCGTGTTTTTTTTTAAATTACTCTAGAGCAGGGATCTCCAACTTTGGCAACTTTAAGACTTGTGGACTTCAACTCCCAGAGTTCTCCCAGAGTTTTGCTGGCTGAGGAATTCTGGGAGTTGAAGTCCACAAGTCTTAAATCTGGACAAAGTTTCAACTTCTACCCTCAAAATGACGCTATAGGGCACTGCACACCAGAACAACTAGACATAAAGACAGTTTTTTCCTGAATGCCATCATTCTGCTAAACAACTAATTCCCACAACACTGTCAACTTATTTACTAAGGCTGTATTACTATTATTCTTCTCATCCTTCCTTGTAGTCTATCTCTTCCCACTTATGACTATAACCTGTTGCTTTAAAACTTATATTTTTTATTTGTTTTCCTAGTATGTTTTGAATGTGTATTAGTAACCTATATATGATTTAATTGCTTATTAGTAACCTATGACTACATTAAGTGTTGTATCATATGATTCTTGATGAATGTATTTTATTTTTTCTTGTGTACACTGAGAGCTTATGCACCAAAGACAAATTCCTTTTATTTTTTATTTATTTTCCTAGTATGTTTTGATTGTGTATTAGTAACCTATGACTATCACTAAGTGTTGTATTTTATGATTCTTGTTTAATATATTTTATTTTTTCTTATGTACACTGAGAGTTTATACACCAAAGACAAATTCCTTGTGTGTCCAATCACACTTGGCTAATAAAGAATTCTAGTAACTTTGGCATTAAAAGGAAAAGATACATCAATGCATTATGACAGCTGGAAATGCTGGTATAAATGGATAGAACAAAGATCGATTAAATAATAAAGGGCAAAAGAAAATGTACTATAATTGTAGTAGTGAATATATGTGTGTGTGTGTGTATGTATGTATACATATTCGCTAAGGATTAATTATTTAAAAAGTATAAAACAAGGTTGAAAAAAGGTCCCACAAACTGTCAAGGACAAAATGGTTTTTAATTGTTTTCTAAACTTTTCTCTTTCTCTTTCATTTTTCTTTTTTTATTTCTTTTCTCTTTTTCACATTTATGTGTGTGTTGTTTGTCTACTTTAGTGGTAAAATTAATAAAGTTTATTTACAAAAAAGAATTCTATTCTATTTTATTTCATTCCTATTCTATTCTATTCTTTTCTTTTCAAAAGTTGCCAAGGTTGGAGATCCCTGCTTTAGAACCAGGCTGTCTCTTGATTTTACAATAAGCAAAATTCAATTCATTAGTTCTAAAAATGTTTCTATTCGCAATATCTCTGGCAACACTAAAGCTTCCAAGATGGCTTCCATCCGGTCAGCTTCAGGGCTTGACAGGAAGTCATAAAATGGCTCAAAATTCACTGAACTGCTGTCTCACTTAGCAACAGACATTTTGGGGCTCAATGGCGATCGTAACTCAAGGCCTACCTTGTAATGCTTTGTTCTTGTTCCCTCCTTTCTCTGCTGGGGTGCGTAGCGCTGCCTTAGATGTTGAATTGTCGGATGACTCCTTCCCTCCAGAAGATTTTGGTATCGTCTCCGGAATGCTCAACGTGAAATGGGACAGGATTGCACCGTATCCTTTTTCCCCCCCCTGAAGGACCCTGATCTGATGGATGGGTTTGCATGGATTTGATCAAATCAAATCAACCTTTATCGTCAGAGTACAACATGTGTACAGTGAGATTGGCTGAGTCTCTCTTCGCGCACACACCCCTGCCAACACAACTCACAGTAAAGACAAAAATGGAAAACCCCTAACCCAGTGAATCCTACTAAACAAACACACAATTTTATGCCCACTGACTTTGGGTGGTTCGTAAAAAACAGCAAAATATACAAGAGGCACCACATGTTAGTTCAGGGAGGACACAAACTGTGCTGTTCAGTTTGGGGTCATGTGGGGATATACGAGGGGGCACAGTAAGGATGCAAAGGTGCTTGTGAGCCGCCCCTCCCCCGCCCCCCCCCCCCCCCCCCCCCCTGCAGACAGAGGTTGGGAAGGATGCACAAATTAGACCCTATATCAAGGGTCTTCAAACTTGGCAAGTTTAAGACTTGTGGACTTCAACTCCCAGAATTCCTCCTCCTCCAGTCATGTTAGCTCAGGAATTCTGGGAATTGAAGTCTACAAGTCTTAAACTTGCCAAGTTTGAAGACCCTTGATATAGATGATTAACAGATAGTTATACATATTGATTAGAGACAGATGATAGATAGGATAGATAGATATAGATAGGATAGATAGATGATAGATATAAGATAGATACAGACAGAGCTATAGATGTTATAAATTAGAGACAGAAGATATATAGGTATAGATAGATAATTAACATATTGATTAGAGAGACAGATGATAGATAAATAGATATAATCTGTAGGTAGATATAGATAATAAGAGATAATATATAATTGAAATAATAGATTGATATATTGATAGAGATAGATAGATATAATACTGTAGCTGTCAGGATTCCAGCAATCGCCCTAATTAAATCATTATTCTCCTGACAATAGGTAGGTAGGTAGGTAGGTAGGTAGGTATAGATCAGGGGTCTTCAAGCTTGACAGATTTAAGACTTGTGGACTTCAACTCCCAGAATTCCTCCTCCAGTCATGTTAGTTCAGGGATTCCGGGAGTTGAAGTCCACAAGCCTTAAAAAGTTTGCCAAGTTTGAAGACCCTTGGACCAAATGGTCATCAGCCCAGGATTACCTGTTTCCCAAAGTAGAGGGTTTTTTTTTCTGCTGCTTTCACCTGTGTGTCTGACTTCCTTAGCATTGACTTGCTCAGGGCCAGCAACGTGTCCCACACTGTGGTCCTCAGGCCACTGAAGGCTGGCTACTTCAACTTCACATCAGCCACAATCACCTACCTGGTGCAGGAGGGAGGACAGGTGGTGGTAAGTCACAGGTGCCTTGGCCTGAGGCCAGGATCTGCCAGCGTTCACTGGTTAAATACGTCACTTTTCAGGCAATATTTATTCGACTCTTCCTGAACTTGGGGGGGCGCCCTGCCAACCTGGCAATTTGAAAGCATGCAAAGGCGAGTACATCAATAGGTACCACTTCAGTGGGAACAGTAATCGCACTCTGTGATGTTGTGCTGGCCACATGATTATGGAAATGTCTTCGGACAGCGCTGGCTCAAGGGCCTTGAGACAGAGATGAGATCCTATATCTGGCAATGATGAGCAGAGTAAAATCCCCAAGGATTCCTTTACCCTTCCTTTGTTCCTGAAATTTGATGTTTTAATATTATGAAAAGGCAGGATTTGAAGTTGCCAATGGCCATTTCTTCCGCTAATTCTGCGCATGAGACTTGGAAAGGGTTATATGCATGCCACAATGCTCTAGGAAGCTCATTGGGATGTTAGGTAAATTAGATTAGATTAGGATAGGACAGTGTTTTTCAACCTTGGTGCTTTGAAGATGTGTGGACTTCAACTCCCAGAATTCTGGGAGTTAAAGTCCACAGATCTTCAAACCACCAAGGTTGAAAAACACTGGGATAGGATAGAGCAGAGCAGAACAGAATGGAATAGAATTCTTTTATTGGTCAAGTGTGATTGGACACACAAGGAATTTGTCTTTGGTGCAAACGCTCTCAGTGTCCATAAAAGAAAAGAGACATTCATCAAGAGTCATAAGGTTGATTCAAATAGCTGATGATTATTCAGTGAGTTTGGCGACAGGGATGTTTGATTCTTTGGGCTTTTGAGGGCAGAGTTTTGGGGGTCCTGGCGTCCAGCATGCCCCGCCAATCAAGACCCCCCCTTAATTTCTTTCATTAGGTCGGCTTCACCAGTGCCCCAGGGCAAGGAGGGATCCTGGCCCAGCGGGAATTCGACAGGAGGTTTTCACCACACTTTGTAAGTAATCTTGACTTCACTCATTTCCATCACTGGGAATAACTGAGTTCAGATAGTCCTCAGCTTATGACAACTAAATATAGGACATTTAAGTTTCTTCGGCTATTTTCCCACGTTTTAATATTTGTGCTTTTATTATAGCGACGTTTCGGCAGAATCTCATCTGCCATCCTCAGGCTTGTGTCTTGGGTTCTTTTCAATTTTGTGTGTCAGGGTTGCCAGCAGATGAGATTCTGCCGAAACGTCGCTATAATAAAAGCACAAATAAAACGTGGGAAAATACCCGAAGAAACCTAAATACCATACATATAAATACCCGCAAAAACATATATATATGCAGGTCTTGGCGTGTTTTGGTCTTTTCCCGTGTAAGTTGCATTAACAGAGGGATGCAATCGAGATCAAGGGAGGTATTAATACCACTCTATAAAGCCTGAGTAAGACCACACCTAGAGTACTGCATCCAGTTTTGGTCACTACACTATACAAAAGATGGCGTGTTTTGGTCTTTTCCCGAACACGCCAAGACCTGCATACCTGTACCCATGAAAATCTACGAAAACAAATCTAACAAATCTATGAAAACAAATTATATATATATATATATATATATATAATTTGCTCCCTGTCCTGGTTGACCCCTTCCCCCAATGCCCGAGGGGCCTGGGACAATATCATCCTGAGCTCCTGGACTCACCAGACATTCCAGGGGAGAGATGCAGTTCCTTGGATGGTCCCAGTTTCAATCCCTCTTCTTCCTCCTCCTCTGAACTGGGACCCAGTTGTGGGTAAATGATTCTCTGAGAGGGCCTCTGCTGATTAACCAATTAAATATGAGCCAGCCATGTGCAGTGACAGCCAAAAAAGCCAACACAATCCTAAGTTGCATTAACAGAGGGATGCAATCGAGATCAAGGGAGGTATTAATACCACTCTATAAAACCTGAGTAAGACCACACCTAGAGTACTGCATCCAGTTTTGGTCACTACACTATACAAAAGATGTTGAAACTCTAGAAAGAGTGCAGAGAAGAGCAACCAGGATGATTTTAGTGGACTGGAGGTTAAAACATTCGATGGACGGTTGCAGGAACTGGACTTGGCTAGTCTAGGGAAGAGAAGGATCAGGGGAGACACGATAGCATCTTCCAATATTTGAGGGGCTGCCCCAGAGAGGAGGAAGGGGTTCAAGCTGTTTTCCAAAGCACCTTTAAAAGGCCAGAGAAGGAATAATGGATGGAAACTGACCAAGGAGAGATTCAACCTGGAAATAAGGAGAAATTTTCTGACAGAATAATCAACCCATGGAAAAGAAGTTGCCCTCAGAGGTTGTGGGAGCTTCAAAAAGAGGCTGGACTATCGCCTGTCAGAAATGGTGTAGGGTCTGTTGCTTGGCCGGGGTGGGGGTGGGGTGGGGTTGGACTAGATGACCTCCAAGGGTCCCTTCCAGCTCTGTTCATCTGCATCTGATATCTGGGTGGGCTGGCCTCAGTTTCTCTCCCATTTTCACTTCCTTTGCTTCCCTCTCTTTGTAAAAGCTGGACTGGGCCGCCTTTGGCGTCATGACGCTGCCTTCCATCGGCATCCCGCTGCTGTTGTGGTACTCGAGTAAGAGGAAGTACGATACCCCCAAGAACAAGAAGAACTGAGACGGCCCTTCGGAGTGGGCGCTTCCCCTCATCCAGGGAGGCTGCCAGAAGGCAGAGAACCGAGGGGGTCGCTCAGGTCACGGGAGGGTCCTCCTTTCACCAACTGAGAACTTCTTTCCAGTTTGAAAAAGGGAGAGAGGATTGGAAAAAAAAGGATGTTTTTTTCCTCTGGGCAGCCTCCCACCCCTTCTCCCTGCACCCCATTTCTTCTCCTTTTGAGACCTGCTTCCCTGGATCAAAAAAAGGATGGTGCAAGGAAGAAGATCGGATCCCTGGTAGAGGAAATGCCGGAGCCCAAAAGAGGTCGAAATATGGCATTTGCTTCCTTATCCCCCTGAGAGATCCTTTCCGATCTGCATTGGCAGATTTTTTTTAAAGAAAAATAAATCTTAAAACCCTCCATTGGGTGTTTGGTAGGATTTTTTTTTTACACACACACACAAACAAACACACACACACAAAACCCACAAAACACAAATACCCTTCTCTTTCTCCTTCTGTCTGCCTGGTTTGATCAGCATCTTAAAAGAGAAATTATTATTATTATTAGTTATTATTAGTTATTATTCTTAATTCAATTAAACATGAAACTCAGTCAAATGAACATTCAAAAATGCATCACAAATACCATGACTGGTATTAATGCTTAATAGGGGTTGCTGCCAGCATCCTAGGTATCAACGAAGTACATTATTATTATTATTGTTGTTATTGTTATTATTTATTAGTTAATCTTTAGTGAGATTCACAGCCTTTGGGGCTGGTTGGTAGCTCAGCTCAAGTCCTAACCAAGGACCTAGGAACTGTTCAGGTAGCGTCGGAGGATATAAGTTGTTCCAAGTAGGGTGGTTTTTTGTAGAATCAGGATATTCAAGTCTGATATTCAGAATTTCCAAATAGTGAGGTAGCCCTTTAGGCATTGCTCCAAGGGCTCCAATTGGGATAACACATGATTTATTTTTCCAGAGTTGCTCAACTTCAATTTGTAAGTCCCGGTACTTTGTGATTTTTCTTCTTGCTGCGTGTCTTCAATTCGTGCATCACCAGGTATTGCAATGTCAATGAACCAACCCTTTTTATTTTCAACTATTGTTATGTCAGGTGTGTTGTGGGCCAAATGCCTGTCAAGTCTGAATTCCGAAGTCCCACAAGATCTTGACTTTTTCATTCTCCAAAATCTTCTCAACCTGATATTGAATTTATATTGCTGCCTATTCGTAGACAAGTAAAGGTACTGGGTTTATATTGGGTGTAGGTTTAAAAGAAAGGGAAAAGAAATCTCTTTTCCAATGACCTGAACGAGGGGATAGAAAGGTGCAGAAGACACCAAGAATGACATCAAGTTGGTGGAAATAACCAATACTTTAAGATAAGTTCAAGATTTTTTAGTATTTAGTATTTATTTGATTTGTCAATCGCTTACAAGATACAGGTATAAGAATAAATATAGTTTTGAATACATGAGATAGATACTTATAAGAAAAATAAAAAGAAACAATAGGACAGGGACGGTAGGCACGATTGGTGCGCTTATGCAGGCCTCTTAGGAAGGGGGTGAGGTCAATAGTAGACAGTCTAAGGTTAAAGTTTTTGGGGTTTGGGGAAGAAACCACAGAGTCAGGTAGAGTATTCCAGACATTGACCACTCTGTTGCTGAAGTTATATTTTCTGCAGTCAAGTTTGGTGTGGTTTACCTTAAGTTATCTATTGTGTGCTGTTGCTATGATTGAAGCTGAAGTATTCATTTGCAGGTAGGACATTGCAATGTATGATTTTATATACTATATTTAGATCGGATCGGAGGCAGGCGTAGTTCTAGGTTTTCTAGGTCTAGAATTTCAAGTCTGGTGGCATAAGGTATTCTGCAATGAGTAGAGGAGCCATTCTTGTGAAATATTCTTGTGAAATATTTCTGGACTTTTTCAATTGTGTTAATATCAGATACATGATCTGGGTTCCAGACTGATGAGCTGTATTCAAGTATAGGATGTAGACAGACATGAACACTGGGCCCTAACCAACAAAATGCAATTCATGGGTGAGAAAAGTAAGGTTCGGAACTTAGTTAGGACATTTGTTATTGTTTGGAAAGAGAAGCAACCTGGAGTTAAAGAGAAACTTCCCAACAGTGAGGACAATTAACCAGTGGAACGACTTTCCTCCAGAAGTTGTGGATGCTTCATCACTGGAGGTTTTTAAGGAGAGACTGGACTTGTCTGAAACGGTCTAGGCTCTCCTTTAGGGGCTTGGACTAGAAGACCTCCTAAGTCCCTTCCAGCTCATTCTAGTATAGATACATAAGTACAGAATAGGCGGAGGAGGAGGAGGAGAGCAGGGCCTCCTATTTGAGCAAGGGGCTAGGACTAGAAGACCTCCAAAGTCCCTTCCCCACACACTATTCCGATCGACCAATGGATCAAACTCCGCGCGGGGGCAGCGGCGAAGGCTCAGCCGCGGGGCGGGGCTTGTCGGGAAGGGGCGTGGCCTCCGCGCAGGTGGGTGGGCCCCGCTCCCACCTCCAGCTCGATCGGAACTGAGGCTCCTGCGAGAACTTCGCTTCGGAACGGCAGTTGGGGTTGCTCGCTCTGCCTTGCCTGCCTGCCTGCCAGCCAGCCCCATGGTGCACTCCCAGCTGCCCGTCGCGGCTCCGCTGTGCCTGCTCTGCGCCCTCCTGTTGCTGCCCTCGGCGACGATGATCCCCGGGGGCCTTTCCCCGAGATCCGTCACGGATCCGGACGTGCAGAAAGCCGCCGCCTTCGCCGTGCAAAAATACAATGCGCTCAGCGCAAACGCCTACTATTACAAGGAGTTGCACATTGTGGAGGCGCAGTCCCAGGTATGTGTCTTGGGGGGGGGGAAACAGCCTCGTTGGGGTCTTTTTGGAATAGCCAAAGCCCTGGCCGGCCGGGGGGGGGGGAGGGGGGCTGCTGTAGGTACAACGTAATGGAATTGGGCTGTAGGTACAACGGAAGGGAATGGGGGGCCTGTAGGTACAATGGAAGGGAATTGGGGGGCTGTAGGTACAATGGAAGGGAATTGGGGGGCTGTAGGTACAATGGAAGGGAATTGGGGGGCTGTAGATACAATGGAAGGGAATTTGGGGCTGTCGGTACAACGGGAGGGAATTTGGGGCTGTCGGTACAACGGGATGGAATTGGCAGGCTGTAGGTACAACGGAAGGGAATTTGGGGGGGCAGTATATGTGTCTGGAGGTGGGAGGGGTTTTTTTGGGGGGTAGCCTTGTTGGGTCCTCAGAGTAGCCAAAGGATTTGGAATTCCTCTGGAAACAATAGAAAGGTTGGGGGTGTTGGAGGAAGCTTAGGGCGTGTTCTGAGGGGGCTGTTATCGTGACCCCAAAGGACATGATTTCTGCTGTTTGTATCTGATATAGAAATATTTCCTCTTGCATTGATTTTGTTGGGCGGGCGGGTTGGACTAGATGACTTACAAGGTCCCTTCCGTGATTCTGTTATTGTTCTGTTATTGCTCCTCTCCAGTGATAAACTACTTCCTGGTTTGCAATCTATGTAGCTGAACTTGTTCTGGCTTTTTTCCACCTGTAATTCACTTTAAGGTCACATTACTGTATTTTTTTTTTTTTTAATCCAGGTAGTCGCAGGGGCAAAATATTATCTGACCATGGAGTTGGTGAAAACCAAGTGTGCAAAGGCCGCCAGCAAGCCGAAGGTGTACAAAGAGATCCAGAACTGTGAACTTCCTCCAAAGGCTCAGCAGGAGGTGAGATCAGATGCCAAAATCTGATTATGTATATTTAACATTTAGTGGACAAAAGCTATCTTGTTTGCGGTCAGCTGGCTCAGCTGTAAAACAAAAACAGATTTAAATTCTTTTCATAGATGGTTTTCAGTTCAAAACAAACATGAAGTTGAGCTGGAAGAAAAAATGAGAATTGTGGATTTAGGCTGGCCCAGAGGAACCATTGACATAGCATCACATAGAAGGCTAATTGGATTATGGATATTATTTTTCCTAGGTATTTTGTGATTTCCTAGACTAGTGTGCCTTACAATCAGGAGGCTGTGAGTTCAATCCCAAGTAGAGGCAGATATTTTTTCTCTCTGGGCAGGATGAGAATATATCTGCTGAACAAAACAAAAAAACTCCGTATTGGCGATAGGAAGGGCATCCGGCCAGTAAACACTCTGCTAGCTCCAATTCAGTTGCTCAGACTCCACTATGCAAGGGATTATGGAATTGCTAAATGATGATCATGATTTTGTGATTTCTTAGCGAAGTCAGAGTAGCTTATGGCTCCGTCAGATGCACAGGCTGAGCAAATGGCTCAGTGGTGAGCCAAGGGGGTTGTGTGAGGGGCAGAGAATCGAGCATAGCGGCCACCCCACAGCTGTTGGGACAGCGGAGTTTTGAACTGATTCTGTCCCCGTGGGACCTGAATGATTGAGGGACCCCCCCCCCCGCTCCCCAAATCCAGTGGTGACTTTATGGTCTGACAAAACTCCAGAACTTGCTTTGGCAGTTGGATAGGATTAATCTGGATGGATATTTTGGGGCAGGGTGGGGGTGTTGTGTCTTAGATAAATTAGATGAAGAGTTAATGTTGTCTCCAGATTTATTATGTCATGTGAATTCAGCATCTTTGGGTCTCTGTTGTTTTCCGGCGAATTGGTTTTTTTGTGACTCTTGGCAGGCAAAGGTACAAGTACAGATTAGGCGAAACCTGTCTCAAAAACAGTAAGTGCAAGATGGACCTTGGAGTCCCAATGGACGATGACTTAAACACGAGCCAGCTGTGTGCTGCAGCAGCCAAGAAAGCGAATACAATCCTCGGTTGCATAAAGAGAGGCACAGAATCAGAATCACGTGAAGTATTAGTACCGCTTTGTAAAGCCTTAGTAAGGCCACACCTGGAATCCTGCATCCAGTTTTTGGTCCCCACATTACAAAAAGGATGTTGAGACTTTGGAAAAAGTGCAGAGAAGAGCAAACTAAGATGATTAAAGGCCTGGAGAATAAAACATGGGAAGAACGGTTGCAGGATTTGGGTGTGGCCACTCTAGAGAAAAGAAGGACCAGAGGGTGACACGATAGCGGTCTTCCAGTATTTGAGGGACTGCCACAAAGAAGAGTGGGGGGTCAAAGCTATTCTCCAAAACAGAACAAGAAACAACCGATGGAAACCAAGGAGAGAAGCAACCTAGAACTAAGGAGAAACTTCCTCACAGTGAGAACAATTAACCAGTGGAACAGCTTGCCACCAGAAATTATGGGTTCTTCAACCCTGGAGGTTTTTAAGAAGAGGCTAGACAGCCATTTATCTAACATGGTATAGGGTCTCTTGCTTGAGCAGGGGTTGGACTAGAAGACCTCCAAGGTCCCTCCCAGCTCTATTCTGATTAATGACTCTCAGTGGCAGCCAGACCATTATCCCACAGCAGCTACTATTATTTGGGAAGGGCCTCCACCACATGGTCTGTGAGTCCGTCGATGGGCCACCTCCACAAATATTTTGGCCATTGAGTAATGAGCTTAAGCTTGGAGGTCCAGGGCGGAGTCGAGGAATCCCGGATGGATTTCTCTCGTCGGTTAGTCGACTGTCAAAATAAGGCCGGGTGTAGACATCCAACACTCAAAGGCAAAGAATGTCACAAGTTGATCCTTCCTGCACTTAAAAGATTGCTCACCCTCCATTTAACGAAGAAGGTGGGGCCTCTTTCAGCTGGATGACTAGCCTGCCACTCATCTCAAAATAATTTAAAATAGGTCACCAGTCTATGATATATATATATCCCCATTCTTCCCTCTTAGGCTGTCATTAATTATAAAACTCAGCTTGTCTTGGTACCGAAAGGCAGCAGAGGTGTGAAAAAGGGATGTGGGATCTCTGCTTTTCTAATCCACTTTTTAAAATTATGTAATTTGTAGGGCTGCCTATCGCATAGCATAGAACAGAACAAAATAGATAATGGAATGAAGGAAGAGAAGAGAATATAGAAAATGAATAGAATGGAATGGAATAGAATAGAATAATGGAATGGAATGGAATACAGAATAGAATACAGAATAGAATAGAATTCTTTATTGGCCAAGTGTGACTGGACACACAAGGAATTTGTCTTGGTGCAAATGCTCTCAGTGTACATAAAAGAAAAGAGACATTTGTCAGGAGTCAGGAATCATAAGGTACAACACTTAATGATAGTCATAGGGTACAATAAGCAATCAAATACTAGGAAACAGTCAATATAAATCGTAAGGATACAAGCAACAAAATTACAGTCATACAGTCACAAGTATGAGGGGATGGATGATAAGGAGTGATGAGAACATTAATAGTAATATTGGTAGTAGTGCAGACTTTGTAAATAGTTGGACAGTGTAAAGGGAATTAGTTGTTTAGCAGAGAAAAAACTCTCCTTGTGTCTAGTTATTCTGGTGTGCAATGCTCTATAGTGTCGTTTTGAGGGTAGAAGTTGAAACAGTTTATGTCCAGGATATTGAGGGGTCTGTAAATATTTTCACAGCCCTCTTTTTAACTCGGGGTGCAATATACAGGTCCTCCGTGGAAGGCAGGTTGGTAGTAATTGTTTTTTCTGCAGTCCTAATTACCCTCTGAAGTCTGTGTCTGTCCTGTTGGGTTGCAGAACCAAACCAGACAGTTATAGAGGTGCAGATGACAGACTTTAGATTTAGTGATTCAAGTTAGAACTGGCGCTGGAAAAAGTGACTTACGACTGCTTTCCACACTTGTAACTGTTGCGTCATCTCCACAGTTGCGTCATCAAAATGCAAAACGCTTGGCAACTGACTCGTATTTATGACGGTGGCAGAGTCCCGGGGTGGGGGTCACCTGATCCCCTTTTCCAAGCGTCTGACGGACGAGCCGAGTCAATGAGAAAATCTGTTTCGCTTTAACAACCATGTTACTATTTTAACAACTGAAGCGATTCACTTAGCAAATGACAATCGCACTTAAGACTTTTATCCGGCTGCTTCCCCTCTTTGGAAGAGCTTTATAGCTCCCGCTGCCTTAAGAAAGTTCAAAACATTCTCAAGGATCCATCTCATCCTGGGCACATACCCCACTTTCTTTTTTAAACTATTACCCTCCGGCAGATGGTGCAGGATAATAATAAAAACAAGAGCAAACAGGCTGAAAAACAGCTTCTGTCCCAGGGCAGTCACTCTGTTGCAGTAGCGGCTAACCTTTTTGGGCTCCTGTGCCAAAAATTGTGTGCTTGCGTGTCAGCACCCAGAAGGCAATGCGCCTCCCCCCACACCCCCTACACATGTGCACGCAATCCCCACCCACCCCCGCCACCCCCTTACCTGCACTGCGCCTTACAGCTGGTTTTGGGGCGGTTTGAGGCCTTTTTTGCCCACCCAGAGGCTTGAGGAAGGCTTCTGCAGGCCGAAAACTAGGCCCGTTTCTTCACTTCCGGTATTTCCGGAAAACCAGGAAGTGACGAAACGGGCCTACTTTTCGGCCTGCAAAGCCTGCAGAAGCCTTCCTCAAGCCTCTGGGAGGCCAAAAAAGGCCTCAAACCTGCTGAAAATCAGCTGGGAGGCACGCGCACGCACAGTGAGGTAAATTTGCCTGCAGCTCACGTGCCGGCACAAATGGCTCTGCGTGCCATAGGTTCGCCATCACGGCTCTATTGAATTCTACTGTCCAGTGCACTATGAATGCAATATCAGGGGTTTTCTATTCAGTTGCATGGAATGTGAAGGGTGTGTGTGTTTTGTTTTATTTTTTTTTTATGTACAATGTACACGGAAGATAAGCGTGGTGCAGTGGCCTAGTGCCTCTCACCTCATAATCAGGAGGCTGTGAGGCAGATATTTCTCTCTCTGGGCAAGATGAGAAATATATCTGCTGGTGGGGGAAAATACTCCACATTGGCAACAGGAAAGGCATCTGGCCATTAAAAGACTCTGCTAGCTCCATTCAGTTGTCCAGATTCCGCCCCGCCAGGGATTATCGGGGTTGTTTAAAGAAGATGATGATGACAAAGATGGCATTTAGTTTCACTGTACGAGAGGCGATGACAATAAACTAACTCATTAATAAAACTATTAAGATGCGCGGAGCTGGGTCTCAACAATCTCGCCCTTGCTCCGTTCTTCTTTCCAAACTTAATTAAGTCACTTTGGAGGCTCTCTTCGAATTAGGTCACTCAGGGAATTCTAGTTGTCTCAGCTGCCTGGAACTCAAGAGAAGATGGAATGAGCAAATTGCTTTGCTGACCAAGCTGGCTCTTGCTAATGAGCCCATTCCTATCAAGTGCTCAGAAATAAGGTTGCTTCACAGCAGTATCTGTTTGAGGTTCTTGCCCAATAAAACATCCAGTTGACAGGCCTGCTGTTTCCGGTATTTTCCTCCTCCTCCTTCCTTTATTTTTTTTGAAGACAGACCTCTGCTGTCCCTCGGTATTTTGGGCTACAGCTTCCTTCGCCTTAATTTTAAAATACATTAATTATAATATATAGATTACTAGCTCGGTACCCGTGCTTCGCTATGAAACTCTGTGGTCAGGCTTAGTTTTTGGGGAGGAAAATAAGGGGGGGGGGAGAAATTTGGCCTCTGCCTACCAGCATCCATCAGTATTCATCTGGCTAGTGTCCTGTCAGTGTGTGAGAGAGTTGAGGGCTGTTTGGAAACTGAAACAGCATTTGCTGTGTGAGCAATAAGGAGACAGCAAGGAGCCTGGGCATGGCTTAGCTCAACTGTTCTGTACTAAAGCTGCTTGGTAAAACTGAAACTCCTCTCCTCTGCTTGTGTTTTGCATTTGGAACAAGTTTCTTTTCAGGTGAGGAGACGGAGTAGAACTCCTTAGCATCAGAGCATAATAATAACAATAATAATAATAATGATAATGATAATAAAATAGGAAATTCTAATGCTCTGAGGGTCCTTTCAAAAAATCCTTTCTTAGTGAGCCCCTAGAAGCCAAGAGGAACCTACGTGCCAAATTTCAAGTTTGTAGGCTTTACGGTTCTGGAGATTTTGTGATGATGCGTGAGGGGCATTTCGCTTTTATATATATAGATTAATTATAATATAAATTGTATAGAGTTGGAAGAGACCTTGGAGGTCATCTAGTCCAACCTTCCCGCCCAAGCAGAAGACCCTATACCATTTCAGACAAATGGCTGTCCAATCTCTTCTTGAAAGCCTTCAGTGATGGAGCACTCACAATTTCTGGAAGGAAGTTGTTCCATCGGTTAATTGGGCGAAATTAATGGGCGAAACAGACTTCAGCTCAACCCAGCCAAGACCGAGTGGCTGTGCTTTCCAGCGCCCCGATACAGCCAGCTTACTCCCTCGCTGGCCGTGGGGGGGGAATTTCTGGCCCCCACGGAAAGGGCACGCAATTTAGGTGTCCTCCTGGATGTACGGCTGTCGTTAGAAGATCATATAGTCACCAGGGGGGCTTTTTGTCAGGTCCGTAGGATCTACCAGTTGCGGCCCTTTCTGGATCGGGACGCACTTCGTACGGTCACATCCGCCCTCGTCATCTCCCGGCTGGATTATGCCAATGCTCTCTACATGGGGATCCCCTTGAAGAGCATCCAGAGACTCCAGCTGGTGCAAAATGCGGCCGCGCGGGTGGTCTTGGGGGCTCCTCTGAGCTCCCATGTTACACCACTTTTGCGCGAGCTGCATTGGCTCCCAGTGGCCTTCCGGGTGCGATTCAAGGTGTTAGTGACCACCTTTAAAGCGCTCCATGGCGTAGGACCTGGATACTTACGGGACCGCCTGCTGCCACCATCAGTCTCTCGCCAACCAGTGCGCTCTCATAGAGCGGGCCTCCTTGGGGTACCACCGGCTGGACGGTTGACGACCCCGAGGATTCGGGCCTTCTCTCTGAGAGCCCCCTCCCTCTGGAACGAATTGCCCCTGGAGATAAGGACCATCCCCGACCTGTTGACCTTCCGGCGCGCACTAAAAACCCACCTATTCCATCTAGCCGGTCTGGCCTAGAGTTATATAAAATGGTTATACATTCGGCTTTTAAATGGTTTTTAACTTTTCTAATTCCCCACTCTTAATCTCTTAAAGCCTATCTATTTAATTCTTTTAATTTATTTTAAAAATTTATTATATTTGTAATTATATTTGTATTTATATGTTTTTATCTCGCTGTGAACCACCTCGAGTCCTTAGGGAGAGGGGGTGGTATACAAATTTGAATAAATAAATAAATAAATAAATAAATAAATAAATAAATAAATAAATAAATAAATAAATAAATAAAATAATTGGATGGGTGGTTTGGTGACTCAGGGAGATGGGACCTGTAATCCGCTCTGCCAGGACTCCATATTAAGAAGGTCCCTCGCATATCCGTGCTAGTCGTTTTCCGGCTCTAGGGGGCGCTGCTCGTCTCCGTGACAAAGCCGAAGAGCCAGCGCTGTCCGAAGACGTCTCCGTGGTCATGTGGCCGGCAGGACTAAACGCCCGAAGGCGCACAGAACGCCTTCCCTTCCCACCAAAGGGGTCCCTATTTTCCAACTTGCATTTTTTACATGCTTTTGGGACTGCTAGGTTGGCAGAAGCTGGGACAAGGAATGGGAGTTCACTCCGTTATGCGGCGCTAGGGATTCGAACCGCCGAACTTTCTGATCGACAAGCTCGGCGTCTTAGCCACTGAGCCCCACCCCATCCCTTCATATCAAGAAAGACCAGGCTAACTCCTTTGATTGCAGATAGTGTGTGCAGAGTTTCCCAGAATCTATGTCACTGCTTGTAATTTGTTTCCAAAGTGAATGTTAACAGAATTTATATACTGTGGGATCCTTGATGCTCCCTTAACTTAAGTTGTTTTCTTGCAGACGTTTCATGACCCAACTAGGTAACATCTTCAGTGCTAGGAAGGTGTTTATCAATGCCCACCAGCTATAACAGGGCAAGCCGCCACACAGGTAGCCCTCGACTTGTGACCACAATTGAGCCCAAAATTTATCTTAAGTGAGACATTTGTTAAGGGTGTTTTGCCCCATTTTACGACTTTTCTTGCCCTGTTTGTTAAACGAATCCCTTCCATTGCTAAATTAGCAACATGGGTGTTAAGTGATTCTGGTTTCCCCATTGACTTTGCTTGTTAGAAGGTCACAAAAGGGGATTCGCATGACTCTGAAACACTGCCACCGTCATAAGTATGAACCAATTGCCAATCAGGTGACTATGGGGATGCCGCAACGGTCATAAGTATGAAAAACGGTCATAAGTTCCTTTTTTCAATGCTGTTGTAACTTTGAACTGTCACTAAATGAACTGTTGTAAGTCGAGGACTAGAACAAACCCTTCTAACGCTGATGATGTTACCTAGTTGGGTCATGAAACGTCTACAAGAAAACAACCAAGCTAACCAACGCATACCAACGCAGGAGGACGTTATTAAGAAAATCATGGACTGTGCTGAAATGAGTAGATTGACATTTGAAATCAGAGAACAAGAAGATAAACAATTTTATAAGATTTGGGATTTATTTTATCAATGGTTAGACAATAAAATATGGTAATGAAATACGCAGAATTTTAGAAATCTATAAAGATGTATTATTATAATATAACTATGGGATAGATTTGGGATGATAATATGAATTGTCATAAAATAAATCAGTTAAAATATGGATTATTTTGCATAACATGAATAAATAACAGTATAGTCAAATGATAGATTAACAAGGATATTACTGTATTTAGGAATATTTGATAGATAATATGAGAATATATACAAGCAATTGTAAGTGATGACTATGAAGTGGATGCACAAAATTTTTTGTAAACCAACCGACACACTGTATGTAAGTAAGTGGAAGATGGCTTGATGTTTTTATGTTGTGTTTGTGTAGGTTTGTTTAAAAAAATAATAAAATGTGTTTAAGAAAAAAGAAAACAACCAAGCTCCGAGAACATCATTTCAACTCTTTACCTACAAGTTATCTTTTCTGTTGATAATTTATATACCACCAAATGTCTCAAGCGCTGATTATCTGGGTTTCCCTTCTTTTTTCTCTTCGTTCTCTTTTAGAAATTAACTTGCCACTTCCAAGTCTGGTCCCGCCCTTGGCTGAAAAAGATGGAGTTGACAAAGATGAGCTGTAACTAATCTGGACAACTTGGATGGACTCACAAGATGACACCCCACCCAACACGGGCCAATGATCCTCAGTGTGTCCAGTGGCCGAGAAAACTCTGGTGTTACCAAACTGAATTTAGAGGAACCTTTGCATTTTTCGTCCTTCACAAATCATGAGTCAAATGGTTCACTTAAGCTCCAGTTCACAGGGTTTTTGCTTCTTCTTCTTCAGTTTCCCCTCCTTTTCTCTAGCTTTGATGGCTGTAGTTTGCGTTTATAGAGAAGACAGCTCCAAATGTTGGTGAGTCGGTTGTTAATTGGTCTTAATAAAAGCTATCAGCATGATGTTTCCGGCTGGTGTTCCTTTCTTGTCCAAATCCCACTGAAGGGAATAGTAATTATAAATAAAGAAATGTAGTGGAATACATTTATAGCAGTGGTGGCTAATCTTTTTGGGCTCCTGTGCCAAAAAATTGTGTGCGCGCTTGCACAAGTGCGTGCCAGCACCCAGAAGGCAATGTGCACTCCCTCACGTCCCCTAGCATGCACATGCAATCCTCACCCTCACCCCTTACCTGCACTGCACCTCACAGCTGATTTTTGGCTGGTTTGAGGCCTTTTTCGGCCTCCCAGAGGCTTGAGGAAGGCTTCTGCAGGCTTCTGCAGGCCCAAAACTAGGCCCGTTTCGTCACTTCTGATATTTCCGGAAAAACAGGAAGTGATGAAACAGGCCTAGTTTTTGGCCTGTAAAGCCTGCAGAAGCCTCCCTCAAGCCTCTGGGAGGCCAAAAAAGGCCTCAAACCAGCCAAAAATCAGCTGTGAGGCACGCACATGAGCAGTGAGGTAAGATTGCCTGCAGCTCTTGTGCCGGCACAAATGGCTCTGCGTGCCACCTGTGGCACACGTGCCATAGATTCACCATCATGGCATTCTAGCAGTAAGTAGAAAGTTACTCCATAGACATTTGCTCTTTTGAAAAATATATGTTATCCTGCTGTAAACTTGTTCCCGTATGCATTTACTCGTTGTTGAACATATACCTGCTGTTGTGTATTGACTGAAGTTTCCACTCAGGTCATTTCCACTCTCCCATTGGTTGATGCCGTTTGACAGCCGGCTATAAAAGGAGATGTCAAACAGCATCAGCTGTTGCCGCTCCAGCTGGCTGCCGTGTTAGAGCGGCAGTAGCGGTAACCCTTTATTTCTAAATAAAGTTAGAGCTGAACCTTTGCCTTTGATGTCTGCCTAAGTGATTACCGCCGCTCTACAACACTGGCGACGAGGGCAGGATCCTAAATAAAGGCAACCCAGGCAAAAGGACAACGAGCGAAATCACTAACCAAGAGCTGAAATCGCTACAGAGTTGCTGTCACTGTTCGCGAAGCGCGATTTCTAAATCGCCTCAGGAGAAGCAGCACAGCTGAGGGAAAGATGACTTCGAATCCTGCATTCCCGCCCTTCAGACCGACGGCAGAGACATGGGAATCATACAGGAACTGGTTTGACTGCTTTTTAGATGCTATAGACCTTACTGACATTTCTGACCATAGAAAAAAGTTTTATTTCCTAAGCTTTTGCGGAGCCACGGTATTTGACACCGCAACAGCATTACTGGCCCCACGATCTATTAAGACTATTCCCTGGGAAGAATTACAAGAAATTCTCTCCTTCCCCTAAGCCTTCTAGAATTGCCAGAGGCCATGCCTTCAGAAGGCGCATCCAGTCAGAGGGAGAAACCGTTAGTGACTATATGGCAGCACTACGAACAGCTGCCTTACATTGCGGATTCAGGGATTACCTTGAAGATACGCTGTTAGATCAGCTGGTCTGTGGAGTTAGGGACCCCAAGCTGCAAAGACGACTACTAGCTAAAGGGGACCTAACCTTAAGACAAGCCATAGAAGAATCCCAGGCTATTGAGCTATCAGCCCTCTCAGCAGCTGAAATACAGGGAAATCCAATTAGACTAGATAACCCAAAAGTGCATTTTGATGAAACCTCCACAGAGGAAGGTTTAGAAGAGGCTACTGAGATAAACCACCTCAGACAGCCCAACACAAATCAAAGGGAGTACAGGCAAGGTACAAGACAAACCCCACGAATACAGACTACCTGTTTAAGCTGTGGGGGCAACCATCTCAGGGCATCCTGCAGATTCAGGAATGCCATATGCTTAAGATGCCAAAAGAAGGGTCATTTGGCAAGAATATGTCAGGCAGGAAAGACTTTTAACCAGCCTCAAAGGCCTCAGAAAGCCATACAATTTCCAAGACAAATCGAGGATTGTTGCACATGCTACCAAGCTAAGATACCAAAAAATAGTTCTAACAAAATTAGTGTCACTGTTTCTATAGAAGGTAGACCATGCAGAATGGAAGTAGACATCGGCTCTGCACTATCCATCATCTCGTGGGGCACCTTGAAGCAACTGCTTCCCAGAGTAACAAGGAAGAAGATTCCAGGCTGCAATCTGACTCTATGGGTCTACCAAGGCAGAACCATTCCTGTCATCGGAAAAGGCAAGTTTCTAATTCATTTTCAAGATTTTAAGGGTCACTTGCCTTTAGTGATAATGGATGGCGCCCTCCCAAGCCTATTGGGATTAGACTGGTTCCCTGCCTTGGGCCTCCACATTGGTGGAATCCATGCCATTGCAAGTTCAGAAGTTGACTCCCTGTTCAGGGAATATGCGGATGTATTCAGCGAGGACCTAGGCTGCTACGTGGGAACCCCTATATCCTTCAAGGTGGACCCCCAAGCAGTACCAATCCGTTTAAAACCCCGCAGAGTTCCTTTTGCAATTTGTCCTAAACTTGACAAGGAACTAGACAGATTAATTAAACAAGGCATACTACAACCTATAGATTTTTCAAAATGGGAGACCCCAATAGTGACATCTCTAAAGAAGGACGGAAATCTGAGAATCTGCTCTGACTATAAATCATCCATAAATAGATATTTGCAAGTAAGCGCTTATCCGGTCCCCGTTGTGCAACATTTACTCCATTCCCTCGAGCCTGGCTCCATTTTTGCAAAGTTAGATATGTCACAGGCTTATCAACAGTTCCCTGTTGATGACGAAACTGCAGAGCTGCAAACCATAGTGACACACAGAGGCGCTTTTAAATGTACACGCCTACAATTTGGAGTTAGTGTAGCCCCTGGAATTTTCCAGTCTCTAATGGAAAGAATTCTGCAAGGGTTGCCAGGCGTTGTGCCCTACTTCGATGACATTCTTATGTCTGCCAACAATCAAACTCAATTGCTTCAGAGAGTCAAAAGTGTCCTTGAATGTTTTAGAAAGTCAGGTCTTAAATTAAAAAGAGAAAAATGCACTATTGCCACTCCACAAGTGGAACTTTTAGGTTACAAAATTGACGCCTCGGGTATTCACCCAACAGAATCTAAACTAAAGGCCATTCATGAAGCTCCCACTCCTACTAATAAGACTGAGCTCCAATCTTTTCTGGGACTTCTAAATTTCTATGCTTCGTTCCTGCCCCATAAAGCTTCAATCGCAGAGCCTCTTCACAGGCTCCTAGACAAGCAGACACCATGGCACTGGGGGCCAAAAGAAAGTCTTGCTTTCAAGGAAGTCAAATCGCTGCTCACGTCCAAAGCTGTGTTAATACAATTCAACAAGAATTTACCACTAGTACTAGCTGCAGACGCTTCCCCTTTTGGAATAGGGGCTGTTCTGAGTCACAGACTGCCTAATGGTGCAGAAGCACCTATTGCCTTCTTTTCAAGGACACTATCCTCCACTGAACGCAACTATAGTCATTGACAAGGAGGCCTTGGCTGCAGTTGCTTCAGTAAAGAAATTCCATGAGTTTCTCTACAGTCATCATTTTGAACTGATAACAGATCACAAGCCCCTGTTAGGAATTTTATCTGGCACTAAACAGACTCCCCAGATTTTATCCCCAAGGATGACCAGGTGGACCGTTTTTCTGGCTGCATATTCATATACACTAGTCCACCGCTCTGGAAAAACGCTTGGCCATGTTAATGCCCTCAGTCGTTGCCCCCTGCCAGTTCCAGTTGAGGACCCAGCACCAGCAACCGCCGTTTTCCTGATTGAAGAGCTCAAGCTGCCTGTCACTGCTGCTGACATCACTGCCCATTCGGCCAAGGACAAGGTAATTTCCCAAGTCCTTGACAGGGTAGGGAGGGGGTGGTCTGCAACCCCTTATCCATCAGAATTCCTACCCTACAAACTACGCCAACAGGAACTTTCCTCATTGCAAGGCTGTTTACTATGGGGAACCAGAGTAGTGATTCCCCCCAAGTTGCAAACCTCAATTTTAAAGGTGCTGCACGAGGGTCATCCAGGTATAGTTAGGATGAAGGCCCTCGCTCGCAGCTACGTATGGTGGCCTGGTATGGATGCCCAAATCTCTAGCTGGGTCAATTCTTGTCAGGCATGCCAGGCCACCAGGTCATCCCCACCAGCAGCCACCCCTAAGACCTGGAAAGAGGCAGGAAGCCCGTGGTCCCGAATCCATATAGATTTGGCTGGCCCTTTCCACGGGCGCACATTCCTGGTGGTAGTAGATTCATTTTCAAAATGGGTGGAACTGACCTTAATGCACACCACAACCACTGAAGCAGTTAATAAAGCATTGACCAGGATGTTTGCCACACATGGCCTCCCTGACTCCATTGTATCCGACAATGGCCCCCAATTTACCTCTTGTGAATTTGAGATCTTCCTAGCCAACCTGGACATCAGACACATATTAGTAGCCCCATTTCACCCTGCAAGTAATGGTCTGGCTGAGAGGGCAGTCAGATCTGCTAAGGAGGTACTACAGAGATTGGGACTCATTAACTGGCAATTCTAGACTGGCCCAATACCTTCTGAGCCAACATACAACATCCTGCGCCTCCACAAATAGGTCACCAGCTGAAGTGTTAATGGGGCGCCGGTTGAGAACCACTCTTGACAGGCTTCACCCAAATTATGCCCCAGTGCTTCCCCTTGGGTCTAACAGCCAAGCCAGAGGGTTCCTAATAAATGACAAAGTATATGTCAGGAACTTTGCTGGGCAACCATTGTGGTTACCTGGTCGTGTGGTGGCAGTAACTGGTCCTAAGTCTTATAGAATCCAGCTACCAGATGGGCGTCTCTGGCAGCGCCATGTGGACCACCTGAGGAGACATTGGAACACTGTACCCAGAAGTCATCTAGATGATCCCGATGCAGAAATACTACCTCCACCTGAAGAAGCTAGCCTCCAACCCACCGGTGATGACAGCCTACCTGGAGAAGAAGCTGACCAGGGTCCTGACCAAGTTCCCGACGTTCCTGCAGCCTCACCACCGATGGAAGCCATGCAGCAAGCAGAAGGCAGCAGCCCAGCGCCATTTTCAGCCAAACCAAGAAGATCTGGACGAGTGCGCAGGCGCCCAATGTATTTACAGGACTACGCATGCTCCTCACTGGGAGGGAGGAGTGTTGTGTATTGACTGAAGTTTCCACTCAGGTCCGTGCTTTGAGCGGGAAGCACAGACCTCTCCCATTGGTTGATGCCGTTTGACAGCCGGCTATAAAAGGAGCTGTCAAACGGCATCAGCTGTTGCCGCTCCAGCTGGCTGCCGTGTTAGAGCGACAGTAGCGTAACCTTTTATTTCTAAATAAAGTTAGAGCTGAACCTTTGCCTTGGGTGTCTGCCTAAGTGATTACCGCCGCTCTACAACACCTGCAATCAATTGCATCCTCCTATATCAAGTAAATGGTCCTGTTATATAAATCTTTCATGAATCCTTCCAAAAATGATTCTTCCATAAATGCCACCCCTATTTCTCCCAGGAATTGGCACCTAACTATATCTCCAACTTTCAAGGCAATTCGCACACACACCTTTGACCTCTGGTGTTAACAAAAAGCCAAAATGACCAATTAGGGGGACAATGGAGAAAAGATAACACTGCCAGAAAAGAATCTGTCTGTTGCAAGAAGATGTAAATCTTAGTTAGATTACATGACTAGAGTTTTACAGCTAATTAGATTACATGACTAAAGATTTACAAAGTAATTAGAGAATTAAGAATAAAGGGCTTTTGTGTGTATAAGAAGGACAGGAGATCTTTCTGTATTTTGTAGAATTTTCCTCCCGTGTCTCTTGTGATGGGCTAGGAATTTCTTACCCACAACTTTAACTTTGATCAAACATAAAGTCTGCTTTCTTTGATTTGCACGCCTCCATGAAAGACTTTGTTTTGGTTCATTTTTGGCTTATGCGTACTGCCAGGCCTTACACCATCTAACCATGTTCTGACACTCCCCATGTGTAAGGACCAGACTCTTCCCCCTCCCCTTCAGACGATAAGAATGAACTTTCAAAAACTGGGTATTTCAACAGGAAATCTTTATTGGAGAGGAAGAAAGCAAGTCAACATTCAAAGCAGAGTCTGGTATTGTTTTGACCCAAACCCTTTTCCAATAAAACAAACACGAATCAAAGGGAACAGAAACCTTTTGATGATTCTTACGAATCCCCGGTTAAAAGGTTGCTGCAAACTAATTAACTTTGATAAGTACGAGCCTCGCCAAAACTCTGCGGGGCTGCCAAGAATAACAGACAAGAAATATTTTACAACACAAGAATTTTCAAATACCAACTTAAGATATTGTAATGTCCACGAGGCTGAGTTTCAAAACATCTTTGCTTCCTGCAAAGAATGTTCACTTCACAGCTGGCTTTTATCTTCTTGAAGGAGGGGCCATTACCTTGCAGACTTACTCCCGAGTCACCCGTGCTGTTGCAGCTGCTCTTTTTTGAAGCAATCCTGCGCACACACACACACTTGGCACAGGCTCCTTGGGAACCTCCTCATCGCTGCTGCCAGCCCCCACAATCTCTGAAGGCAGCAGTCCACTGCTTAATGGTCCTGGCCCCTCATCTGAGTCCTTGCTCACCTCAGCCATCTGCACCTGGGACAGTCAGGGGTTAAAAAAGACCACAATTAGGGAGGGGCAAAGCCAAAGCCCAGGGCAAGCCCCTATTACCCCCCCTCCTTGGACAAAGCAAAGTCTTTCTAGTGAGATGGTTTCTGGGACGAGCCATTGTGTCGTTGTGCTGTGGCTGTCAAAACCTGAAGGCTGGGTGGGATTTGGACAAGAAGAGGACACAAGCCGAAAACACGATGCTGATAGCTTTATTGAGATGAATTAATGGAATTAGCAAAATATGGATTCTTCTCAAAGATGAAAATGATGGAAAAGAGGAGAAGTGCAAGAGAAGGTCAAGGAACAATTTCAGGAACTCAGGAGGTGTGAACTTGGGCTTAAGCAAACGGTCTCATTCTTGAGTTGTGTCAGAAGAAGCAAAGCTTGCTGTGAACCCAGCTTGCACACCAGAGGCTGCTCGGCTGCTGGACACACTCAGCATCCTTAGCCTGAGCAGAAGAGGATCTTTGGAGGCCCAGATCAGACGCAGTCTGTGAATGCCAACTGCCATTTGAACGGCGGAGACCAGGGTATAACTCTAAAGTAGCAGTTTCGTTTCTGGAAGGGAATGAAAGAGAAAAACAGAGTTGGAAGGGACCTTGGAAGCCATCTAGTCCAACCCCTTTCATGATTACCCAGGCTCTGGCACGAAAGCCACACAGCCAGAGTCCAACTTCCCTTTATTGTTCCAACTGTGCCCCCAAACCATCCCCACAGACACTGCTAGTCCTGGAGCCAAGCTCTCCCATCCGCCTGAAGAAGCCTCTGGCTGCAAATAGTCCAGGGAGCAACAATAGCCCCCTTCAGCAAACAGAGCCAGGACCCACAACTTCCACTGGTTAATTGTTCTCACTGTTAGAAAATTTCTCCTTAATTCCAGGTTGCTTCTCTCCTTCATAAGTTTCCATCCCTTATTTCTTGTTCTGCCCTCTGGTGCTTTGGAAAATAAGTTGACCCCCTCCTCCTCTTTGTGGCAGCCCCTCAAATATTGGAAAACTGCTCTCCTGTCCCTCCGAGTCCTTCTTGTCATTAGACATACCCAATTCCTGCAACGGTTCTTTGTATGTTTCTGTTTCCAGTTCCCTAATCCTTTTTAATTTGTCCTTCTCTGCCGTCTTTTCAGAGTCTCAATATCGTTTTTATATCGTGGCAACCAAAACTGGATTCAGTATTGCAAGGGTGGTCTTGTTAAGGCATTATAAAGCAGCACTACTATTTCATGTGTTCCCATCTGTTCAATGGTGGGATTCCAAATTTTTTACTACCAGTTCTGTGTCTGTGGCTTGGTGGGGGTGGCGTGGTTTGGTGGGCATGGCTTGGTGGGCGTGGCAGGGGAAGGATACTGCAAAATCCCCTAACCTGCTTTCCAGCTCCATTCTCCTGTGCAGGGCAACCAAAGAAGACCCATCTGGGACTCAATGGGAGACAGAGAATGGATGGGTGCGGGACCAGTCAGAGATAGTATTGGCTGGTTCTCCAAACTACTCAAAGTTTCCGCGAAGTGGTCCGAACCTGCTGAATACCACCTCTGCATCCGTTGATTCTTGTCCTGCCTTCAGGTGCTTTGGAGAAAAGTTTGACCCCCGTTTTCTTTGGGGCAATCGTGTCACCCTTCCTGTTTTGAATGGAGATCGTCCAGGGAAATAATTAAAAACTCCTTTGCAAAGGTGGCTGCTGAGCTCAGACAAGGCAGGTTTTATCCATTAAACCACAAATAGATAATCAGAACTTGGCATCTAATCTCACCTCCTGTTTCCCTGGAAGTACCTTACAATGCTGGATTTCCTTATATGTCATCTTCCTACTCTTTTTACATCTTGTTTTCACAAAGTCCACCATAAGAAGGTATTGGTTCCGACTATTTGCCTGCATTTAAAAATGAATACGTGGCCTCTTAATTAATTAGGAAAGATGTTCGGCTTCATCGGTGGTGACCAGGAAAAGCCCTTTATGCCTTGAGAACAGCAAGAACATCAGTTCAAGAGGAAAGATGTCCGTATCAGATACGAACAGCAGAAATCATGTCGTTTTGATCCACAATAACAGTCCTTCCCTTAGAACCCCCACTAAGCTCCCTCCAGCCCCCCCCCCAACCCTTCCATTAAGAGACCTGGTGGCACAGTGGTTAGAGTACAGCATTGCTTACTCTGCCAACTGCAAGAAGTTTGATCCTGACTGGCTCAAGGGTGACTTAGCCTTCCATCCTTCCAAGGTCGGTAAAATGAGGACCCAGATTGTTGGGGGCAAGAGGCTGACTATGTAAGCTGCTTAGAGACACCGTGAAGAGGGATATAAGTCTAAGTGCTATTGCCCTTCCTTTCTCCCTCCCTCCCTCCCTTTGATAATGAATCGCTCGAGGTTGACTCAACCTTCCTTCCTTCTGAGGTTGATAAAATGGGGATCCAGATCTAAGCATCTAATATGATGCTGACTTTGTAAACAGCTTAGAGAGGGCTGTGAAGCACCCTGAAGTGGGATATAAGTCTAACCGCTCTTGGTTACTCCAGGGATCCAACGAGGTTGCCCACCTACCTGTCCCACCCGCTAAGAAACCTCCTCGTCTACAGACACACACCTGCGCCATCGTCTTCAGAACGCGCAGCACCTTGAAATAGTTGGCACTGTCCGCTCTGTCCAGGTTGTATTGCTCCACGGCGAAGGCGAGCGCTTTTTGCACCCCCAGATCATTGACAGGCAAGTCAGAAAATTCCTCGGGGATCCCCAGGAGCAGCTGCGGGGAGAGCGTCAGAAGGGCACCTAGGAGGCCGAGGAGGGAGGGGAGAGGCAGCTGGGAGCGTCCCGTGGAGCGGGCGACAGAGGGTCGCTGGCAGGCGGGGAAGCAGAGCGACCTCCACGTAGCTGCCTTCGACGTGCAAGGAGGCGCAGGGGGCAGAGGCGCTCACCTGCGCGGAGGCCACGCCCATTCTCCAGAAGCCCCGCCTCCCGTGGCTGGACCATCTCCGCTGCCCAGATGCTCGCCGCCTCCGCCCTTCGGCCCAATTCTTCCCCCTAGTTGAGGTTAGGGCTGAAGTCAGGCACAGTCAAGTTAGTAGTCGTGGTTTGTTACCAAAGGTTAGCGCTGCTGCTAGTTGTGTATTTCAAGAGCAGAAGCCAAGGGTGGCGGCAGTTGGGGTGGGGTTGGACTAGATGACCTACAAGAGCCCTTCCAACTCTGTTAATCTCTTAGCCTGGTTGTCTGTTTCCTAAGGATTAGCCGAGGCTACTTTTGACAAATGGATAATTAGCCGAGGCTACTTTTGACAAATGGATAATTTGTCAAAAGTAGGAATTTCATATGTGACAACACTACAGTTGTCACATATGAAAACAACCCCCCCCCCCAAAGTCCCTCCACCCATGGAGAGTTTACAGCCAAGGGGCATCTTGGCATCTTTCTGCATAGATGTGCATGGAATATGGAGTTTAGAGGTGGCTGGGAGAAATCTAAAGGAGAGGATCCATGGACACAGATTAAGCAAGCGAAGGAGTTACAAGAAACAGTATTAATTCTTTTAGGAATTGCTAATTGTAGTTACCAAAAAGAAAACGGTCAAACACATGCAGCCCCCACAGCTAAAGTTTCCAGAAGTTTGGAAAAGGACCAAATTGCTTCACACCATTCAGCATCTGGCAGCTGTTGCAGTTCCAACCAAGGATGCTCCAGGGGTCTCTGATGGCCTCTCTTCCCCCCAGGTGGGACATTGGAGTGGGGGCAAAGACAAGGCCCAGGGCAGACCCCTATCCCCCTCCCCTTGGACACAGCAAAGTCTTTCCAGCGAGGTAGACCTTCAAAACCTGAAGGTCGTGTGAGATTTGGACAAGAAAAGGACACAAGCCAAAAACATCACGCTGGTAGCTTTATTAAGATGAATTAACTGAATTAGCAAAATATGGATTCTTCTCAAAGATGAAAATGATGGAAAAGAGGAGAAGTGCAAGAAAAGGTCTCCCTACAGATCAAGGAACAATTTCAGGAACTCAGGAGGTGTGAATTTGGGCTTAAGCAAACGGTCTCATTGTTGAGTTGTATCGGAAGAAGCAAAGCTTGCTGTGAACCCAGCTTGCACACCAGATGTCAGATCGGTGTCTCTCTCATTTCTTCAATGGAAGAAGAAAGGGTGGTGGTAGAACTGATGAAGAAATCTTTTTTTGATGTAACCTGAATATATTTAATCTTATATCGAATTTGTATAACGTACACATGATACAATGGAGGGACGAAAATCAGATGCCCGGAAATCTATCGCTTCTGGAAGAGACAGCCAGGGGATGAAGAGACCATAAAAATTCCAGAGTGAGATGTGTCCTGGGAAACCCTGGAAAAGATTGTTCTAAAAAGGGGGTGGGGGGGGGGAATTAACATGTTGGCTCTTTGTTTTATTAAATACACATCAAGATAAGGGGAGGGGTTTAAAACTCCCTTATCTATCTCTGCATGCCTGAGAGACCTTAGACGCTGCTTTTAACCCTTACATGAATTGTCTCATCTCAATAAAGGATTCCTTTCGATAGGTTTAGTTTTCAGAAGTTCATTCTATTTGATTGAATGGGAAAAGTTCTGTAGCCTGACAACAGAGGTTGCTCAGCTGCTAGACGCGCTCAGCATCCTTCGCCTGAGCAGAAGAGGGTCTTCGGAGGTCCAGATCAGAGGCAGAACGTGATTTCCCCGTTCATTTCGAACTGCACATTGCCGGCTATAACTCCAAAGTAGCAATCTGGTTGCTGGAAGGGAAAACAGAGAAGAGAAAAACAGAGTTGGAAGGGACCTTGGAGGTCATCAAGTCCAACCCCTTTATGATGACTTGGGGTGTCGCACGAAAGCCACACAGCCAGAGTCCAACTTCCCTTTATTGTTCCAATTGTGTCCCCAAACCATCTTTACAGTCACTTCCTGTCCTGGAGCCAGGTTCTCCCCTCCGCCTGCAGAAGCCTCTGGCTGCAAATAGTCCAGGGAGCAAGAATAGCCCCCTTCAGCAACCAGGGCCAGCAGTCCAAGAAACCAGGTTAGTTTCCCCCTCAGTAAACAGGGCCAGAGTTTCAGTGAAGCAGGCAACCCCCCAGAATACCCATCAGAGCAAACTCCAGGCTTTGGCAATTTCACACCAGGCTCCCCGTTTGTTCCCAAGAAAGGCTCCTCCCACCTGCACCTCCTTATCTCTCCGTCCTCAGGTGTGCCTTGTGAAAGGGGGCGGGGCTGGGTCCGCGTTGGTCCCGCCTTCTCTCCTCCCTCCGTCTTCTTGGATCAGGAAGGGGTGAGCCTTGCTCGTCTCCTGAGCTTTCCCTCCTTCAGGCAAGCCTTGCCTAGACTGACTCTGCCCTTCCCCAGCTCACCCCAAGGCCAAGAGAGCCGATGGGGGCAGGACGCCCTGGTTCAAGGAAGAGACCCTGTAGCACTCCAGCCAAATGGCTGCACAGTCTCTTCTTGAAACCCTCCAGTGATGGAGTATCCACAACTTCTGGTGGCAAGCTGTTCCACTGGTTAATTGTTCTCATTGTTAGGAAGTTTCTCCTTAATTCCAGGTTGCTTCTCTCCTTCATAAGTTTCCATCCCTTGTTTCTTGTTCTGCCCTCTGGTGCTTTGGAAAATAAGCTGACCCCCTCCTCCTCTTTGCGGCAGCCCCTCAAATATTGGAAAACTGCTATCCTGTCTCTCCGAGTCCTTCTTGTCATTAGACATACCCAATTCCTGCAACGGTTCTTTGTATGTTTCTGTTTTCAGTTCCCTAATCCTTTTTATTTTGCCCTTCTCTGCCCTCTTTTCAGAGTCTCAATATCGTTTTTATATCGTGGCAACCAAAACTGGATTCAGTATTGCAAGGGTGGTCTTGTCAAGGTATTATAAAGCAGCACTACTATTTCATGTGTTCCCATCTGTTCAATGGTGGGATTCCAAATTTTTTACTACCAGTTCTGTGTCTGTGGCTTGGTGGGCGTGGCTTGGTGGGCGTGGCAGGGAAAGGATACTGCAAAATCCCCTAACCTGCTTTCCAGCTCCATTCTCCTGTGCAGGGCAACCAAAGAAGAACCATCTGGGACTCAATGGGAGACAGAGAATAGATGGGTGCAGGGCCGGTCAGAGACAGTATTGGCCGGTTCTCCAAACTACTCAAAGTTTCCACGAAGTGGTCCGAACCTGCTGAATACCACCTCTGCATCCGTTGATTCTTGTCCTGCCTTCAGGTGCTTTGGAGAAAAGTTTGACCCCCGTTTTCTTTGGGGCAGACCCTCAAATAGGAAACACCGCTATCGTGTCGCCCTTCCTGTTTTGAATGGAGATCATCCAGGGAAATAATTAAAAACTCCTTTGCAAAAGTGGCTGCTGAGCTCAGACAAGGCAGGTTTTATCCATTAAATTGCAAATAGATAATCGGAACTTGGCATCTAATCTCACCTCCTGATTCCCTGGAAGTTGCTTGCATTCCTGGATCTTCTTATATTTCCTTATCTCACCGATGTTCTTTATACATGTTGTTTTCACCAACTCCACCGACAAACGGTATTGGATCGGTCTAATCATCTGAATGTAAAAACGAAGACATGGCCTTTTAATTAATTAGGAAAGATGTTCGGCTTCATCGGTGGTGACCAGGAAAAGCCCTTTATGCCTTGAGAGCAGCAAGAACATCAGTTCAAGAGGAAAGATTTCCGTATCAGATACGAAATCATGTCGCTTTATCCCACGATAACAATCCTTCCCTTTCAACTTCCAGCCACCCCCCCCCCAAACTCTTCCATTAAGAGGCCTGATGGCACAGTGGTTAGAGTGCAGCATGGCAGGCTACCTCTGCCAATTGCCAGGAGTTCCATACTGACCGGTTCAAGGGTGACTCAGCCTTCCAAGGAGGGTAAAACGAGGACCCAGATGGTTGGGGGCAAGAAGCTGACTCTGTAAACAGCTTAAGAGAGGGCTGTGAAGCACCCTGAAGCGGTATCTAAGTCTAACCGCTCTTGGCTACTCCAGGGATCCAACGAGGCTGCCCACCTACCTGTCTCCCCCCCCAAGAAACCTCCCCACTTCCAGACACACACACCTGCGCCTTGATGTCCTGAATACGCAACAGCTTGAAATAGTTGGCAGTGTCCTTTCTCTCCCGGTTGTATTGCTCCACGGCGAAGGCCAGGGCTTTTTGCACCCCCGGATCATTGACGGGCACGTCGTAAAGATCCACGGCGTTCACCGTTAGCAGCTCCATCAAGAGGGCGCCGAAGAGGCCGAGGAGGGAGGGGAGAGGCAGCCGGGAGCGTCCCATGGGGCGGGCGAGAGAGGGTCGCTGGCAGGCGGGGAAGCAGAGCGACCTCCACGTAGCTGCCTTCGACGTGCAAGGAGGCGCAGGGGGCAGAGGCGCTCACCTGCGCGGAGGCCACGCCCATTCTCCAGAAGCCCCGCCCCCCGTGGCTGGACCATGTCCGCTGCCCAGGTGCTCGCCGTCTCCGCACGCTTTGGGTCCCCTTCGGCTCAATTCTTCCCCCTAGTTGAGGTTAGGGCTGAAGTCGGGGGTGGTGGTGGAAGGGGTGGGGAGTAGTTGGGTTGAGTTACTGCTGGCGGTCTGCTACAAAAGGTCAGCGCTCCTGCTAGTTGTGTATTTTCTCAGAAGCCAAGGCTACCTTTAGCCACGTGGGCAATGAGGATGCGGGAAACCCCCTCACCTCCAGATTGTCGCCCCCTCACCAAAGCCATGAGGAGGAACCCTTCCTCGCCCCCATGGATGTTACTGAGCTCCTGCTCCTGCCGGTTTTCAAGAAGCTTTCAAGAAGAGACTGGACTGCCCATCTGTTAGAAATGGGGTAGGGGCTTCTGCTTGGGGGGAGGGTTGGACTAGATGACCTCCAGGGTCCCTTCCAACTCTTGTTAATATTAGCCTGGTTGTGTCTTTCCTAAGCATAAGCCAAGGCTACTTACAGGGATGGTGAGCATTTTGGCAGCCCCAGGATTGGTCTCCCCCCAAAGCCCTGAAGAGCAATTCCCACACCATGGAGAGTTTATGTGCGTTTATATGAGTTTATGTGCGTGGGATGCGGAGCTTGGGGGTGGGTGGGAGAAATCTAAAGGAGAGGATCCGTGGATACAGTTTAAGCAAGCGAGGGAGGGGTCTCAAGAAAGTGTAGTAATTCTTTTAGGAATTGCTAATTGTAGTTCCCGAAAAGAAAATGGTCAAACACATGCAGCCCCCACAGCTAAAGTTTCCAGAAGTTTGGAAAAGGACCAAATTGCTTCACACCATTCGGCATCTGGCAGCTGTTGCAGTTTCAACCAAGGATGCTCCGGGGGTCTCTGATGGCCTCTCTTCCCCTCAGGAGGGACAGTCAGGGGTTAAAAAAGACCACAATTAGGGAGGGGCAAAGCCAAAGCCCAGGGCAAGCCCCTATTCCCCCCCTCCTTGGACAAAGCAAAGTCTTTCTAGTGAGATGGTTTCTGGGACAAGCCATTGTGTCGTTGTGCTGTGGCTGTCAAAACCTGAAGGCTGGGTGGGATTTGGACAAGAAGAGGACACAAGCCGAAAACACGATGCTGATAGCTTTATTGAGATGAATTAATGGAATTAGCAAAATATGGATTCTTCTCAAACATGAAAATGATGGAAAAGAGGAGAAGTGCAAGAGAAGGTCAAGGAACAATTTCAGGAACTCAGGAGGCGTGAACTTGGGCTTAAGCAAACGGTCTCATTCTTGAGTTGTGTCAGAAGAAGCAAAGCTTGCTGTGAACCCAGCTTGCACACCCGAGGCTGCTCGGCTGCTGGACACACTCAGCATCCTTAGCCTGAGCAGAAGAGGATCTTGGGAGGCCCAGATCAGAAGCAGAATGTCATTTCCAAGTCCATTTCGAACTTCACATTGCCGGCTCTAACTGCAAAGTTGCAGTTTGATCTCTGGAAGGGAATGAAAGAAAAAATCAGAGTTGGAAGGGACCTTGGAGGTCATCAAGTCCAACCCCTTTATGATGACCCGGGGTGTCGCATGAAAGCCACACAGCCAGAGAATCAGTCCAACTTCCCTTTATTGTTCCAACTGTGCCCCCAAACCGTCTCCACAGTCACTTCCTGTCCTGGAGCCAGGTTCTCCCCTCCGCCTGCAGAAGCCTCTGGCTGCAAATAGTCCAGGGAGCAAGAATAGCCCCCTTCAGCAACCAGGGCCAGCAGTCCAAGAAACCAGGTTAGTTTCCCCCTCAGTGAACAGGGCCAGAGTTTCAGTGAAGCAGGCAACCCCCCAGAATACCCATCAGAGCAAACTCCAGGCTTTGGCAATTTCACACCAGGCTCCCCGTTTGTTCCCAAGAAAGGCCCCTCCCACCTGCACCTCCTTATCTCTCCATCCCCAGGTGTGCCTTGTGAAAGGGGGCGGGGCTGGGTCCGCGTTGGTCCCGCCTTCTCTCCTCCCTCCGTCTTCTTGGATCAGGAAGGGGTGAGCCTTGCTCGTCTCCTGAGCTTTCCCTCCTTCAGGCAAGCCTTGCCTAGACTGACTCTGCCCTTCCCCAGTTCCCCCCAAGGCCAACAGAGCCGATGGGGGCAGGACGCCCTGGTTCAAGGAAGAGCACTCCAGCCAAATGGCTGCACAGTCTCTTCTTGAAACCCTCCAGTGATGGAGTATCCACAACTTCTGGTGGCAAGCTGTTCCACTGGTTAATTGTTCTCATTGTATAGTAGTGTACACTACTATTACTGTTAATCTCATCACTCCTTATCACCCATCCTCTCCCACTTGTGACTGTAACTTTGTTGCTTGTATCCTCTGTTTCCTAGTATGATTTGATGTTGATTGTACCCTATGACTATCATTATGATTTTTGACGAAAGTTCCTTCTTTATGTATACTGAGAGTTATTTACACCAAGACAAATTCCTTGTGTGTCCAATCACACTTGGCCAATAAAGTATTCTATTCTATTCTATTCTATTCTATTCTATTCTATTCTATTCTATTCTATTCTATTGTTAGGAAGTTTCTCCTTAATTCCAGGTTGCTTCTCTCCTTCATAAGTTTCCATCCCTTGTTTCTTGTTCTGCCCTCTGGTGCTTTGGAAAATAAGTTGACCCCCTCCTCCTCTTCGTGGCAGCTCCTCAAATATTGGAAAACTGCTCTCCTGTCCCTCCGAGTCCTTCTTGTCATTAGACGTACCCAATTCCTGCAACCGACCCTTGAATGTTTCTGTTTCCAGTTCCCTAATCCTTTTTAATTTGTCCTTCTCTGCCCTCTTTTCAGAGTCTCAATATCATTTTTATATTGTGGCAACCAAAACTGGATTCAGTATTGCAAGGGTGGTCTTGTCAAGGCATTAGAAGGTACTTGTCAGCCTTCAAGATTTCTTTCCTTTGCTTTGCATCTTTCGGCTATCATAAGTAACGGGGTGGGCGGGAAGGAGGAGGGGTGAAATAGTTATGGGAAGTGAGCTGGAGGTTTGAGAGAATAAACTGTATTAGTTGGGAGGGGGGGTGTCTTTCTTGTTCATGCTTCTTTATTATGCTGTGCGCAAGTGCACTTCTTTTATCAAAATAAGCCAAGGTCAACCGACAGATGCCTCATCGCCACCTGAAGAGGCTCACGTGACATTACGTGCAAATTTTAATTGGATGGACAGTTTGAACTCTTGTGGGTGGGAACGTTGCCATCACTTTGTATATGCGATTTACGCGCTCATTTTCCCAGCTTCAGAATTCCTTTGATGCTACCACTTGATTTCCAGTAAAAGATAGCTTTTCTCTAATTAACGGAGTCTAAGTGTTTCTTTCTTGGATTTTGAATGGAGCACCAGATGACAGTAGTCCAATTTCATGTGTTTCCATCCGTTGATTCTTGTCCTGCTTTTAGGTGCCTTGGAGAAAAAGTTTGACCCCCGTTTTCTTTGGGGCAGACCCTCAAATAGGAAACACCGCAATCGTGTCGCCCTTCCTGTTTTGAATGGAGATCGTCCAGGGAAATAATTAAAAACTCCTTTGCAAAGGTGGCTGCTGAGCTCAGACAAGGCAGGTTTTATCCATTAAACCACAAATAGATAATCAGAACTTGGCATCTAATCTCACCTCCTGTTTCCCTGGAAGTACCTTACAATGCTGGATTTCCTTATATGTCATCTTCCTACTCTTTTTACATCTTGTTTTCACAAAGTCCACCATAAGAAGGTATTGGTTCCGACTATTTGCCTGCATTTAAAAATGAATACGTGGCCTCTTAATTAATTAGGAAAGATGTTCGGCTTCATCGGTGGTGACCAGGAAAAGCCCTTTATGCCTTGAGAGCAGCGAGAACATCAGTTCAAGAGGAAAGATTTCCGTTTCAGATACGAACAGCAGAAATCATGTCGTTTTGGTCCACAATAACAGTCCTTCCCTTTGAACCCCCACTAAGCTCCCTCCAGCCCCCCCACCCCCCAACCCTTCCATTAAGAGACCTGGTGGCACAGTGGTTAGAGTGCAGCATTGCAGACAGTTCGATCCTGACCGGCTCAAAGGTGACTCAGCCTTCCAAAGTAAAATGAGGACCCAGATTGTTGGGGGCAAAAGGCTGACTCTGTAAACCGCTTAGAGACACTGTGAAGAGGGATATAAGTCTAAGTGTCCTTCCTCCTTCCCTTCCCTTCCCTTCCCTTCCCTTCCCTTCTGCTTAGAATGCAGTATTGCAGGCTGACTCTGCCCACTACCAGCAGTTCGATCCATACTGGCTCATGGGTTATTCAACCTTCCATTCTTCCAAGGTCGATAACATGAGGATCCAGATCTAAGCATCTAATATGATGCTTACTTTGTAAACAGCTTAGAGAGGGCTGTGAAGCACCCTGAAGTGGGATATAAGTCTAACCGCTCTTGGCTACTCCAGGGATCCAACGAGGCTGCCCACCTACCTGTCCCACCCGCTAAGAAACCTCCTCGTCTACAGACACACACCTGCGCCATCGTCTTCAGAACGCGCAGCACCTTGAAATAGTTGGCACTGTCCGCTCTGTCCAGGTTGTATTGCTCCACGGCGAAGGCGAGCGCTTTTTGCACCCCCAGATCATTGACAGGCAAGTCAGAAAATTCCTCGGGGATCCCCAGGAGCAGCTGCGGGGAGAGCGTCAGAAGGGCACCTAGGAGGCCGAGGAGGGAGGGGAGAGGCAGCCGGGAGCGTCCCGTGGAGCGGGCGACAGAGGGTCGCTGGCAGGCGGGGAAGCAGAGCGACCTCCACGTAGCTGCCTTCGACGTGCAAGGAGGCGCAGGGGGCAGAGGCGCTCACCTGCGCGGAGGCCACGCCCATTCTCCAGAAGCCCCGCCCCCCGTGGCTGGACCATCTCCGCTGCCCAGGTGCTCGCCGTCTCCGTGCGCTTTGGGTCCCCTTCGGCCCAATTCTTCCCCCTAGTTGAGGTTAGGGCTGAAGTCGGGGGTGGTGGAAGAGGCGGGGGAGTAGCTGGGTTGAGTTACTGCTGGCGGTCTGCTACAAAAGGTCATCGCTCCTGCTAGTCGTGTATTTTCTCAGAATCCAAGGCAACCTTTAAGCCACGTGGGCAATGAGGATGCGGGAAACTCACCCACCCCCAGATTGTCGCCCAATTTTTCCCCCTAGTTGAGTTAGGGCTGAAGTCGGGGTGGGAGGAAGTGTGTGGGGGGGACGACAGTTACTAGTTGTGGTTTCCTACCAAATGTCAGCGCTCCTGCTGGTTGTGTATTTCCCGAGCAGAAGCCAAGGGTGGAGGGAGTTGGGGTGTGGTTGGACTAGATGACCTACAAGGTCCCTTCCAGCTCTGTTAATCTGTTAGCCTGGTTGTCTGTTTCCTAAGCATTAGCCGAGGCTACCTTTAGCCACGTGGGCAATGAGAATGTGGGGATCCTCTCAAACCAGGATTGTTGCCCACTCCCCAAAGCCATTGGGAGGAAGCCCCCCCCCCCCCGCCTCCCATGGAGAGTTTACACCAAGGGAGTCTTTTTAGCCAGATGGTTTTTGGGACGAGCCATTGTGTTGTTGTGCTGTGGGTGTCAAAACCTGAAGGCTGGGTGGGATTTGGACAAGAAGAGCAAGCTGAAAACGATGCTGATAGCTTTATTAAGCTGATAGCTTTATTAACTGAATTAGCAAACTATGGATTCTTCCCAAAGATGAAAATGATGAAAAAGAGAAGTGCAAGAGAAGATCTCCCTGCAGGTCAAGCCTCCTGCCATTATCGGCCTCCCGCCGACAGATACGCTCCCATAGAGTCGGCCTCCTTGGGGTGCCGCCAGCTGGACGGCTGGCGACCCCGAGGACGCGGGCCTTCTCATTGGGGGCACCCTCTCTCTGGAACGAATTGCCCCCGGAGATGAGGACCATCCCTGGTCTCCTGACCTTCCGCCGTGCGTTGAAAACACATTTATTTCAGCAAGCCGGTCTGGCCTAGGGGTTTTTAAATTTTTTATTCTGGTTTTAACTTTCTTAATTCCCTTATTTTTAATCTTTTGTAAGGGCCAATGTATTTAATTCTTTTAATTTTTAAATATTGTATATGTGTTTTATATATGTATTTTATTCTGGCCGTTCACCGCTCCGAGTCCCTTTGGGAGGGGGTGGCGGTATATAAATTTAAATAAATAAATAAATAAATTTATGGAACTCAGGAGGTGTGAATTTGGGCTTAAGCAAACCGTCTCATTCTTGAGTTGTGTCAGAAGAAGCAAAGCTTGCTGTGAACCCAGCTTGCACACCAGAGGCTGTTCGGCTGCTGGACACACTCAGCATCCTTAGCCTGAGCAGAAGAGTCTGGTACAAAACTTCAGTGCTCCTGCTAGTTGTGTATTTCCTGAGCAGAAGTTGAGTGGGGGGGGGGGTGGACTAGATGACCTACAAGGTCCCTTCCAGCTCTGTTAATCTGTTAGCCTGGTTGTGTGTTTCCTAAGCCTAAGCTGAAGCTACTTTTTGCCACGTGGACAATGAGGATGTGGGAGGCCCCCCCCAAACTAGGATTGTTGCCCCCTCTGCAAAGCCATAGAGAGGAAGCCCCCCCCCCTCTATGAACCCTACTATCCAGTTTTCAAGAAGAGACTGGGCTGCCTATCTATCAGAAATGGTGTAGGGTCTCCTGCTTGGGCAGGGGTGGGGTCCCTTCTGTTAATCTGTTAGCCTGGTTGTGTGTTTCCTAAGCATAAGCAGGGCTGGGATTCTACCAGTTCGCACCTATTTGCTAGAACTGGTTGTTAACATTCTAAGCCGTTCGGAGAACCGGTTGTTAGAAGAAATTACTGGCCTAATCCTGTAAGGAAGGCAGGAAGGAAACATTCTGGGGTTGCTTACAGAAACTGCCTCTCCATTAACCCTTATTACATTCTTGGCAGGACTAGACTTCCTGTCTCTGGAACTTCTCTGGAGTTTTTTTCCTCTCCTTTGCTGGTACTTTACTTGTGTGGAGTGACCATTCAAAGTTACAAGGGCACTGAAAAAAGGGACTTATGACCGTTTTTCACACTTATGACTGTTGCACATCCCCACAGTCACGAGAGGCCAGGCGAGGAGATGCGTCCCTCAATGTGAGTGATGTTGAGTTGGCCACACCCAGCCGATAACATGACCACCAAGCCATGTTCACTCAGTCACATGACCATCAAGCCACGCCCACCACCTAAGCCACGCCCACAGAACCGGTTTGTTAAAAAATTTGAATCCTGCCCCTGCTCATAAGCCAAGGCTACCATTAGACACTTAGATAATGAGGATTGTTGCCCCTCCAAACTCTGGAGAGCAAGTCCCCCACCTCCATGGAGAGTTTACAGCTGAGGGGCATCTTTCTGCGTAGATGTGCATGGGATATGGAGCTTGTGGGGGGGGGCTAAATCTAAAGGAGAGGATCCGTGGACACAGTTTAAACAAGCGAGGGAGGGGTTTCGAGAAGGGAAATTTTGACTGCAAAGCGAAGCTGCTAAGAATTCCTTGCTCAAGAGGATGAATAGAATACAGAATAACAGAGTTGGAAGGGACCTCGGAGGTCTTCTAGTCCAACCCCCTGCTGAAGCAGGAAACCCTAGACCAGTGACTTTTTGTTGTGGTGTGCCGAAAGCACGCATGCATGCCAGCACCCACAATGCAATGCGCCCGGGGACCCCTGCGTATGTGTACGCAATTACCCCCGCCCTCTACCTGCACTGTGCAGGTGCATATCTCCCGGGTGATTTTCGTCCCGTTTGAGGCTGTTTTTGCCCTTCCAGAGGCTCACAGGAAGCCTCTGCAGCCTCGGGAAGCCAAAAAACAGCCTCACATGGGACGAAAATCACCTGGAAGGTATGCACCTGCACAGTGCAGGTAAGTTTGGCTGTGGCTTGCGTGCCGGCACAAATGGCTCTGCGTACCACTTGTGGCATGTATGCCATAGGTTTGCCATCATGGCCCTAAACTATACCATTTCATGGAAATAACTGTTCAATTTCTCCTTGAAAATCTCCAGTGATGGCCCACTCAAAACTTCTAGTGGCAAGCAGTTCCACTGGCTAATTGTTCTCACTGTTAGGAGGTTTCTCCTTAATTCCAGGCTGCTTCTCTCCTTGATTAGTTTCCATCCATTGTTTCTTGTCCTGCCTTCTGGTGCTTTGGAGAATAGCTTGACACCCTCTTCTTTGGGGCAGCCCCTCAAATACTGGAAGACTGCTGTCATGTCTCCCCCTTAGTCCTTTCTCTTCATTAGATTAGATGTGCCTAGGTCCGTGATGGCGAACCTATGGCCCGCGTGCCACGCGTGCCACAGGTGACATGCAGAGCCATTTGTGCTGGCATGCGAGCTGCAGGCAAACTTACCTCGCATGTGCACGCTTCACAGCTGATTTTCGGTGGGTTTGAGGCCTTTTTCAGCCTCCCAGACACTTGAGGAAGGCTTGTGCAGGTTTTGCAGGCCAAAAACTAGGCCCGTTTCATCACTTCCTGATTTTACGGAAATACCGGAAGTGGTGAAATGGGCCTAGTTTTCGGCCTGCAAAGCCTGCAGAAGCCTTCCTCAAGCGTCTGGGAGGCCGAAAAAGGCCTCAAACTAGCCGAAAATCAGCTGTGAGGTGCAGTGCAGGTAAGGGGTCGGTGGGGATTGCGCAAGCATGCGTAGAGGGGTGCATTGCCTTCTGGGTGCTGGCATGCAAGTGCGAGCATGTAAGCACGGGCACAATTTTTGGCACAGGAGCCCAGAAAGGTTAGCCACCACTGGCCTAGAAGATGATCCCTCAATGAATGTTGAGACAATTGAACCTATAGGATTGATTAGGATGGGATACCTGGGGCTTCTTGCTTCTGCTTGCCGATGAATTTATTTTAGGGGAGGGCTTTTCATTATTCTTTTGTGAGGCTCATGGAAAAAGCTTGTCTTTTGGATTTGCGTGGAGGGCGGGCGGTGTAATACTAGGACGGGGGTGTTGTACGGGAACCAGGATGGCTTGGTGTAATAGCTTACCGATGATGGGCGGCTAGCCTTGCATAGCTTTGTGGGTATGGGAATATGCCTGAGCCAGGGGTTGGACTAGAAGACCTCCAAGGTCCTTTCCAACTCTTGTTATTGTTGTTATCCTTCAATCTGGGAGCTAACCAACCAAACACCTTTCGGCAGCGAGAAGAGCAAGGTCTTCATCTTAAGGCAGGAAAAATCAAATGGGTAGCTACTGAATAGGTGTTACTTGGCTCAGCAGGAGTAACTTGCCAGAGGGATCTTGTCATGCCTCTGTTGGAATCTGATTCCGAGGAGGAGGTCCAACAGCTGACAGGGAGTGGGAGTGGGGCTCCGGTGGCTGTGGAAGAAACTGGGGAAGGGCACAGTCCGGCTGGGCGTTCAGAGAAGACCCAGGGCCATCTCCCTCTTCATCCTAGGGCATGCAGGGAGAAACAGAGAAGGAGCAACGTGGGTTATGGGGGAAGAAAAGGGCCCTGATTCCCTTCATTAGCTGCAGCTGGGAAAACAGGATTTAGAAAGGGCGTTTGCGCACAGCACCTTGCTGGAAGCAAAGCGTGAATTATCTTTCTTTGTCACGTCTTATCTGGGTTCTGGCGTCCTCCCAACTGTGTGTGTTTCGTTGTCTTTTGAAGTCTTCAATTCCTTATCCTGCCCTGTCTCGTTAATTGCTGCAGGGTGGTTTGTGTTGGTTTTTATTTATGATTTATATGTACTTTGGGTTCAGACGGAATTTCTTCCATTTAAAAACTGTTCTTGAGAGAGTTATTCTCCAGCCGATGATAACTGGACATTGGGGGCCAAGTTGAAGGTATTAAAGGGACTTAACCTACTTTTGTGACTTGCCCCTTTGGGTCATCACAGATCTTGGAGTCCTAGTAGTGGACAACCACTTAAGCAAAAGCCAGCCATGTGTGGCAGCCTCCAGTAAAGCTAACACAGTCCTAGGCTGTATCAACAGAGGGATAATTTTAAGATCACAAGTTGTGTTAGTACCGCTTTATACAACACTGGGTCCAGAGGTAGGTATTCAGCAGGATCTGACCGGTTCTGGAGAACCAGTAGCGGAAATTTTGAGTAGTTTGGAGAAGCGGCCAATGCCGCCTCCGACTGGCCCCGCCCCCATCAAAGAAAATGGGGGTCAAGCTATTCCCCAAAGCATCAGAAGGCAGGACAAGAAACAACGGATGGAAACTAATCAAGTTTCGAAGCAACTTAGAACTAATTTTCTGACATTTAGAACAATTAACCCGTGGAACAGCTTGCCACCGGAAGTTGTAAGTGCTCCAACATTGGAGGTTTTTAAGAAGAGACCGGACAACTCCTTGCCTGGAATGGTATAGGATCCGCTTGAGCAGTGGGGGTTGGAGTAATGACCTCCAAGGTCTTTTCAAACTCTGTGATTCTGTTATTAACATTCAGTCTGAACCCCCTCTAGGAAGATACAATTCATTGGCGAGAAAAGAATGGCTTTGCATTTAGGTAGGGAGGGAAAGTCAAATGCACAGGTATGGAGTAGTCAACACCTGGCTCAGCAAGAATATCTACTAAAGGCATCCACTTAAGTAAGAGCCAACTGTGTGCAGCCGCCGCCAACACAGTTCTGATCTGGATCAACAGGGGGTAGTTTTATGATCAGAAGAATCTCTTTGTACGGCACTGGGCCAGACCACACGTTGGGTGCTTGGCCAGCAAATCCCATATCTTCCTTCCTTCATGCCAAGAAGGAGGAGAAACCCTTCGCTAATTAGATTAACAGAGTTGGAAGGGACCTCGAATGGTCATCTAGTCCAACCCCCCAACTCCCACCCTGCCCCGCTGCCCAAGCAGGAGACCCTAACACCAGGGGCTGCCCCAGAGAGGTGGAGGGGGTCAAGCTATGTTCCAAGGGACCTGAAGGCCAGACAAGGAATAATGGATGGAAACTGATGAAGGAGGGATTCAACCTGGAAATAAGGAGGAATTTTTCTGACAGGGAGAACAATCAATGAATGGAACAGAAGTTGCCTTCGGAAGTTGTGGGAGCTTCATCCCTGGAGGCTTTCAAGAGAAGACTGGACTGCCATTTGTCTGAAATGGTTTTAGGGTCTCCTGCTTGGGTGGGTGGGGGGGTTGGACTAGATGACCTCCAAGGTCCCTTCCAACACTGTTATTCTGAATCCCGAGTCTCTAGGGCTTGCTTCACATTATGTTTGGAACAACATTTTCTATCTTCACCACTGTATCTTCTATGCAGGCTTCTCCATGTCATGCTCCTGGTGGAGACTGACTCTGAAGGAGAGGAGGAACAGCCGACAGGGAGTGGAGGTGTGGCTCCGGAGGTTGTGGAGGAGGCTGCCCTTCCCCAGCCTCCTCCACAACCTCCGGAGCCACACCTCCACTCCCTGTCGGCTGTTCCTCCTCTCCTTCAGAGTCAGTCTCCACCAGGAGGCCGGTTGGGCAGCCAGAGGAGGACCCAGGCCCATCCTGTCTCCATCCTAGGGCACGCAGGCAGGAGAGGATAAGGGACAGACATGGTCTACTGGGGAGGAGAGGGCCTTGATCCTCTTCATGGGCTGCAGCTGTGACAACTGAATAAGAGGACAGACATGCGTATGGGCGAGCGCTGTAAACAAAGCGTGGAAATATCTCTAGTTTATGGTTCCTCTCTGAGTTTGGCGTCCTTCCCAGTGGGTGTTATCTGTGGACGTCCTCCAGCCCTTATCTTGCCTGGCTTGTGTTGCTTTTTTCCTTCTTGTAACTGTTTGTGTGGGAGTTTTTTTTTGTCTTCCATCAAGAATATTCGTAGCTTAGAAGCAAAGTGAAGGAATAAAAGGGGCTTCACCTCTTTTCTGTGACTGTGTTTTGTATCCCACCCTGGGTCATCACACTCCACATGCACAATCTTTTTCTGTATGTATCATTTGTTGTGGCATGGAAAACACTCATCCAGAGTAAAAATATGAAGGTGAAGAAGTATGAATGCAGTGGACTTGGATGAATCCCTGGGCACTGAGGGAGAACGAATCCAGGCAAGAGTTACAAAGGTTGGTTTCCAAAGCACCAGAAGGCAGGACAAGAAGCAACAGATGGAAACTAATCAAGTTTCGAAACAACTTAGAACTAATTTTCTGACATTTAGAACAATTAACCCGTGGAACAGCTTGCCACCGGAAGTTTCGTGTTTTGTTTTGTTTTTTGTTTCAAAAAAGTGACTTATGATCCTTTTTCACATTTACATTTAATTCCCATTTGCGGCATCCCCAGTGTCACGTGATCAGAATTCAGACACTTGGTTCATACTGGTTCATACTGGTTCATACTGGTTCATACTGGTTCCCTGGGGTCACATGATCTCCTCTTGCGACCTTTGGACAAGCAAAGTCAACGGGGGAGCCAGATTCACTTAACAACTCTGTCACTAATTTAACAACTGCAATGATTCACTTAATAACCATAGCAAGAAAGATCCTAAAATGGGAGCAAAACTCACTTAACAATTGTTTCACTTAGCAACGTGGGTTGCATTGTGGTCATAAGTTGAGGAATACCTGAATAAGTAAGTCTTAAATTTGCAAGCCAAGGGCTCCCTTTAGTGGCAATATAGAGGAAATTCAGGAAAAAAAGAAAATAAAAGAAGCTAAGACCGCATGCTAGATTCATTGGGAGCTTGAAACCTGGCTGGGAAAGAAATCAGAAGGAAATCAGAAACAAATGTTTCCTGAGGCTCCCACTGGTCTGGCTGCATAAATCCAGACTAACACAAGACACGGAGAAAGGAACACAAAAACTTCCACCTTCCCTTGGGTGTGCATCTGTCTGTAGTCTAGAATAACTTGCTTTTCCATTAAAATTCAGCCAAACTTGGTCGGAGCTGTAAGGAAAGGCTGGTTTTGCACAGCCAAATGAGTGGGTTTGTTTTCCAAAGTACCTGAAGCAGTGGTGGGATTCAAAAATTTTTACTACCGGTTCTGTGGCCGTGGCTTGGTGGGTGTGGTATGGCTTGGTGGGTGTGGCCTGGCTTGGCGGGCGTGGCAGGGAAGGATACTGCAAAATCCTCCTTCCTTCCCCATCCCACTGACCTGCTTTCCAGCTCCGTTCTCCTGGGCAGGGCAATCAAAGGAGACCCAGCCAATCAGCTGGGACTCGGGAGGCGGAGAATAGATGAGGGCGGGGCCAGTCAGTGGCGGTATTGACCGGTTCTCCGAACTACTCAAAATTTCCGCTACCGGTTCTCCAGAACTGGTCAGAACCTGCTGAATACCCACTTCTGACCTGAAGGCAGGATGAGAGGGACAGGTGGAAAAGCAGATCCAATCTGGGACTAAGGAGAAATTTCCTAAAAGTGAGAACAATTAACCAGTGGAACGGCTTCCCTTTGGAGGTTGTGGGTGCTCCATCGTTGGAGGCTTTTAAATAGAGACTGGACAACCCCTTGTCTGAAATGGTAGAGGGTCTCCTGCTTGAGCAGGGGGTTGGACTAGAAGACCTCCAAGGTCCCTTCCAATTCTATTCTGATTGAAATATTGAAATAGTGGTCACTGAATGAACCCATTGAGAGGTTTTGTAAAACCTTAGGTTTTACAAAAAAACCTTAGGTTTTTGTAAAACCTTGCACTCTATTCTGATTGATTGATTGGATTACCTTTAATATCATTGATTTTAGTCACTGCACTACACACAATTCAAGTTTTTATTTTTATTTTTTTTGAAAGATACATCCATATTATACTTTTACATGGGGATCCAGCGCCGGGAAAATCGGGAGATTCGGGCAATTCAAATGAGAATAAAGATTTATTGGAAGTTTAAGCGCTCTCCAAGAATCTGACCAACTAAGAGTCAAGGAGAATGAGCAGGAGATAAACAAGACATTCAAGGTGGACTGGACTTAAATTTCTTGTGGGCACGCAGGGACTCGTGACTGATGACATGTTTGATCCCTCCCTCAGCCTGGTCATCTCCTACAAATGGGTACCCATTGTCTATGGTACCCATTCAAAAAGTAGACAATATATAAAATGTTTTTTTATGTTTTTGTGGGTATTTATATGTATGGTATTTAAGTTTCTTCAGGTATTTTCCCACGTAATATTTGTGCTTTTATTATAGCCACGTTTCGGCAGAATCTCATCTGCTGGCAACCCTGACACACAAAATTAAAAAGAACCCAAGACACAAGCTTGAGGATGGCAGATGAGATTCTGCTAAAATGTGGCTATAATAAAAGAACAAATATTACATGGGAAAATACCCAAGAAACCTAAATACTATACATACATACATGCATACATACATACATGCATACATACATACATGCATACATACATATATATATACATACATATATATATATATATACATACAGTATATATATATGTGTGTGTGTGTGTGTTAAGTTTTTGAGCTGATCAATAATTAAATAAGGGAGACTAGGATAGATCTATTTCGAGCTACTTAGCTCTCGTCAGCTAGCCATACCCTTACTGGGATTCGAACCAGGGAAATATTACATGTGAGGCAGTTGTAATTGCCATTAGGTGTATATACACACACTTGTGTTATATATACATATACAATATATATATACAGTATACATGCATACATACATACATACATATATATATGTTTTCGTAGATTATATATATATAATTTGCCGCTATTTCTCTTGTACTGTATTTCCTTTTCTAATTATTATGTTTAATTTTATCTGTCCTTTTCCCTGTCTGTTGCATGCATTTTAATCATTTTGTTCATCTCTATGCCGCATCTTGATATCTCATTTCTTTACTATTATTATTACATATTGTGCATTCATATCAGCCTGCCTACTGTTTATTTGCTGTGACTTTAAATAAATTGTTCCGTTTGTTCTTCTTCCTAATTTGACTTTCATGCTATTTATTACACATCTGCTAAGCTTTCCTGAATATTGACAGGATCTAATTTTCTTTGTCACTTTTTAAAGCCATCGATAACAAGGAAGGGTCGTGCATTTCTGTCACCTTCTCTCTCTTTTTTTCCCAAGTAGCAAAATATCTATTTCATTTCTGACTAAAAATGAAAATAGTTCCAAGTCACATCTAAGGATGGGAACGAAAGTTGCTTAATTCCCGTAAGAAGGGGATTGTACGTAATTCTGCCTTTTCAAATTAACACGGCAAACTTCATTCTCATTCAAAGATTTCAATAAGTTGAACTTTAAAAAATAAATACGGACTGAACAAAATAACAGATTAAAAAATACAGGTATTCCTCAACTTACAACCACAATTGAGCCCTAAAATTTCCGTTGCTAAGTGAATTTTGTCCCATTTTACAACTTTTCCTGCTGGTTGTTAAGTGAATTATTGTAGTTGTTAAGTTAGTGATGTGAGCTCGGGACACTCAACCGTCATAAATATGAGTCGGTTGCCAAATAGCTAAATTTTGATGGGAATACTACAATATTTGTAAGTGAAAAACAGTCAAAAGTCACATTTTTCCAGTGACTTTTGTAATTTTGAACGGTCACTAAATGAAGCATTGTAAGTCAAGGACTGTAATTTTGTACAATAGTTAATGCCATAAAACTATTTCAAACTTTGTAATTATGAACTTTTTAGAAAGACTGAAAAGAGGGCCTGATTAATAATAGCTTGATTTCAAAATCTAATTACATTGCTTGATTTTTTTTTTCCCCTTGGTCCTTTAAAACAAAAAAGTCAGATATTGATAGAAAATTGACATTAATAACCCCCTTTTAAAAATCATAGATCTTTCCTTTTAGTAGTGTTTGGTAATTGTTTTAGCGAAGCCTCGTGCTTAAAAAAAATCCATAATCGTTGGCCTCTATCGATTCTAAATAGGGATGCAGTGGCTCAGTGGCTAAAGATGCTGAGCTTGTCGATCAGAAAGGTCGGCAGTTCGGCGGTTCGAATCCCAGGCGTCGCGTAACGGAGTGAGCTCCCGTTCCTGGTCCCAGCTTCTGCCAACCTAGCAGTCCCGAAAGCATGTAAAAAAATGCAAGTAGAAAAATAGGCACCCTTTTGGTGGGAAGGGAACAGCGTTCCATGCGCCTTCGGCGTTTAGTCCTGCCGGCCACATGACCACGGAGACGTCTTCGGACAGCGCTGGCTCTTCGGCTTTGTCACGGAGATGAGCAGCGCCCTCTAGAGCCGGAAAACGACTAGCATGGATGCGCCAGGGGAACCTGTAGTATCTGTGGATGTAAGAACTTTGCGGTGCGGTCGTATGCACTGAAAACACGCGGGGCAGCCAGGACGGAAGGCAGCCCTGCGATACCTGAAGGCTTTGAGCTGCCTCGAAAGAACAGCTGGTGTTTCTCTGCTGCTAATTAGAGCGGAGAAACCGCAATCCGGAGCATCATCTCCCAGCAATGAAGGGGGTGAGATTTCGGCTCTCGGTCACCGGCTGCCTAATTTCTTCAAAAAATGGTTGTTCTTCCACCACTTCCCTGGATTTTCCGAGACTCTTTTTTGCTCTCTGTCCTGCTAGAAGAATTCTTCCCTCCGGCAGAACAGAACAGAATGGAATAAGAGAGTCGGGAGGGACCTTGGAGGTCATCTAGTCCAACCCCACCCAAGCAGGAGACCCTATACTATTTATTAACAGATTAACATAGTTGGAAGGGACCTTGGAGGTCATTTAGTCCAACCCCCACCCAAGCAGGAGACCCTATATTATTTATTAACAGATTAACATAGTTGGAAGGGACCTTGGAGGTCATTTAGTCCAATCCTCCGCCCAAGCAGGAGACCCTACACCATTTATTAACAGATTAAGACAGAAGGGACCTTGGCTTGGAGGTTATCTAGTCCAACTCCCTGCCCAAGCAGGAGACCCTCTACCATTTATTAACATTAACAGAGTTGGAAGGGACCTTGTAGGTCAACTAGTCCAACCCTCCGCCCAAGCAGGAGACCCTACACCATTTCTGACAGGTGGCAGTCCAGTCTGTTCTTAAAAGCTTCCAGTGATGAAGCTCCCACAACTTCTGAGGGCCACTTCTGTTCCATGGGTTGATTGTTCTCACTGTCAGCAACTTCCTCTTTGTTTCTAGGTTGAATCTCTTCTTGATCAGTTTCTATCCAGAAGAATAGAAAAGAATGAATTGGAAGGGACCTTGGAGATCTTCTAGTCCACCCCCCTGCTCTATACTATATGATTTCAGACAGGTGGCTGCACAATCTCTTCTTGAAAACCACCAACGATGGAGCACCCACAACGTCTAGTGGCAAGCAGTTCCACTGGTTAATTATCCTCACTGTCAGGAAATTTCTCCTTAATTCCAGGTTGCTTCTCTCCCAGATTAGTTTTCATCCATTGTTTCTTGTCCTGGTGCTTTGGAGAATAGCTTGACTCCCTCTTCTTTGGGGCAGCCCCTGAGATATTGAAATGGGCGACATTTCCACCATGAAAAATGAAAAGGCGTGTTGGTTCTTTATATGTTTTAGCCTCCAGTTCCCTAATCTTTGGCCACCACACTATAGAAAAGAGGTTGAGACTCTAGAAAAAGTGCAGAGAAGAGCAACCAGGATGATTAGAGGACTGGAGATTAAAACATATGAAGAATGGAATTGCAGGAACCGGGCCTGGCTAGTCTAGGGAAGAGAAAGACCAGGGGAGACAGGATAGCAGCGTTCCAATATTTGAGGGCGGCGGGTTGGACTAGATGACCTACAAGGTCCCTTCCGACTCTGTTAATTTGACTTTAATCTGATTTTAATGAACAAAAGGACCAGGGGAGACAGGATAGCAGCGTTCTAATATTTGAGGGCGGCGGGTTGGACTAGATGACCTACAAGGTCCCTTCCGACTCTGTTAATTTGACTTTAATCTGATTTTAATGAACAAAAGGACCAGGGGAGATAGGATAGCAAGCAGTCTTTCAATATTTGAGGAGGTGCCACAGAAAGGAGGAAGGGGTCAATTTATTTTCCAAAGCATCAGAAGGCAAGTCAACATCTCCAAGGTCACATGATCAAAATTCAGATCCTTGATTCCTATTTATGATGGTCGCAGTGTTCCGGAGTCATCTGATCCACTTTTGCGACCTCCTGACAAGCAAAATCAATGGTCGAGCAAGACTCCCCTAACAACCATGTGCCTAACTTAACAATTGCCATGATTCACTTAACAACGGTGGCAAGGGAGGTCGTAAAACAGGGAAGAACTCACTTAACCAGTGTCTCGCTTAGGCATGGAAATTTGGGGCTCAATTGTCATAAATCAAGGACTAGGTGCACTGGCTCCCCCAGAAGCACAACCGCTTTCCCAAGTATTTGCAAGGATCATGGTTGGAGCCAGGGGTGGGATTCAAATTTTTTAACAACCGGTTCTGTGGGCATGGCTTAGGTGTTGGGCGTGGCTTGGTGGTCATGTAACTGGGTGGACATGGCTTGGTGGTCATGTTATTGGCTGGGTGTGGCCAACTCAATATCACTCACATCGAAGCACGCGTCTCCTCGCCTGGCCTCTCATGACTGTGGGGATGCTGCAACAGTCGTAAGTGTGAAAAAGGGTCATAAGTCACTTTTTTCAGTGCCATTGTAACTTTGAATGGTCACTCCACACAAGCAAAGTACCAGCAAAGGAGGGGAAAAAACTCCAGAGAAGTTCCAGAGACAGGAAGTCTAGTCCTGCCAAGAATGTAATAAGGGTTAACGGAGAGGCAGTTTCTGTAATCAACACCAGAATGTTTCCTTCCTGCCTTCCTTACAGGATTAGGCCAGGAATTTCTTCTAACAACCGGTTCTCCGAACTGCTTAGAATGTTAATAACCAGTTCTAGCAAATAGGTGCGAACTGGTAGAATCCCACCGCTGGTTGGAGCCCTCCTTTTGCAGTTCTGTATAATTCATATCTCGGTCTGTAGAGATTTTCAGTCCTCCAGGTCGTGGTTGTCCCCAAAATGTTTTTTTCAAGAGGCAATTGGACTTTCTATTTTTTTCTTTTGAAGACATTTCCCTTCTCGTTCAAGAAGCTTCTTCAGCTCTGACTGGATTGTGGAGAATTGGAAGGATTTGTCCTCCTTGCAGACAAAGCTGGTCATTTGCATCCGTTTAAAGAGTCGTTGAGGCCACTTGGAGGTTTGTCTGTGTCCTTGGGCTCACCTGCATCTAATCTGGATCCTTTCTAGGTCGGTGGTGGGATTCAAACATTTTTACTACCGGTTCTGTGGGTGTGGCTTGGTGGGCTTGGCAGGGGAAGGATATACTGCAAAATCTCCATTCCCTCCCCACCCCATTAACCTGCTTTCCAGCTCTGTTCTCCTGTGCAGGGCAAGCAAAGAAGACTCAGCCAATCAATCAATCAATCAATCAATCAATCTATCAATGGAGACAGAGAATAGATGGGGTTGGTGGGGCCAGTCAGAGGCGGCATTTGCCAGTTCTCCGAACTACTCAGAATTTCCGCTACCGGTTCTCCAGAATGGGTCAGAACCTGCTGAATACCACCATTGTTCTAGGTCCATCCATTTTGCCTTGAAGTCCCATCTGGGACAACTCATTTTCCGTGCCGTCTTAGTTTTGTGGTGTTGCCTCCAGAGACTTTTACACGAGTGGCTTATGGGCAATGTTGCTCCATTCATTCTCCCTGTGATATTTCCTTAGACTGGTGTTCCCGACAGAACAACACTGATTTTTAGACATTATCTCATAGGATCACAGCTTCGGGGGGGGGGGGGGGGGGGGGGGGGGGGGGGGGGGGGGGGGGAAGGCAAGCTTCTTCCATAGTCTGCCACATCAAACACAACAAAGACTGGTATGACACTTCTAAAGGCTAATAAATGCGGTGGGGCGTCAGCTCCTGTGAACCTGATTCCTAATTAACGTGCTAGTCATTAAGGTGGCTTGACATTCTTTCATCTCCTATCTTTGATGTTTTATGAATCCCTTCCCTCCCTCCCTTTCTTCCCCCAAACCCTGTGCAGTTTATCAAAGATTTATGGTGCAGTGCGGTACTCTTTAGCTGACATTAGCTGCTCTTGAAAAAGTTAAGCAGGCTTTGGAACCAGGTTTGAAATTCGGAGGGGAGACCACCAGGAGATCAGAGCTGTAGGTTAGTCAACGATGTCTTCAGGTGTCGAACTTTAGTAGATTGTGGAGTGCATTAAGAATTAGGGCATGAGTATCAGATTGGAGTGGGAAAGTAAGCGTTCAGCTTGTGTGCCCTCGTCTGACAATCTCACAAGGTTGTTGTGCAGTTGAAGGAGCTGGGGAAGAGTTTGGGAAAGGCAAGACTGGATTTAGTCTTTAGAGATTCTCGGATATCCAGGTGATGGTTGGATGGTGGAGAACAGAAGGGTTTATATTTCTTGCAGATAGCTGGTTATTTGCATTGTTTTAACAGGTTGTTGAGGCCACTTGGAGGTTTACTTGTGTCCTCAGAGTCACCTGAGTAGTGCAAATGGTTCCAGTAGTCCTGTAGAGGAAAAAAAATGGCAGACTACAGGAACAAGGAGTACCACTCAGGTGATCCTCCAAGTGGCCTCAACGACCATCTAAAAGGATGCAAATGACCAGCTGCCTGCAAGGATTATCAATCCTTCTGTTCCCCACCATCTTAATTCTGAGCTGAAGAAGCTTCTTGGATGAGAAGTGAAATGTCTTCAAAAGAAAAAACCAGGAAGTCCAGTTGCCTCCTGAAAAATTAATACAATTAGTCCTCGATTTACAACAGTTCGTTTAGTGACCATGTTGAATTGGCCATGGTGGGTTGACTGAGTTGGCCATGATGAGTTGGCCATGGTGAGTTGACTGTGGTGAGTTGGCCATGAGGAGTTGGCCATGGAGAATTGGCCATGGTGAATTGACTATGGTGAGTTGGCCATGGTGAATTAGCCATGGAGAGTTGGCCATGGTGAATTGACTGTAGTGAGTTGGCCATGAGGAGTTGGCCATGGTGAATTAGCCATGGAGAGTTGGCCATGGTGAGTTGAGTCAGTTGCCAAGCAATTTAATTTTGAAACCAGAACCATGGAGATGCTACAATGGTCGTAAGTGTGGAAAACGGTCATAAGTCACATTTGTCAGTGCCATGGTAACTTTGAACGGTCACTAAATGAACTGTGGTAGGTCGAGGACTACCTAATACTAAAACCTAAACCTGGGTTAATGAAATGCAGTAGCAAAGCACAAAGTTATCTGCTGAGAGAAGGGCTACATCCCACAATTTGCCAAACCACAAAGAGCAAATCTGATTTTAGTCTAATTTAGCTCTGGAAAGTTTGAGCTGACTTCTTCTTTCAAACCTCTTACACAGTATGCAAAAATCTACCCTTTTGGTTTTTCTCCTGGTTTCTCATCTTTGCAAAATCTGTCAGGTTCCGTTTCCCAGAGCTGAGATTCTTTTTAAAGCTCACCTAAAAAGGCAGAGATTTGGAGCTATGTTTCTCAAGGCAAAAGGCATTCCTTTCTAATTCTGCTCTCCGTACACGGTCTACTATGCTGTCAGCGGTTACTCACGTCATGCAATTTTCCACAAGTTCAGCTTTTGAGAGGCAGCGTTGTGCAAAGGGAGATTAGAAAATTGTGGACACTCTGAAATTTGAAAAACAAATAAACCCTGGGCTGCGATTTATATATCTGTTGGTTCGCAATGTGGATTAGAGTAACACCATACAGAAAAACAGAATTCAATATGAGAAAAGTTTTACACGTAGGCAAGAAAAACCAAATCTACAGTTACAGGTTAGGTGAAGCCGGATGAGGAGGTAATTTCAGAAAAATTTAGACTATGCTGAAATGGACAGATTAACTTTAAAAATAAAAAAGAAGAATAAAATAAAAATAAAATAAAATACTATCCGATATGGAGTAATTTTTACGAAACGTTAGAGACAAGAGGTAGAAATTAGAGCAAGAAAGATGATGAATGTATCTAAAAGAGAGGTGGTTTATAATTATAATCATTATAATTACTAAAAATGTAAATAAGTTAATATAAAAAGAAATTTAGTTAAAAGTACTTGGTGATATTATTACTGTTATCATGTGTTATTATTAGTATATATTAGTATTGCTATCACTACATGTGTTAATATTTAATATGGTATTCCTTATGGTTTTCTTTCTTTTTTCTTGTAAATGGTGACAATATATTGTATTCAAAAAATGTTTATGAATAAAATTATATGTGTGTATGTGTGTATATATATGTATATATGTGTGTGTGTGTGTGTGTGTGTGTGTATATATATATATATATATATATATATATATATATATATAAAAAGATTAAATGAAGCTTGGCTCCATAGCAGTAACTCTGAGAGGGATTTTGGACAATTTAGTGGACAATCACTTAAATATGAGCCAACAATGTGTTGCAGCAGCCAAAAAACCCAACACAATTCTAGGTTGCATTAATAGAGGGATAGACTGAAGTGTTAATAGATGGTGAGTTCTAGTCCCACCTTAGGCATGAAACCTGCTGGTTGACTTTGGGCCAATCACCAGGTGACAGTGAATTCTAGTCTTGCCTTAGGTATGAAAGCATTTGGGTAACTTTGGGCCAATCACCAGGAGACAGTGAGTTCCAGTCCCGCCTTAGGCATGAAAGCCAGTTGGGTGACTTTGGGCCAATCACCAGGAGACAGTGAGTTCCAGTCCCGCCTTAGGCATGAAAGCCAGTTGGGTGACTTTGGGCCAATCACCAGGAGACAGTGAGTTCCAGTCCCGCCTTAGCTATGAAAGCCAGTTGGGTGACTTTGGGCCAATCACCAGGAGACAGTGAGTTCCAGTCCCGCCTTAGGCATGAAAGCCAGTTGGGTGACTTTGGGCCAATCACCAGGAGACAGTGAGTTCCAGTCCCGCCTTAGCCATGAAAGCCAGTTGGGTGACTTTGGGCCAATCACCAGGAGACAGTGAGTTCTAGTCCCGCCTTAGCCATGAAAGCATTTGGGTAACTTTGGGCCAATCACCAGGAGACAGTGAGTTCTAGTCCCGCCTTAGCCATGAAAGCATTTGGGTAACTTTGGGCCAATCACCAGGAGACAGTGAGTTCCAGTCCCGCCTTAGCCATGAAAGCCAGTTGGGTGACTTTGGGCCAATCACCAGGAGACAGTGAGTTCCAGTCCCGCCTTAGGCATGAAAGCCAGTTGGGTGACTTTGGGCCAATCACCAGGAGACAGTGAGTTCCAGTCCCGCCTTAGCCATGAAAGCCAGTTGGGTGACTTTGGGCCAATCACCAGGAGACAGTGAGTTCTAGTCCCGTCTTAGCCATGAAAGCATTTGGGTAACTTTGGGCCAATCACCAGGAGACAGTGAGTTCCAGTCCCGCCTTAGCCATGAAAGCCAGTTGGGTGACTTTGGGCCAATCACCAGGAGACAGTGAGTTCTAATCCCGCCTTAGGCATAAAAGCAGACTGGGTGACTTGTGAGTTCTAGGGGCCATCTTAGGCCAACCCATCTCACAGGACTGTTGTGAGGAAAACAGGAGAAGGAGCATGATATATATTTACCACCTTGAGTAAGTTATACAAATAATAAAGGTGGGATAAATTTCTAATAAATAACTACATGCCTTACTAAACTCTCTTCCCTGCTATGATAAGCAATGAATATTGAAGGACCATCAAGGAATGTCAGAAACCATTTTGGTGTTTCTCTGAGGAAAACTATATATGGGTAAGTCACCTGGAGTTGAGCTTAAAAAAGGCATTATTTTGTTTTCAGGTGCAGTCTTGCAAGAAATTTTTATACCTGATTACATCTCCATCCCAGCCGAGAAGTCCCTGCTGCAATGGAGGCAGCCATCCATCCAATTTTTCCAGGCAGCCAATTTAAAAGGAACAATGCAGTTTTCCAAGGCCGAGCCACCTTAATTTTAAAGAATCCATTATTTAATTAGCTGGGGCCAAACACTTACTAATTTAAACCCAAGCACCTGATTCCTGTCTAAGAGCTTCAAAAAAAAAAAAGATTTAATGTTTGTTTTGGATGGAGAGTGTAGTTCATAAGGGTTTAATTAGCTAGGACAGAAAGCACTTTGTCAAAATGCTTTGATTGGAAAGGCTATTGTTTCTGCTAAATTAGTGTTACAAGCTCTGCAACATTCTTTGGTTTAAAAGCAATTTCCCTAATTTTTAAGATGTCTTTTTTTAAAAAAGAGAGCCAGCCAGAAAGGCATATTAGCACTCCTACAAAGATTGCTTCTGAAAAATCATCAAGATCATCAAACACAACTCACCACAAAGGTCAATCAATCAGAATAGAACTGGAAGGGACTTTAGAGGTCAACTAGTCCAACCCACTGCTCAACCAGGAGACATGAATATCTACCATTTCAGATAGGTGGCTGTCCAATCTCTTCTTAAAAACCTCCAGGGATGAGACACCCATAACTTCTAGTGGCTGTTCCACTAATTAATTGTTCTCATTGTTAAGAAAATTTCTCCTTAATTCCAGGTTGCTTCTCTCCTGGATTAGTTTCCATCCTTCGTTCCTTGTCCTGCTTTCTGGTACTTTGGAAAATAAGTTGACTCTCCCCTCTTCTTTGTGGCAACCCCTCAAATACTGGAATACTGCTATCATATCCCCCCTGGTCCTTTTTTCTCTAGAATGGCCATACCCAAATCCTGCAATCTCCACATATTTTAGCCCCCAGGCCTTTAAATCATCTCAGTTGCTTTTATCTGCACTTTTTCCAAAATCTCAACATTTTTTTTGTAATGTGGCAACCAAAACTGGATGCAGTATTCCAGGTGTGGCTTTAATAAGGATTTGTAAAGCGCTACTAATTTGTAAATTAGGGATTTGTAAGGAGTTGTAAAGCGGTACTAATACTTCAGGTGATTTCGATTCTATGCCTCTGGATTATATTAGCTGCTTTGGCTGCCGCCTCACACGGCTGGCTCGCGTTTAAGTGATCATTCAGTTAAGACGGAGCTCAGAATTGCAAACGGGTGTCGTGTTTACTCATGTGGTTTTGGGGGAAAAGGGTAGGAAGGACCAGGCCTCAGGGATCTTCTGGAGTTGGGAGGCACAACGATGCAATTGAAACGCCACTGTTTTCATTTGATTTCTTTATTAGTCTGATTGATCTGACCGAAAGAGAGAATTACATGAAAGGGAGAAACCTTCTGAAGCTGCCAGGCTCAGAAAACCTCCGAGCGATCCTGGGGAGAGGCGCGAGAAAAGAATATCATTGCATGATTTCTCACGTTTCAGTTCGCCTTCCCTCCGCTTACGGGTTCTTCTGCAGTGCCTTTTTCAGCAGTTTGTCCCCTGTGCATAAACGGATGGAAGATGAAGCTGAACTTAAAGAGATCAATTTCTGGGCATCGTTATTTTCTCTCGCTTTGGCCCAGGAGATGGCTGAAGGTTCGGTCTATTTAGCGTGGCCTCTGGCCGACAGATGTCCCTTGGGCAAATGGGCAGAAGATTTTTGTCCCTCGTCCCTACCTATAAAAAAACAACAGCAACCAATCTTCTGATGAATTTGTAAAAAAATAAAATATTTTCACTGTCCCACTGGTGAATCTTCAACTGGCATTATAGCAGAGCAGGGCATGACCAGGCTGGAGGCCACTGGCTATTTCTCACCAGGCTGTAATAATCAAAAGGCTTGTGTATATATGTGTGTGTGTGTAAGGGAGGCAATGTTGAATAAATTGATGGAATTGCTTGATGGCAAATGTTAGAAAATGCTATAACAGAATAACAAAGTTGAAAGGGACCTCAGAGGTCTACTAGTCCAACCCCCGGCTCGAGCAGGAGGTCCTTTACCATTTCAGACAAATGTCTGGCAGGCCCTTCTTAAAAGATTCCAGTGATGGAGCGTTCACAATTTCTGGTGGCAAGCAGTTCTACTGGCTAATTGTCCTCATTGTCAGGAAGTTTCTCCTTAATTCCAGGTTGTTTCTTTCCTTAATTAGTTTCCACCTATTGTTCCTTGTCCTGCTTTCAGGTGCTTTGGAAAATAAGTTGACCCCCTCTTCTTTGTGGCATCCCCTTAAATATAGGAACATTGCTATCATCTCACTTCTGATTCTTCTTTTCATTAAATTAAACATACGCAATTCCAGCAACTTTTGTCTCCAGTCCCCTCATCATCCTGGTTGCTCTTCTCTGCACTCTTTCCAGAGTCTCAACATCTTTTTTTTTTATAATATGGTGACCAAAACTGGATGCAGCATTCTGTGGTCTTACTAAGGCCACTAATAAAGTACTAAAAAAAACTTTACCCCAAAAACGTTAACCTTACATTGTCTTCTATGGACCTCACCCCATTCCTAAGAGGCCTGTAGGGAACATGCATAAGCGCACCAACGTGCCTACCATCCCTGTCCTATTGTGTTCTTTTATTTATTTTTATAATACATTACGTGATCTTGATTGTATCCTTCTGTTAATGCAAGCTAGGATTGTGTTGGCTATTTTGGCTGTTGCCAAAAAACGTTTGAATGGAACCAAGAACCAGGAACCAGGTGGAGGTTAAATTAGCTGTTGATGGTGTTGGGTGGGAGCCTATGGATGTACACTTACAGGTCCAGTGTCAATGAACAACTGAAGTGGGCTGAACATATTTTCTTTTGTTGCTAACGTGATGCTTCCTGAAGTAAAGAAACTCTAGAACAGGGGTCGCCAACTTTTTGGATCTCAGGGACCACCAAACTCATACTTTTAAATCCCGAGGACCACTAATACGATTTTTTTTAAAAGCTAATATATTTAATATATTTTTTTTATGTTAAACATAAATTATATATAATAGAGGACACCAAGGTCACAACTGTTAAAGGAACTGAAATGAATTCCAGAATAAATGTGTTGGGCACGTTTCCTACTTTATTTAGATTTTGCATTACCGTTTTCATGTGGTTTTCCATCCTAGGTGGGAAACCACTTTGCTACTGATTTTCACAACTCTGGACGAATCCAGCAATGGCAAATTAAGGTCAGATTGCTTACTCTGCCGTGGTGGCGCAGCACAGCAGTTAGAATGCAGCAATCTTGAATGCAGCTAATTCTGCTGGCTGCCAGCAGTTTGGCAGTTCGAATCTCACTGATTCAAGATTGATTCAGCCTTCCGTCCTTCCAAGGTTGGTAAAATGAGGACTCACATTGTTGTGGGTAAGAGGCTGACTGTAAACCGCTCAGAGGGCTGCAAAGCATTGTGAAACAGTACAGAAGTCTAAGTGCTATTGCTATTCTATTCAGAATCCTATTCTATTCCTTCCAATATTCTATTGTATTCTATTCCATTCCAATTCGAATTCCAATTCCAATTCCATTATTGTTTTACTCTCCTCTCCTGACATGGTGATGCATTTGTAGAATGCAGCATTGCAGGCTAATTCTGCCGACTGCCAGCAGTTCAAATCTCACCGTCTCAAGGTTTACTCAGCCTTCCATCCTTCTGAGGTGAGTAAAATGAGGATCCAGATTGTTGGGGGCAAGAGGCTGATTCTGTAAACCGCTTAGAGAGGGCTGTAAAGAACTATAAAGCAATATATGAGTATAAGGCCTTCCTTCCTTCCTTCCTTCCTTCCTTCCTTCCTTCCTTCCTTCCTTCCTTCCTTCCTTCCTTCCTTCCTTCCTTCTTTCCTTTCTTCCTGATGTAATGGTTAGAATGCAGTATTACAGGCTAACTCTGCCACTTGCCAGGAGTTCAATCCTAACCAAGGTTCAAGGCTCAAGGTTGACTCAGCCTTCCATCCTTCTGAAGTGGGTAAAATGAGGACCTAGATTGCTGGGGGCAAGAGGCTGACTCTGTAAACTGCTTAGAGAAGGCTGTGAAGATATATGCTTCACAGTGCTATTGCTATCTGCTGCGGAACAAACAGCCATCACGAGTTTCCAAAGCGCTGAGTTTATAGGATTCCTAATGTGGCCAGGACCTACGGAGAGGCTCTCCCAACCTTTTCACTGCCTGCTGAATTTGGCACACGTTGGTTGAAAACAACACAACTTTGACACAGAGCCTCAAAACAGACTTTAAAATGAATATGGATGTTAGTCCTCCAGCAGATGGCGCTGGAGGACTAACATTACTGGGCTGTTTCCAGAACTGGCTCTCTTTCCCCAAATTCAGCCCAGTCATTGGGGATCCTGGTTAGGGACTTGAACCTCCTTCAAGCACTTTCTCCCTGAACTCGCTTCCACCTGGCCTCCTTGGCTGGGCTAGGCTGCAGAAAATGCTGTCAGTGCCGTCCCAGTTTGGGCGTTTAGGAAAAGAAAGACCCTTGACTCCATTAGTAGAGAAAAGGGATACTTTTACCGAAACCAAATAATTACAATTACAAGCAAAGCCAGATCTGAATATTCCTGCGTAAATCCTGTGGTTTTCTCCTTTCCCAGATCCTCCCAGGTCCTCCCCCCTCCCCTTAAGTCATCTGGTCAGGGTCCAATCGTATTTGAATTAAGATGTTTTGATAACCGCCTCAATGTTGGCGCCTCTTGGGTGGGTTTGCATTCCATTCTAATGCTTATGTCCTTGGATCTCTCATCTGGTTCCTGTCATCTCCTCCTCAGCGTTTCCTCCCCATTCCCTCTTCCCCCTTTTGCAGCAGGATAACATGAATGCAAAAGCAAACCCGGATGGCGGATCTGACAGGCGCTTCCTCTGGCTACCAAATGTATTTGTTTCTTGGATTCACTGTAAGCGAAGAGATGGCAGAACCTGAGGATGGAGTTAAAAGAGGGGGAAGCCTAGAATCCCTACGTCCTGAGGTTCCCTGAAAATAAGACCGTCTTATATTCTTTTTTTTTGCCACCAAAAAGGGCACTAGGTCTTATTTTGGGGGGACATCATATACCACTGGCTAACCTCGCTTGCGCGCATCACTCCCTGGCCTCCTTTTTTGCTGTCGGAGGCCTTCAAAAACTTCTTTTTCTGTGGCCGGCCAGGCTTTCCTGAAGGCCTCTGCAGCTGACAATGGAGCGTTGGATCGATCCAGAGCTTTGTTATCAGCTACAGAGGCCTTCAGGAAAGCCTTGCTGGCTGCAGAAAAAATAGGCCGGCAAGGCAGGTGTCGGGGATGTGCGAGGCCTGGCTACAACTGTCCAAAGGTAAGTAGTAGGGAAGCTCCAAACACCCCCATCGCCACCCTAGTTTAATTTTTACCCATCCACTCTGGAGACTAAGACTTATTTTCAGGGTAGGTCGTGTTTTTGGAGAAACAGGGTAGTCACAAGTGAACGCGGTCCAATCTCCCTTGTGTCTTTTGACCTTATCTAACTCTAACTAGGTGTTGACTGTTGGTTGAGAAAATTCCTCTGCTTTTTCTTTTTTTTAGTAATAAATCAGTTTAATTAAATCTTCACTTATGGACCTGTTTTTTTTTTTTTTCCCTGAGCCCAATTTGGGGGCTGGAAGGCAAGACATCAACTATCTTGCAAATAAATTCACTCCTTACGCCTTCTTACCCAAGAAAGAAAATCAGCTGATTGACCGCAAGACACCCACTCATTTATCAAGTAGATTCAGATCTATTTTCTGCTCAAACCAGAACAAAGATTGTTTTTTTTTAAAAAAAAAAACCTTCCCTTTTTTGCTCATCCCAAATCCAGGCACAAATTTTCTTCTCTTTCTTGTAAAGTGGCCATATAAATTGAATTGTTGTGGCCCACCAGCGGCCAGCAGAGCTGGGGGCAGACTCGGACAGTGGGGAGGTTGGGGTGGAACATGGGCCAGTCCTGGAATCTGGGGGAGGCTCTGAGGAGGGGTCTGCATCAGAGGCAGAGATGGGGCCAGGGCCATCCAACAGTTATCAGCTGCCTTCAGAGTCGGACATCAGTAAGGCAGAAGAACAGCTGGAGCCTGTTCCCAGTGTGCGCATGCACAGAGCTGTCAAGAGAAGGAACAGTTAAGGAACAAGGGTCAACTTGGGAGTAAAGGCTCAGGTGGACAGTGAATGGTAGGGAATAAAGAGAAGCAAAAGGGGAGTGGGGTTTGCAGGAGACGATTAGTTCGTTTAATGAGGGTGAAGATTTGTTCCTGACTCCTTGCCAAGTATTGTCTGCCACAGCGTGGCATTTGGAAGCTATCAGCCTGGCAACTCTCCAAGCCTGATAAAGTCTGTGATTGTAAATCACTCTTGAAAGACTGTTTGCTGGGACTTTGCTGGATGTAAATGAAATGAATTCACATTAGCCTAAATAAAAGGGTTTTTTGCCAGGACGAGGAGCCTGCTTTGTGATTTTGTGAAGCCTAGATCAGAACATGAATAAACAAAAACACACATACAGATATAATAAGGTGCAGACATCACTTATATCTTTTGCAGCCTCCTTCCAAATCCTTAAATCCTTCCATCTTCTTGCTGGAGGAATATTACAATTGCTAAGGTTACATTATCAAATGTAAGATGGTGGCAGAGAGGGAGTCCAATGAAGGCATTTTTATTCAGCTGGGTGCCTTGCAAATAATTCCCCTCAGCCAGCTTGCAAAGATACTCTGATGCTTGAGAAGGACAATGCAAAGATTCTTTAACTTTGCTCACGATTTCCTACTTTGCAATCAATCAGGTTCCAGATGAAAGACACAGCGGGGATATTGGGGCATCGCTGCATCAGAAAGGACTAGCACCTTGCAGAAAGTATGTGTAGGAGCTGAAAACCCCTTAGCACAGGCGTGTGTGTGTTTGTGTTTGTGTGTATAGGTATGTTTATTCTTGGGAACATGCAGTTCCTCTAGGAGACCTAATTTAATTAAGTCTGTTTGTATTTGAAGACCTTATCCTTTGATATTTGGGGGTTTGGGGGTTTGAGAAAGGGAATTTCCTCCTGTTTGCAATCTTTTCCTTTTAGGAATAAATATTTCTTCTTTCCTCTCAGCTGTCTGCCTCTCATTTTTATTTATTGCGAAATTAAAAATATTGATGATAAGGGCTCTGGAAACAACCAAAAATTGGAGCATTATCTGGGCTTTGGGTGTTGTCTGAATGCATCTGAATGCAATTCGACAGTCAAGCTAAAACTAAATTAATCAAGTCAAAACTTGATTAATTTAGTTTTAGCTTGACTGTCGAATTGCATTCAGATGCATTCAGACAACACCCAAAGCTGCATCCGGGTGAAAGATTTGCAGGGCCTCCTTCGCCCAACATTCTTCCTTTCTCTTTTGATTCCCTTCCCTCTCGTCTCTTTTGTGGCTTAAGAACCCCACCCTGTTCCTTAAACGGGGATCCAACGTCTTTTGGGAGTGATGAACAGTGGGATAAATCTGGATCCTGCTTACGCGTGTGGTGGTGAACACACAACTGGAGAGATTGTCAAGGCAGGCTTGGGAGATTCTCTGAATTAACCAGACCCTGAATTCAAATTCACACGCAGCCGAGCCCACGCCAGAAACAGGAGATAAGGACCGATCCTGATTTCCCCTCTGCTCCCTCTTTGGGGATCCGATGGAATTGAAGTGACCCCCTCTTGGATGTCAGAAAAAAGGGGACAATATTTTGACAGGCGACATCACTCTTTCTCTTGATTGACAGCTCCCGGTTCATCTCCAAGTCAGCCGTGTTTACACTCGAGGGGGCTGTTTTGTGCGAAGGAACCGAGCAGATTTCGTGCCGTGCAGAACAACCAGGCAGGAGGAGAACAGGTGAGTCGGTGGTGCAAAACCTCGGGGAGGGGGGGGGGCTCAGAAGGGCGCCTTTCCTGGGGAAGATTTTATTCCAAGTCTTCTAGATCATTTGAGGAAGCGAGCCAGTCTGTTTTTCCTAGGCTGGAGCTCCCAAAAACTTCTGCCTTGAAAGCAAAGTGTGTTTTGTTCTGTTTTATTATTATTTTATATTATATTTATTTAATGTCTGCAAGAAAGCAAGAAAGCTCAAGAGCATCCATTCTAGGATCTCTGCAGGGGAGAAATGCAGGAAGGCAGGTGGTACCAGCCAGGGGTGGGCTTCAAATTATTAAGCAAGGGGCTCTCTGCCCTAATGACTGGCTGGGTGGGCGTGGCTAGGTGTTCATGTGATTGGGTGATCATGTGGGCGTGGCTGGCTGGGTGTGGTCAACTCCACCTCACTTCTTTGCCCTAATTACCTAAAAAAAAGATATATACCAAAAATGGTTTATTATTTCATGCATTTAATACTTAAATAAAAGACTGGGCGAATCCAGGCTTACTAGCAGTGACTTGGGAGTCTTAGTGGAGTTTGTGGTGAGTTATGTGATTCTTATTATTTGGGAATTAATCCCCTCGGAGGCGAGTGGCTATGTGATCTGATTTTCTCAATGGCTCTCCCTGGCAAGCGCTGAGTGGATTATTTATCTAGCTTGCAACACTTTTACGAGGTGTGAAATGCTCTTGGCTGAATGCCCAGAAGTTCAATTAAGCTTTCCCTGGCTGCTTGTCTTTCTGAGGTTATTGGGGGCTCTCCAAGCCCAGCAGAGTCTTAGCCCGGGGTTCTCCCGAGCCCCTGCGAGCCCCAGCAGCCCAACCCTGGGTGGCGGGGCCTGCTCCTTCTGGACCAGCCCGACTCCATCCACATCCCTTTCACTTTTGCAAATAAACTGTGGGTTTAATTTCTTTCCTCCTCTGGGCAGCCACAGGTTGCAAACTCCCGCAACCCCAAACAGGCCTGCGATATTCGGGATTAACGGAAGGGAGGGGGAGAGGGAAGCCCCCCCCCTTCCGTTGCCATTCTAATATCATTTTTTGCGCCCCCAAAATGTGGTGTTGAAACAATGAGCTGGATTCAACGGACATTTCAGCTTCTGAAAACAGTCTCACTTCACGTCAAGGCCAGCTGGGACGGGCCTCCCAAACTAGCTTGCAGGCGTGGGATGGATCACATGGTGGTGCCCCATCCAGACTATTAAGCAGGCTGGACCCCGCCTGGCCTTTTGCGAAGGCCCCCTATGGGCCAGGGAGGCTCTGCTGGAAAGTGAAGCGAACAGAATTGCACCATTCCTAAGAATACCTAAAGAGATAAAATAGGCTGAGTTGATCCAAGACATGAAAGACACCAAAAATGAAACCAAGATTTGAACTGACTGAGTGGAGGTCAGTCCGAAACTGGCAGACTGCGCCTGAAGGGGGAGGCTCCCTCTCCTGCAGTTGTCACTCGCGCCTGGGTGGATTTGCTGGTAGTGAATGGGAAAAATGATTCCTTGCGTGCTTTCATTTCAGCTCAGTTAGTATTATCCTTTTTTTTCTTTTGTATGAGTTAAAAGGAGGGAAGAGGAGGAGGAGGAGGAAGAGGAAGAGGAGAAGAAAGAGGAGGAGAAAGAGGAGGAAGAGGAAGAGGAGGAAGAGGAGGAAGAGGAGGAGAAAGAGGAGGAGGTGGCAGGAGGAGAGGGAGGAAGAGGAGAAAGGAAGAGGAGGAGGAGGAAGAGGAGGGGGAGGAGGAAGAAGAGGAGGAGGTTGAAAAGCAGGAGGAGGAGAAAGAGGAGGAGGTGGCAGGAGGAAAGGGAGGAAGAGGGGGAGGAGGAGGAGAGGAAGAGGAAGAAGAGGATGAAAAGGAGGAGGAGGAGGAGGAGAGGCATGCTGAAGCAGGGACCAGCTGCCGGGATGCTTTCCCTCCGCTGGGGAAGCCGGCAGACTGGCAGAGATAACCGCTCCGGCACCGCCCACCTGCATAATCACTTCATTACATTGTCAGATGTTTGCAGTAATTCAACTTCTTCTTATAGGGAAAAAAATTAATGCATTTCAAAACAATCAAATTATTCTCATTAGGGATGTAAAACGCAGCGCCTGGAGAGAGAGAGAGATGGAGAGAGAGGGGGAGAGGGAGGGAGGGAAAGAGGGAGGGGGAAGAAACCCCCCATCAGCCTGATTTGGAAAGCTGGAGCTTAGCTCAGGCGCTCCATCCTACCAGCCGCCTGATCCCCGGGTGCCTTTGAAGTGGGAATTATCGACAATGGTGAGCTTCTGCTAAGGGCCAGAGACACCTTGGCCTCCTCTTAATTGGAAGAGTTTTAACCCTTCCAGAATCAATCCCGCATATTTAGCTGGGTCCTGATATTTGAAGGGCTGCCCCAAAGAAGAGAGGATCAGCCTATTTCTAAACCAGGGGTCGCCAAGCTTTTGGACCTCCGGAACCACCAAACTCATCATTTTAAATCCTGCGGACCAAAGACCCTGGGAAAATCCCCAAAAAAGTCTGCAGGAAAATCCCCCACCCCGTTTTCCTACCGATCGATCTTCTGCTGTTTTCCTTGCATGAAGCCAAAAGTCTCTCTCTTTCTCTCCCCCTGAGGACGGAGCTGGAGACGGTACCGTCTCCAGCTCCGTCCTCAGGGGGAGAGAAAGAGAGAGACTTTTGGCTTCATGCAAGGAAAACAGCAGAAGCTGCAGAAGTCTTTCTTTCTCTCCCCCAAACTCCACCAGAAATGAGTCTTTGCCAGCACAGCCTCTTGAAGCAGGAAGCCTTGCAGGGTCCCAAAGACTCATTTCTGGGGGAGTTTGGGGGAGAGAAAGAAAGACTTTTGCTGCTTTCCTTGCATGCAGCCAAAAGCAGAAGAAGAAAGAAATGGAGAGAAGCAGCCCGGTGGCCAGGCCAGGCACATGGGTCAAGTGGGGCAAGTTCCCCCCCCTCGGCCCTTTGCCCCCTCCCCTCACTACCTTGTGTTCTTCTCAATGGAAGCAATGGAAGCCCGTGTTCCCACAGGCCATGTGGGCGGCGCAGCCTTGGGTTCCCCCGCAGTCTGGATTAATTGCTTCAGGGGTGACATTTCTCTGCGGCCCACCAAACTTTTCTCACGGCCCACCAGTGGTCCCTGGCCCACCAGTTGGCGACCCCTGTTCTAAAGTCCCTGAAGGCAGGACAAGAAGCAACAGATGGAAACTAATCCAGGAGAGAAGCAACCTGGAATTAAGGAGAAACTTCCTAACAGTGAGAACAATTAACCAGTGGAACTGCTTGCCAGCAGAAGTTGTGGGTGCTCCATCACTGGGGGCTTTTAAGAAGAGATTGGACAGCCACTTGTCTGAAATGGTCTAGGGTTTCCTGCTTGAGCAGGGGGTTAGACTAGAAGACCTCCAAGGTCCCTTGCTATTCTGTATTCTGTTGATCCCCACTTAGCAGGTAGGAGTTTTCTAGTGGAGGGAGTGAATTTCATTTGCCATCAACCCCATCCAGCACAACCAATTGCTGGGGAGGATAGGAACGGTGGTCCTACTCCCCGCCCAAACCTCTCAAGTTGGTGGAGGAGGGGATCGGAGCCCATTCCTAAATTATTATATTACATATCATCGTACTGTGTTGGTTGGCCGCCCATTTAGCAGATGTTTAGCCTGGATTTGGCATTTTTGTCCACCTATCGAGTTCTTCCCGGGCACCTGGCAGGGGCCAATGTGGCTGTTTAATCGCATTAAGTTGCTTTCATTAATATCATTTGTGGGCATTTGTGGCTTCGGCCGTCTGTGCGCAAGTCTTCAGAGGATGTGCATTTATTTTGGCTTTTAAAAGGGCCTGTTTCCTTCTCAAGGAGAACAGAGCGTTTTAACCGTCAAAATAACATCAACAGGGTTTAATGACAAGACACATGGAATGATTGTGTTCTATAAAAGGAGGGAAGGGGGGAATGGGAGGGAGAGGGGCTTTCTAAATTGGCAAGGGATGCTGAGCTGAGGGACATCAATGCGAAGTGAGCCCGGGGTCCTTGAATTTTGGGTTCAGTTTGGCAGGAGGATATCCAAGAGAGAGAGGCCCTTGATGATCCCTGAGTTTGGTTATTCCCTTCCGGATGGTTCATTATCCAAACTAAGTAACATCATCGGTGCTCATGATGGTTGCATCTGTGCTTAGCACTGATGACATTGTCTAGTTGGGTCATGAAAAGTCTGAAAGAAAATGTGATAAAAATCAACCTTTCAGGGTTTTCATACAACTGGAGACTTTGCCATTGTTTGCCTCCCCTGGGAGCACAGGAGGGGGTTCACCCACCAGAGGAGTTTGACAGGGAAGGTGGCAAAGGGAAGCAAGAGGCAGTGTCAGGCCGGTCCCAGCTGGGTCCCTAGGAAAGAAAGACCCTCGATTCCATTCGGTTGAAGTGACAGAATCCTTTCCTAAGGATTACTGGTTGCAGGGAAAGCAGGCCAGATCTAAAGTTCTTGTGCAAAAGGGTACAATTCCCCCCCTCTTTATCCCATCCCTCCCCCCTTTGGGCTGTTTTGTCTTCATCCAATGGTGTACTGCATAGATGTTTTGGAAACCACTCAGATGTTTGATCCAATTCACATTCCTTCCCCAGGCTCAGGGGCCTTGAAGACTGGAATAGGCTGGTTCTGATATCTCTGGATTCTATCAAACTTGACACCCCTTCCACTTTAACCCATCTCTACCCTCTACATGCCATTTGCCTATTTCTTCTATTCCTCCTCCTCTTCCCTCTTACAATTCATGGCAGACACTAGCAAAGTTCTAAGCATTCATAGCCTGCTGGAATATGTGAGCAGAAACAGGTTTTTGGAGGAGGGAAAGTTGCTCAAAGGCCACCCAATATCGGATAGGAGACCGTTTATAGCTCCGGGTGGAACTGTGGGATCCACATGCACAGATAACACTGATGATGTTACCTAATTTGGTCATGAAACGTCTGCAAGAAAACTAGCAAGCTGAGAGAGCACCCAGGACCCCTCATGTCAACCCTGAACTGCAAATATTCTCCTTTATTGGTTGGCGAAACGCTGAGGTGGCTGAATTGGCTGCTCGGATTGGAAAAAAAGACAATACCTTCCCTTTTTTTGCTGACTGGAAACCCCTGATAGACATTTTTGCATGAAACGGGGAAAATGAATTTATGATTTATGGTTCTGATGATTAGACAGGATGGGCTGTAGAAAGAAGACGTTTATGCGGTAAATATTGAATAAGAGGTAAATCTGTAGTTGTACTTATAACTGATGTAAAGAAAATTGGAAGATATTTCTTTACATATATTTTTCCCCTTCTTTTCTACATTCCTTTTACTTTTATCCACTTTTCTTGTAGTTCTCTTTGGTTTCTTTTTCATTCTTTTTTTTTTTTAACTTCATATTACTTTTAGATTCTGCTCAAAAAAAAATCACATGCAAATCTTTCCTTCTCTCTCTGTCTCCAAGTCTTTAAGCTGGCCAAGTTTGCTGGGGTATTCTGGGAGTTGGAGTCCACACGTCTTAGAATGGTCAAGTTTGTAGGCCCCTGGTCTAGAGGTTGACCCATCCTTCCTCCTGCCCTAGAAATTTCCAAATGGGGACTAGGTGCCTACCCCGTGAGGTGAACTTTTGCATTTCCAAGAGCTTGGACTTGATGACCTCTAAGGTCTCTTCCAACTCTCATTCTCTTGGATTCTATATGGATGTCTAAACAACATGTGGGAAATATTTCCCCTGAATTCAAAATACTCTGCAGTTGAGAATACCTGCTTTTCATGGGCTATTTGTTTTATTCCTTCCTTTCTTCCTGGAACGTTTTCAAAGCCCTGAACATTTCAAATCCAAAATTTTTGGTGCATTTCAACTGTTTACAATGCTTGTGTGCCTAAGATAGCTAAGCCTGGCATCTTAAATTATCTAATGTTACCCAGTTGCCTGACTAAAGCTGCTGGGTGTTGCAAAGCAGAGCGAACAATGAAAACAAGGAGAAAAATAACATTTGGCATTTTCATAACTAGAGCTTGGCTTGGAAATGCCAACCGTGCCTCTGAGCCAATGCAAAGTACCTTTTGATCTACACACCAAAGGGCCCCAACCCCCAGGCCGCAGCCCATTACTGGGCCTTGAGCCCTTTGGAACCGGGCCGCAGAAGTGATGGGTAAGTGCATGCATACATACATACACACATCCCAGATGCCCAAGCAGTTGGCAAACTCATGGGTGTGTGTGCATGCCTGCTGCTGTGCACAAATGGAGCTGCGTAGGGGCGCGGGCTTGTCCACCGCTCACGCAGAATTATCTTCCCCACCCCTCCTCAAGCTGGTCCAGAAAGCTGCAGAGATTGGGAAACTCTGATCTACACCACACCAGCTCCATCTGAGATTGTCCTGGTTCCCCAACATCGATGCCAATCTTGTTAATGTTGCGACGTCTGAGCTGGCATGACTCTCCGAGTTTGTGTCCCACTCATATTTTGAGGTAGATGGGTGAAGCATTCGGGCGTCTTTGCCCAAGGACCCCTGCTAGTAAAGTGTGTGGCACAAAGGCAACACAGTCAGATAATCAGTAGGAGTCCCTTTATTCGCTCCAACTTTGCCCCCAGTGTCCTGGTTACTTTCTGGGCTGGAGAAAAACTCTTCCAGGAACAGCCTTGGGCTGTTCAAATCATGACTTGATTTGGGAATCAAGTCCAAAACGTGGTCAACACAAACTGGAACTATAAGTCCAAAATGAGGTCATTAATCCAGCAGGGCAGGAAAAGGAATTCCAGACTTGAAGACACGGCAAAACTCACACGATTGGAAAGACGCCAGGAACACAGATAAGCAAAGTAAACACAAGATAAAGTTACGTTTGATCCCAGCAGCTGCCACACGCAGCCTGCATTTCTTTTAAACTCTCTTCCCAGATGTGGCTAATGAAGGGAATCAGGGCCCTTTCCTTCCCTGTAAGCCACCCAACCCACGTTGCTCCCTTCTCTGTTCCTCCCTGTGTGCCCTAGGATGAAGAGGGGGTGGGCCTGGGTCTTCCTCTGAACTCCCTCTCCCTTATTCTCCCTCTCCCCTGATCTGCCCAGCCAGACTTTGCCCTTCCCCAGTTTTCTCCACAGCCAACGGAGCCACACTCCTACTCCCACTCCCTGTGTGTCAGCTGTTCGTCTTCCTCCTTGGATTCAGACTCCCACAGGGGCATGACAGAAGGTGGATACTAGTTGGGATTTGAATCTCTGGTTTCATGCATTAAAGGCAATGTTATACTTATATCATCTATATATCTGTATAATCTCACCTATAGCTATTTCTATCTATCTCTGTCTCTAAGGGGACACAGTGGCTCAGTGGTTAAAGATGCTGGGCTTGAGAGCCATGGTTTGAAACCCGAGGGTCATGCAATGGATGAGCTTCCATCCTCAGCCCAGCTCCTGCCCACCTAGCAGTTCAAAAGCAAGCAAATGTGAGTAGATAAATAGGTGCCATTTAGGTGGGAAGGTAACAGCATTCTGTGTGTCTCAGTGTATTTAAGTGGCTGCAGCAAAGAAGAGAAGGCCAAACTATTCGCCAAAGCCCCTGAAGGCAGGCCAAGAAACAATAGATGGAAACTAATCCAGGAGAGAAGCAACCTGCAATTGAGGAGAAACTTCCTAAGAGTGAGGACAATTAACCAGGCATCCCTCCAGAAGTTGTGGGTGCTTCATCAATGGAGGTTTTGAAGAAGAGACTGGACAGTAATTTGTCTGGAATGGCAGAGAGTTTGAAGCAGGGAGCTGGACTAGACTAGAAGATGTTCTATGTTCTGTGTTCTCAATACAGCCTTCTTGAAAAATGGCTGCCCAATCTCCCTAAGAGCCTCCAGAGCTGGAGAAGCTGTTGCACGGACATTAACTTCAAGAGGTTTCATCTGATATTTAGACAAAATCTAGGTAAATGAGCCTCGGCAGCACAGTGGAGTGCAGTCCTGCAGGCGACTTCTGCTGCCTGCCGGCTGCCTGCAATTTGGCAGTTTGAATCTCACCCGGCTCAAGGTCCGTCCGAGGTGGGTAAAATGAGGAGGCAGATTGTTGAGGGCAAGAGGCTGGCATTTGTAAACTGCTCAGAGATGGCTGGGAAGCACTGTGAAGTGGGATATAAGTCTAAGGGTATTGCCTTCCTTTCCTTTCCTTTCCTTTCCTTTCCTTTCCTTTCCTTTCCTTTCCTTTCCTTTCCTTTCCTTTCCTTCCCTTCCCTTCCCTTCCCTTCCCTTCCTTCCAAGTTAGAATGCAGAATTGCAAGCAGATAACACATAAATCAAAGTTGGAAGGGACCTTGTAGGTCATCTAGTCCAACCCACCGCCCAAGTGGGAGATCCTACACCATTTCTGACAGATGGCAGTCCAATCTCTTGAAAGTCTCAAGTGATGGCGCTCCCAAAACTTCCAAGGGCAAATGTTTCATTGGTTGATTGTTCTCACTGTCAGAAAGTTTCTCCTTATTTCCAGGTTAAATTTCTCCTTGTTCAGTTTCCATCCATTATTCCTTGTCTGGCCTACAGGCACTTTAGAAAATAGCTTGACCCACTTCTTCCTCCCTGTGGCAGCCCCTCAAATATTGGGAGACCGCTTTCATATCTCTCCTGGTCCTTCTCTTCACTAGACTAGCCAGGCCCAGTTCCTGTAACCGTTCATTGTATGTTTCAGCCTCCAGTCCCCTAATCATCCTGGTTGCTCTTCTCTGTACTTTTTCTAGAATCTCAATGTCTTTTTTATAGTGTGGTGACCAAAACTGGACGCAGTACTCTAGATGTGGTCTTACTAAGGCTTTATAGAGTGGTATTAGTACCTCCCTTGATCTTGATTGTATCCCTCTGTTAATACAACTTAGAATTGCGTTAGCTTTTTTGGCTGCTGCTGCACACAGCTGGCTCATATTTAGCTGGTTGTCCACTAAGACTCCAAGATCCCTCTCACAGTTACTGCTATTAAGCCTGGTTTCACCCAATCTATATGTATCCTTTTGGATTTTCTTGCCTAAGTGTAGGACTTTACTTTTCTCTACATTGAATTTTATTTTGTTAGATACGGCCCAGTGTTCTAGTCGGTCAAGATCCATCTAGATCTTGAGCCTATCTTCTTGGATGTTAGCTATTCCTGCCAGCTTAGTATCATCTGCAAACTCTGCCCACAGTCAGGAGTTCAATCCCTCCCAGCTCAAGGTTGACTCAGCCTTTCGTTCTTCCGAGGTGGGTAAAATGAGGACCCAGATTGTTGGGGGGGGGGGGGGGGGGGCAAGGGGCTGACTCTGTACACCGCTTAGAGTGGGCTGGAAAGCTCTGTGAAGCGGCATATAAGTCTAAGTGCAATTGCTATTCTATGTATTATTCTGGCCTTCTGTGGCCATGGAATGTAGTCCTTGATTGTCTTCCTTGTTGGCCATCATCTTCCCTGATGGATGGCCATTATATCTTCTCCAGCATGAAGACTCCCAGTTCTTCCAGCCTGTCCTTGAAGGGGAGGTTCTTGTATCTGTTAAGTTTCCAAGTGATGAAATCCATTGAAGAAGGAAAGAGCGAAGCCCATTTTCCAAAACAATTTCTTTTAGTTAGGAAAGCATCAAATTGGCAAAGGCTGTTGTAATTCTGGATCTGACACAACCCGGAATTACATGACATAATATTGGAAGTGGGAAAAAAAAATCAACGTTGCCTGGTGTCCTCAATCTCCACCTCCATGTCTCAGCAGGGTCAGCTTTCTTTCCCATGGGAAGGAGAACCACCTGGCCTAAACAACTCTCTCTATCTCCACTCTTCCCACCTTAGGGATGTGGCAAGCCCGAAACCCTTTCCCCCGTAACCAGCAAAGAGAAAGAAAGAAAAGGAATATATAATAAAACTAAATAAAATATGTCAATTTCGGGCTTGAGAGTATCCCTGAATCATCTTCACTGATGTCCCTTGAACCCTCCAGGTTCACCAGAGCTGAGGAGAGAGGAAGAAAAGGCCTCCCTGCATCTTTGAGATGAAGTGTTGTTAACCTGTTTAGCATCTCCCTCTCGCTGCTGGCTGATGTTCACCTTGCAATGAGGACACACCTGTGTCCTTCTGCAGTGCTCTGCTTCCAAGCCATGAATCCGCCCCCAGCTTGTATGTGCGCAGGTGCCTAGGGTCCTCCTTCCTTCCTTCCTTCTGGACCATTTCACAGAGGCTTCTCAAAAGGCCAGTGTTTTCTTCTCCACGAATCTCCTGGAAGCCCAACCTCCCTTTGCAACTGACCTTCTCTGCTCCCTTTGCAAATCCTCCTGGCAGACACCTAAAGTGGTCAGTTTCAGACATTCGATTGATCCTTCCTGAACAATATATCCAAACATTCATCGAGCAGTCAGAATAGAGCTGGAAGGGACCTTGGCGGTCTTCTAGTCCAGCCCCTTGCTCAAGCAGGAGATCCTATACTATTCTAGATGGGTGGCTGTCCAATCTCTTCTTAAAAGTTTCCAGGGACGAAGTACCCACAACTTCTGGTGGCAGGCCATTCCACTGGTTAATTGCCCTCGCTGTTAGGAAATTTTTCCCTAATTCCTGGCTGCTTCTCTCCTTGATCAGTTTCCATCCATTGCTTCTTGTCCTGCCTTTGATGAGTTTCCATGCATGCTTTCTGGTGCTTTGGAGAATAGCTTGACTCCCTCTCCTTTGGGGCAGACCCTCAGATACTTGAATATTGCTCTCATGTCACCTCTAGTCCTTCCTTTCTCTAGACTAGCCAAACACAAATCCAGCAACTGTTCTTTGTATGTTTTATTCTCCAGGCCTTTAATCATCTAAGTTTGCTGTTCTATGCATTTTTTCCAAAGTCTCAACGTTTTTTTTTTTGTAATGTGGGGACCAAAATTGGATTGCAGTATTCCAGGTATGGCCTTGCTAAGGATTCATAAAGCGGTATTTGGATTTATAAAGCAGTATTAATACTTCACGTGATTTTGATTCTACACCTCTAGTTATACAACCGAGGATTGTATTAGCCTTTTCTCTCTCTCTCTCACTCCCCTTGGCCACGTTCCCCCCTTATTGCCCCAAATACAGTGGTTGTATTTTAGGCATACATTGTTAGTGATATTTGAGCACCTCTGAGGCTCTTTCACAGGTTTAATGTGTTCAAAACCATGTGTTTTTATGAGCTTTTTTTTTAAAAAAAAACCTGCCCTGCATTCTCCAGAATTGTTCTATTTTTTTAAAATCCAAACGACGTTCTTTTTTTTTTTTTTTGAAAGCAAAAATAGAACCATAATTTACTCTGGGAGGTTGTCAAGACTGATTTGCATTGTCACCTACATTGTTTCCTTTGCTCACAAGTTGACAATAATGGGGTGGTGGGTGGGTGTACAGAACGCAAGGGTGGGAGAATGGTGTCCAAGCCTCCATTGGCACCGTGGGACATTGCTGGCATCCCAAGGGCACACCGAGCAGATGTCCCAGCTTGGCTGGCTGTTTCCCACGACAAAATGAACAGGAGTGATTGGTGGATGTTATGGATTGTGGGTGGCCTGTAGGGAAAAAGGGGAATGAACTCTGCTTGCTTTTGCTTGGGAAACCCAGAGCTGGCTTCGTTTCTTCTGTGCCCATGTGGTTTGTTCAGTAAAGTTTTATACTCTTGGCAAAATAGTCCCAGTTCCTTTTTCTGGATTTTCTGGACAGTTGACAGAAATCCCTATTAGCTCCAGCCTTTGTTGTTTAACAAAATTGCATTTTACCTCTCCTTTTAATTCACCAGCCTTTTAATTCATGCTAAAATACTTCCATGGAGACATACACAGCACACGTACATACACATAGCTGAAACATTATATTGATTTTTGATTTATTGATTGATTGGTTTGATTTGTCAGTCGCTTATAAGATACAGGTATAAGAATAAACATAGTTTTGAATACATGAGATAGATATTATAAGAAAAATAAAAAGAAATAATAGGACAGGGACGGTAGGCATGATTGGTACGCTTATGCACGCCCCCACAGCACTTGAACAGTGTTACAGCACTAATTGAATAATTGATTTTTAAAACTAACCTTCTGTCTTTCTATCTATCACCATGGGGGGGGGGGGAATGCTTTCCCCCACCAGCCATTAACAGGCTCGCTGGTGGTGCTCTTGAATTAAAATAAAGATTAAGTGCATTAGACAAATGCACCTGAACAGTCATATCGAGCACTTGATGGCAAAAATGGGTATGGCTCTTTTAAAAATACAATTGCACCGGGGAATTTTGCTTTGTGCTCCTCTGCTCTGTGTATTTAAGCAAAAAAGCCCACAGCTCTATTTGCCAACGTGGCCAACTTGATCTTGGTTAATATTTGGAGAGGAAGAGGGTTAATGTAACATGCTGTGCAACCGGCTTAAGTTGAGGGGTCAGTGTGCAAACGCAGAGTTTAAGCAAACAGGAATTAAGCTCACTGGCCAGTTTATTTATTTTTTATTTTCATTGCTGTACCAGAGCTAAAACCCACCTGGTTTTTAATGTTTTTCAAAGCTGGGAGGAAATCCCATTTTCGTGTCTCCAAATGCCTGATGAGATCCATCACTGACGAAATTGCTCCCTCCCAGATTCAATCCACTTGTCACCTGTCTTTCCGGGCTGCGTTGCAACTTGTTTACTGCAAGATTTTTGTCGGCATAAAAACACAGAGAAACTTGAAAGCTTGGCTGAACTCTTTGGTCCACCCCAAATGCTGATCCTGATGGGGCCAAAAATCTTTGGGTACGTTGGGCAGGCGTTTGTGGAGATTTCATGGATACTTTCCATTGTGTGCTGTGCAAAAACATTTTGAGTGTTTCGTTGACGATTTGCAAGCAGAGGTATTGCCTGGAGGGGCTGGGCCAGCGGTCAACATGGCAGCTGCGAGGGCAACTTGAACCCACATCCTTTTGCCATGCAATGCAAGGAAAAAAATGGCTTTGGGTTCAATCAGAATAGAGCTGGAAGGAACCTTGGAGGTCTTGTAGTCCAATCCCCTGCTCAAACAGATAACAGATAATCAAGAGTTGGAAGGAACCTTGTAGGTCATCTAGTCCAACCCCCCGCGCCCAAGCGGGAGACCCTACACCATTTCTGACAGATGGGAGTCCAGTCTCTTCTTGAAAGTCTCAAGTGATGGCGCTCCCACAACTTCTGAGGGCAAGATGTTCAAGAGACCCTATACCGTTCTGGACAAGTGACTGTCCAGACTTTCTTTGAAAACCTCCATTGATGGAGAACCCACAACTTCTGATGGCAAGTAGTTCCCCTGGTTAATTGTCCTCACTGTTAGGAAACTTCTCCTTATTCCCAAGTTGCTTCTCTCCTTGATTAGTTTCCATCCATTGTTTCTTGTCTTTCTTTCTGGTGCTTTGAAGAATAGCTTGACCCCTCCTTTCTCTGTAGCAGCCCCTCAAATATTGGAAGACTGCTATCCTGTCTCCCCTGGTCCTTCTCTTCCCTAGACTAGCCAGGCCCGATTCCTGCAACCGTTCATTGTATGTTTTAGCCTCCAGTCCCCTCATCATCCTGGTTGCTCTTCTCTGCCCTCTTTCTAGAGCCTCAACATCTTTTTTTTAATAGTGTGGTGACCAAAATTGGATGCAGTATTCTAGGTGTGGCCTTACTAAGGCTTTGTAAAGCGCTACTAATACATCACATGATATTGCTTCTATCCCTCTGTTAATGCAACCTAGGATTGCCTTGGCTTTTTCGCTTCTCTCCTGGATCAGTTTCCATCCGTTGCTTCTTGTCCTGCCTTCGGGTGCTTTGGAGAATAAATTGGCCCTCCCCTCTTCCTTGTGGCATCCCTTCCAATACTGGAATACTGCCATCATGTCACCCCTGGTCTTCCTTTTCTCTAGAATGGCCAAACCAGTTTGGATATTTGCTTATATATTTGCAGTTTGGAGTTTAGATATTAGATCATACGGCTGCAGGTGTTTTTCCTTCATTGACACCACTCCCACAACTGTAGGAGCCCCCATTTTGAAAGTTGGTTTAACTTCTTCAGTTCTGGAACTCTGGTTTTGTTTTGCACACCCAAGCACATCTTAGTTTGCTATTAACCAGGGTGAGTTTCTTTTGGAGTGGCTCAGCTTGTTGTGGGAACCCAGCTTGGTTGGGGAGTCAGTGGCTTTGTTTTATGCCATTGCAGGAAATGGAAAAATTGTTTCTTCTTTTCCATCCCTTCCTTCCTTCTTTCTTTCCTGCAACAACCCTGTGACCCCCTTCTTGGCTGGCAAGAACAACGGGCCCCCGAATCACCCCAGGGGCTTCCGAAACAGAGTGGAAGACTTTGCACCCCATCGTTACCTTTTAGATATTACTTGATTTGTTTTAGTCAATTCTTATGATTTATAATTGTATCTTATGAGTTATGATCCATGACTTATCACTTTGTTGCTTGTATGTACACTGAGCGCTTATGCACCAGAGACAAATTCCTTCTGCATCCAATCACATTTGGCCAATAAAGAATTCTATTCTATTCTGTTCTGTTCTTATTCTATTCTATTCCTTCATTCCAATATCTGTTCTATTCTATTCTATTTTATTCTATTCTATTCATTTTCTATTCTATTCCTTATTCTATTCTGTTCTGTTCTATTCTTATTCTTTTCTATATTCCAATATCTAATCTATTCTATTTTCTATTCTATTCTGTTCTATTGATTTCATTCTTATTCTATGAATTTGAATTCTGTTCTATTAATTCAAATTCTATTCTATTGATTTCATTCTATTCTATAAATTCTCTTCTCTTCTATTAATTTTAATTCTAATTCTATCCGACTCTATTCTATTGCTGTGGTGGCACAGTGGTTAATTTAATGGCTGTGGCAAGAAAGGTCATAAAATGGGGCAAAATTCACTTAACAAATGTTTTACTTAGCAACCGAAATTTTGGGCTCAGTTGTGGTCATACATTGAGGACTGCCTGTATTGTATGTGGAAGGCCAGGAAGGATCCAAACTTTTCTTTCCTGGGGAAATCAAGCCTTGATCAGGTCACAATATTTTCCTTCCACCGACACTGGTGGCGGGACAAATCTGTTATTTTTTTTTTGAAAGGTTTGTGCATAAGCTCTTTTGCTGTCTTGCATGGTTCCCCCCCTCCTAAGCACTAAGCATTTTTCGCCTGTTGCTTTTTAAATTTGGGTTGAAGTTTGCACTTTCTTTTTAACTTTCTTTCCCCAAAGACCTAGGAGGTCTCTAGGGAGGGAGCCTAATTGATGGGCCGATTCCCCCACGCAGGGAACACACGGCTGCATGCACCAACCTGATCTCGCAATGCTATTTTTTTCCCTAATACCCCCAACCAGCTTTCCCTTTGAAAATCATTGTCCGCCTCTGTGAGCCACTCTGTTCATTTGCAATAATATCCACTTTACTCCTGAGGAAATGAATGTTGTTCAGGGAAGTGGAGCTCCGTTTGCAAAAATGGAATGCCTCCCAACCTTATGAAACTGACTAGATGAGCTTAGGAAATTGACTCACCCGATTATCTTATGAACATCAGATTGTGAATGTGGCTATAAAATGAGCAAAGCAAGGGAAGGCATTCTGTTATGCAGCTCCCCCTTTCTCTCAGGGTCTCTTTCTCCTCCCTAATTTTCCTTCCTTCCTCCCTCTCTCCTTCCTCCCATTTCTCAATTCCTTCCTTCCTTCCTCATCTGTTCCCTCCCTCCCTCCTTCCTTTCTTCCCTCCCTTCCCTTTATCCCTTATTCCTTCTCTCCCCTCTCCCTTCCTCCTTCCTTCTCTTCCCTCCTCTCCTCCTTCCTTCCTTCCTGTCCCCTCTCCTCCTTCCTTCCTCGCTCCTTCCTTCCCTTCCCTATCTCTCCCATCTTTCCTTCCTCACTCCCTTCCCTCTTCCTTTCCTTCCTCCCTCTTTCTTTCCTTCCCCCCTTCCTTCCTCGTCCCTTCCCTCCTTCCTTTCTTCCTTCCCTTTCCTTTCTCCCTCATTCCTTCCCTCCTCTCCCTTCCTCCTTCATTCCTTCCTTCCCCACTCCCTTCCTCCTTCATTCCTTCCCTTCCTCTCTCAACTTCCCTTCCTCCTGACCTCACCCCCCCTCTTCCTTTCCTTTCCTTTCCTCTCCTTTCCTGTCTTCCTTTTTCCCCTCCCTCCCTCCCTTCCCAAATCAATGTACTTTCAAACCTGCACAGAGATTCCTGAACCCAGGCATAAAACTGCATTTGTCCCACAAAAATGCCAGCCAGACTTTGCCTGCAAGGCAATAATTGTATTCAAAAATTGCTATTACCTTGCGGGTTTCCCTCTGCCCTCCCCCTTGAGTGTTGATCCTACTGATTTGCCCAGGAAATTGATTCCTGAACCCAGGCATAAAACTGCATTTGTCCCACAAAAATGCCAGCCAGACTTTGCCTGCAAGGCAATAATTGTATTCAAAAATTGCTATTACCTTGCGGGTTTCCCTCTGCCCTCCCCCTTGAGTGTTGATCCTACTGATTTGCCCAGGAAATTGTATAACAGCATTTAAGTTTTGAAAGCACTTTTAGCAATTTTAACCAAGATTGAGAAAATAACCCTCCAGATTTACTGATCAATCTCAAGTTGGTTTACAGCACCATGTTTTCCACTCTCCCAACTGTTTGAAGAAGGGCAACAGCTGAGCGAGTTCCCCCCAAATAAGCTGACAGAAGAAGAAAAAAAAGAGACTGCGTGGAATTAATTTAAGCTCCCGAATGAGTTGCAAAAACGTGGGCGGCCATTCACACAGTAGACTGAACCCCGAGGAAGCAAGAGCGAAGGGGAAACAGGCACGGAAAACCAATTTGGGCATCTGTGGGCCACATTTTCTAGAGCTGCAAAATTATTATCATTCACATGGATAGCCATCCATCAATTCCAGGAAAGAATTGCTGGCTTGCGTTTAATGGCTTCTTTTGGGATAGAAGCTATTTCGTGCTCTTGGTTTGGGATTTTTTTAAAACCGGAAGATTCTTATTGATTTTTGCAGATGCTTTCCTGCCTTGAAATTATATACCAGTAGTTTTGGAAACACACAGGAGGTTGGGCAGAAATGGAGATGGTGTTTTTGCAACTGCCTCTCTTCCATCTGTTGAGCACTAACTAGGACATGCTGTATTTGTTCAAATATTTTATGGAGAGCTCTTTAGTTGGAGTAGATACTTCAGTTACAACTTTCCCTTTCCCTGTTTTCCTCTTATTAAGTAAATCCAGTTTGGTCTCATGGTTAAGTCACCAGGCGACGGTGAGTTCTAGGCATGAAAGCTGGCTGGGTGATTTTGGGTCAATCACTAGGAGACTTGTGAGTTCTAGCTCCACCTTATGGCTGGGTGACTTTGGCCCAATGATGAGCAGATAGTGAGTTCTAGTTCTGTCTTAGGCATGAAAGCCGGCTGGGTGATTTTGGGCCAATCCCTGAAATCGATTAAAATGTTAATAATTCATCTGCATGATATTAAGAACACTTTTGATGAGTAAGTGAAATAATTCATTTGCATGACATTTAAAACCAAGTTTTGCTTAATAAGTAAAAGATGTATACTTTTCTTCATCATGGGTTGTTGCGCTTATAATTATTTTGTAATAATAGTAATAATAATAATAATAGTAATAATAATAGATTTAAAGTCAAATTTTACTTAGCAAATAAAAGATGTATTTTTGCTTAGCATGAGTTGTTGCTCTTATAATAATTCTACTGTAATAATAATTATAAAAATATAAAAAATCAATAATTGTATCATTGTACTATTGTACAATTACAATAGTAATAGGAGCCCTTGAAGCTAAACCCAAAGGACTACCTAGGTACATGGAAATTTTGAACTTATTAGACCTGAATATTTTGACTTTGCAAAAAAAACCCAGCTTATTGGAACTGCCTATATACCGTACTCATATGTTACCTTAACAGCACTGAGGTTCTTGATTAGCATCTGAACTGTTAAGTTTTTACCAGTCCCAGACTGTGAATCAAATTGATGATTAAATCTAATAATAATAACAATAACAACAACAACAATAATAAATCTTAAGAAGGTACTTGGTTGATACCTAGGATGCTGGCAGCAGTCATTAACACCAATCCATAGTATTTGTGATGCATTTTTGAATGTTCAGTTGACGTTCATGATTTCATGTTTAATGAATAAAGTGTAATGTTGTTTATAATAATAATTATAAATCACGTCCAAGATTTTCACACAATACATCAAGAAATTGCAGCTTCCTGCAATAACACCAGCAGAACTGCAAAAAAACTGTGCTACTCAGGACATCGTATATTTTAAGAAAATACTTGGTCAATACCTAGGATGCTGACAGCAATCCATATCAAGCATCAGTGCCAGTTAATAATATTTGTGATACATTTTTAAATGTTCAGTTGATTGAGTTTCATATTAAATGAACAAAGTATATAATAAGAAGAACCACCTGAAGAAACAGTGCACCACTTGGTAAGCTGCTGCAAGAAGATTGCATAGATTACAAGCAGCGGCATGACAAAGTAGCAACAATGGTGCATTGGAAGATCTGCAAGAAATATCATTTGCCTGTAAGCAAGAACTGGTGGGACCATAAAGTAGAAAAAGTCATAGAAAATGAAAAAGTTAAATTGCTCTAGGACTTCAGAATCCAGACAGACAGGCACCTGCCACATAACACCCCAGGGTTAACAGTTGTCGATAAGAAGGACAAAAAAGTCTGGCTAGTGGATGTGGCAGTGCCTGGAGACAGCAGAAGAGAAAGAACTGGAGGAGATAACAAAATATAAAGACCTACAAATAGAACGACTATGGCAAAGGGAAGCAAAGGTAGTATCAATAGTACTAGGCACCTTGGGTGCAGTCCCAAAATAACTGGAGCACCACTTGAACATCATAGGCCTTTGCAAATTTGCCATCGGTCAATTGCAGAAGGCAGCTTTACTTGGAACAGCTTCCATCCTGTGGCGAGATCTGTACCCCATCAAACATCCAGATCTGCCTATCCCAGGTCCTTGGTAAGGACTCGATAGGTAGACAAAAATGCCAAACCCAGTCTTAACATCTGACTGACTGTGTGATTAATAATAATAATAATAATATTCACAAACTGACTACCTAGAACGCCATGACTGAGTTGCTAAAATCATTCACTAGAAACTATGCCAAAAGTTTGGATTTGAGTATAGTAACAACTACTGAGAATATCAGGTTGAGAAGGTTCTGGAGAATGAAAAAGTCAAGATCATGTGGGACTTCAGAATTCAGACTGACAGGCAGTTGGCCCACAACACACCTGACATAACAATAAGGTTTGTTTCATTGACATTGCAATACCTGGTGATGCACGCAGCAAGAAAAAAATCACAAAGTATCGGATCTTAGAAATTGAAATTGAGCGACTTTGGAAAAAGAAATCGTGTGTTATCCCAATTGGAGCCCTTGGAGCAATACCTAAAGGGCTGTCTTGATATTTGGAAATATTGAATTTATCAGACTTGAATACCCTGATTCTACAAAAAACCACCCTACTTGGAATAACTTATATCCTCCAATGCTACCTTATCAATTCCTAGGTCCTTGGTTAGGACTTGAGCTGTTGAGCTACCAACCAGCCCCAAAGGCTGTGAATCTCACCAAAGATTAACAAGAACAACAACAATGCTGTTCAGATGGGGTGCAAACCACTTCCCTGTCTCCACCCCATTTTAACTTGGTTTCCCTTGATGGCTTAATTCTGCTGGCAGCCTAAGAGAAAAACTGGATTCCATTAATATGACAAACCGCAGACAAGTCACTGTGAGGTTAGTTTAGTGACTGGCATAATGTGCGAATCTAGTTCTTGGATGCTAAGGGTGCATCCAAACCCTGGTTTAATTGTGCAATCATGGAATTTCAATGGGGAGGGCAGACAACGCCACCCCTCCATGTAACTCTTGCCCTTTCTATTCTTCTTCCAGTCCTTGTTCTACAAGAAGCAGCTGTTCAAGAAAAGAAAAACAGAGTTGAGCAATTTTGGGGCACTGTTAAGACTTTTTCTCCAGTCAATTTGGGTTACTAATAAAAGGGCAAAAAAAAAAAAACACCCAACAACCACACACCCTGATTAAATGTCAAGTTTTGTAAGATTTGCAGCAGAGATGAGTCATCATATTTTGCCCTTGACTTGAAGGGGATGTTGGGGAGGACAGAGATATTTCCAAAATGTCTCTGGCCAACGTCTCAAACAAAACTGGAATTTGCATTTAATTGGCTTGTATTGAGTTGCACCCAAAAGAGCCCTTTCGGGATGGATTTCTGCCCCTTAACGGGCATAAAACAAGACGCAGGTTGGTCTTAAAAACTCTCTTAAGCACCACAACTAAAGCTTTCCAGAGTTGTGAACATCCTCGGAGAGTCACAACGGCTCACCTCGGCCTTCCAACCATGAAGGATGCACGCACACCCCGCCCCCCCCAGGTGCACAACTCCCCTCCCAACACAGTGTGATTTTTTTTTTGCATTCGATTTCCGGCAAGGGAAGGGACAATAAGGCAACTGCAACAGCTGGCTGAGCCAAAAAATGATTTGCTAGGGAAATACAGGTAGTTCTCGACTTACAACAGTTCCGTTTGAAGTTGCAACGGCACCAAAAAAAGGCAACGTTTTTCAGACTTACGACCGTTGCAGCATCCCCGTGGTCATGTGAAAAAAATCCAGACTCTTGGCAACTGATTCGTTTTTGTGATGGTTGCAGCGTCTTGGGGTCACGTGATCCCCTTTTGTGACTTCTGATGAGAAAATTCAATGGGGGAAGCCAGATTTACTTAACAACCAGGCTACTAACTTATCTGTTGTGGCCTGTTGGCCGCCGGCCCCTCCAGCAGCCGAATCAGAGGAGGAGGAGGAGGAGGCAGAGTGGGAGTCAGGGTCAGCATCAAGGCAACCTGAGAGATCTGAGGGGGAAGACCCACCTTTTCCAACAAGCCGGTCTGGCCTAGAGTTACTGGTAGGGTTTTAAATTGGTTTTAATGGTTGTAGCTTTTTAAATTTTTTCCTTGTTCAGTTTTATTTTTATTGTATTCCAGCCACTAATTTAATCTATTTTTAATTCTATTTTAAAATTGTATTTGTAATTGTGTTGTTTTTACTTGGCTCTACACCGCCCCGAGTCCCGTTGGGAGAGGGGGCGGTATATAAAATCAAATAAATAAATAATAAATAAATAAGAGAGAGAGAGAAAGAGAGAGAGGGAGGGAGGGAGAGAGGGGGAGCCTGGGCCGTCCATCAACCCTCAGATGGAGAGTCCACAGCCCCCAGGTCTGGCGGTGGCTGATGAGGAAGAGGAGAAACAGCTGGATCCACTGCCTGATGCATGGATGAGCAGAAGGCAGAGGAGAGGAGAGCAGTGGAAATCTATGGGCCGGTCCTTGGGACGGAAATCCCACGGCTGCTAGTGAAGCCCCACCCTAGCTCTGGGATCAAAGGCAGGGGGCGGAGATGAATAGATGTGGCAGACAACGATTCATCTTCCGGACAGACCGACTTGCTGCAGTGAGACGGAAACTTTGCCGAGGCTGCTGGCGCTCCTAATAAAAGAATCGTTGATTTAAATACAGAGGGTTTGTCGTATTTGGGGAGCTGGGTCAGAACATTATCAATTGCAGTGATTCACTTAACCATGGGAAGAGAGGGGCAAAACTCACATAACAAATGCCTCACTTAATAACCAAAATTTGAGGCTCAATTGTCGTCATAAGTCGAGGACTACCTAGATCGCAATTGAGCCCGGAATTTAGGTTTCCAATGCCAGAAATTTGTCAAGGAAGATTCGCCCCATTTTACGACACTTGTTGCCGCATTTGTTAACCGAATCATTGAGTAGTTAAGTTAGTCACCCGGTTGTTAAGTGAATCTGGTTTCCCCCATTGAATTTGCTTGTCAGAAGGTCTCAAAAGGGGATCATGTGACCCTGGGACACTACGACCGTCATCAATGTGAACCAGTTGCCAAGCATGAAGACCAGTTTTAAGTCACTTTTGCCAGTGGGGGACTACTTGCAGTGAGAATGGAATTAGGCAAATCAAGGCTGAAAGGGATGGCTTAAGGCCTTCTAGTCCACCCCCTGCTCAGCACAAGATTCCAACTTCAAGCCCCTTCAACAGACAATAATCCAGCCTCCATCCAGCCCTCCATCCAAGCCTACACACCATCTTGGTTGTTGGTACCCAACTTTCCTGTCGGGAAGTCAGCAAGTATCTCACGCTGGGAAGAAGATTAAATCCAAGTTTGGCTTAGCAAGTAAGCAAATAAAGATGTATATTTTTTGCTTAGCATGGCTTGTTCCTATAGTCATAATCAATCATAATCATGACTCAGGACCGCAGGTATGCACAGATGTTACTTTAACAGCTCTTAGGTCCTTGTTTAGGACTTGAACTGTTACGTTTTCATCAGTCCCAGGCTGTGAATCGAATTAAAGATTAATTCTATAATGAACAGGTCAAGATCCTGTAGGACTTTCAAATCCAGACAGACAGACAGACATGGAGCCCACAAGACGCCTGACATCACTATTGTGGGAAAGAAAAAATACTAATTGTGGTTCCTTTGAAATTTCAAAACCAGGTTTTGAAGAGAAACATCTGGAAAAGAATAATGAAGTAACGGGATCTACAAATTGAAGTTGAGGGATTGTGGAGGAAGAAATCAAAGCGCTGCCTAAATACATGGAAATCCTGAACTTATTAGACCTCAATATTCTGAGTTTGCAAAAAAACCACATTACTTGGAACTGCCTATATACTCAGGTGTTGCCTTAACAGCTCTAGGTCCTTGGTTAGGACTTGAACCATTTTTTACCAGTCCCTATTTGTGAATCAAATGGAAGATTCAATATTAAATAATAATAATAATTTTTAAAAAAACATTAGTGCTGTTCAGATGGCGTGAAAACCACTTCTGCCACCCCATATTAACTTGGTTTCCCTTGATGCCTTAATTCTGCCGGCAGCCTAAGAGAAAAACTGGTTTCCATTAATATGACAAATCACTGTAAGGTTAGTTTAGTCTGGCATGTTGTGCGAATCTAATTCTTGGATGCTCAGGGTGCTTCCAAATCCAGTTTTTATTGCACAATCATGGAAATTCAATGGGAATGTCACTCCCCACCCCTATGTAACTCTAAAATCTATTCATTTTCTACAATTTCAATTCTACAATTTCATTCCGCGGGGTTTCTGGGGCCTATGAAAACTCACTCACCACGGCCAATTCACTGCAGGACGAGAGTTAAACTAATATCAAGAAAATGGTGGAATAGACTCATTTAAGAAATGATGCAAAAAGAGGCACAGCATGAAATGAGAATGACAAAAATTAAAATTATTTAAAATAATAGAATTGTTAAATTGTCCCACAGCCAGTTGATTGTGGCGAGTTGGTCCTGTTGAGTTAGCCATGTTGAGTTGACCATGGTAAGTTGGCCATATTGAGTTGGCCATGGCAAGTTGGCCCTGGTAAGTGGTCATGTTGAGTTGGCCATGTTGAGTTGACCATGGTAAGTTGGCCATGTTGAGTTGGCCATGTTGAGTTGGCCCTGATAAGTGGTCATATTAAGTTGGCCCTGTTGAGTTGGCCATGGCAAATTGGCCGAGGTGAATTGTCCTACGGTGAGTTGACCACAACGAGTTGGCCATGATGAGTTGTCCTATTCCAGGGTTAGTAACAGGAGCACTGGATGCAGCGAGGGAAGAGAATTGCAGAAAACCTGGAGAAAATTTAGCCAGAATGGGGATTGGGTCTTTGTTTTCCATTGCAACTTGTTCCATCCCAAGAAAATAAAGACCAAAACAACGTATACGAAGTATAGAATCAATTGTATTCCCCTTTGTGCTAAATGTACATGGGTTGGACATCTTCATTTGCTCATAATCATCTTTATCAGTAACACTTTACAATAACATTGAAGAATACAGGAATTTTACAGGGTAAATATGTAGAATCACAGTTTATCCCACCCAACCCCTCCCCAGAAAAAAAAATAAAATTAAAACAGGAAAGGTATTTTTTTTCCGTTGCTTTAAAAAAGTATCTGTTATAAAAAAAGTAAAGGAAATTAAATCTGATTTCCACCCCAAATGGTATGCCGGTAAAAAAAGAAGAGGAGAAAATAAAATGACAGGATTTTCATTGTTAAAATTAATCGCTTTTTTTCCCCAGTCTGTTCCTTTTCTTTAAAAAGAGAAAGAGGGTTTAAGGATCTTTTTTTTTTTAAATGGGTTTTTTTTTTCAAACCTTCTTCCCAGATAAAAAAACTGAAATATTAATAATGTACAAATAAATTTACATTTGATAACAATGTTCATTACGTGCACATAGAAAAGGGCAGGAGGACGTTTTTGTCACAAATTTGGATAAAGTTTTGGAAAAGGGGAAACATGAAAAGTCACAAGGATGAAAATGAACCGTTGAGGCTGTTTGGGAGGAAAAAAAAGAAACCCAACAACCCTAAAAATAATGCTTTGGGTCATTCTTTCCGTAAACGGGAGCCACGATAGCAATCAAACCGATCTAAAGCCGTTGCAAGTTGATAATAGCTAAACGGCCTTCCCTTCCCTGACCTGTCGGCCTTCAGACATGCCAGCTTGCAACTCCCTGGCTTCCACATGTTGGCTGGGGACCATGGGAGCCCTAATTCCCACACATGTTTTTCTCCTAGCGGTGCCACATGGTTCGTGCAGATCAGGGCGAGATGCCAACGGTCTCAGCCTCACCCTGGGATTAATGGCATTCACACAGCGCACCTCACCTGGCCATCAAATTCACCTGTGTCCTCCGAGGAAACCCCAATCCCAAACATTCACCTCGCTTGGAGAAACTGATTTTCCGAGTTTGGATATCTTGCCTTTTTTAACGGGGGGCGGGGGGGGGGGAGTTCCGGTGATGAGAGAAAAAACGAAGCTGGATTAAAATGAACCAAGGAGGGGGCGGGGGAACACTGTGTGCGAAAGCCCATATTTTCCATGGGGTCGTGGGGATGCGGCCCAGGTCTATATTGCGTGCTGGCTTGAAGGCAAGCAGGCACCCTTTTGGGCGAGAGGGAGACCGACTGACATTACCCGGCATTAATTTTGGGGCTAACACGGCGATTCTTCCTCAGGGGCCTCAACGACGCCCTGAACGAGACCTCAATTCTAAGCTGCTCAATTCTGGCCCAGCAAACCCCTTTCTCCCCCAGTCCTGTATTCAAGTCTTCCCCATGCCTCAAACTTTTTCCTTCTTAGCAGCTCCCCTTGTTTCTTGGGCTCTTGGGGGTGAGGTGAAACTTCAGTTGTAGGCAATTTCGTTCCCCGGACTTTGGCTAAACTAGCTTGAGAGCTGGCGAGGGGGACGTTAAGGATGGCACTGTGCAGCCTCGGGTGAGATGGTGGGTGGAGGGTCTCTCTGCTGACCCCTGACCCCTCAGAGGAAGGGACTTCTCTTGATGCTATGGCCTAGATTTGCTCCAGAATGTTCCCCTTCTCGGTGCTAGAACTAGGCTAGGCTTGGGATGGGGGACCACTTGGAAATCTAAGGCTAGACTGGGGAAGTAGAAAAAAAAATCCTAGAAGGCTACAGCAAAGGATTTCTCTCGCTTTGCCAAGAAGTCGCCGGGAGTTTAAGTAGAGACTGGCCATCCATCTGTCTGAAATGGGACAGGGTCTCCTGCTCGAGCAGGGGGCTGGACTAGATGACCTCCAAGGTCCCTTCCAACTCTGCTATTCCATGTTCTATGTTCTCAACTTGTCCTCCTAGAATAATCCACTTCACCCTCTCAGGATGTGTACCTTTAGCTTGGATTTATTTTTAAGAGCATAGAATGAGTGGGAAAAGGACCTTGGAGGTCTTCTAGTCCAACCCCTGCTTGAGTTGGAGAGTCTCTACCATTTCAGACAAATGGTTGTCCTGTCACTTTATAAATACTTCTCGTGCTCTTGATTCCATCCCTCTGTTCATGCAGCCTAGGATTGCATTGGCTTTTTTGGCGGCACATGGCTGGCTCATATTTAAGGCCCAATGTCTGTTTTATTTTACCCTTTGGGGCTTCAGGTCAAAATGAGGCAGTGGGTCAGCTTCTCCTAACCCGATACCCTCCAGTTCTCCTTGGGACTACAACTCCCAGCATTCTCATCCAGCCACTAGGAATGCTGGGAGTTCTAAATTTCCAGATTGGGGAGAAGACAATGCTGGAGAATCCCAAGAAAGAGAAAAAAAATCACAATATTTTTCCATTCCATTGATAGGGTCCCCTGGGAAAACCCCCTCCCAAAACTTCAAAGCCAAACCAAAGATCTCCTAAACAGCTGTTTAAGCACAATAAAAAAAACAGGAAAAGTTTTGTCGTCTTCCTCATCTTCCTTTGGGGAGATTCTCTACCAGGAATAAATACAGAAACTTTTCTGAAGATTTTTGCTGGACTTTTTTTTTGGGGGGGGGGGGAGAGAAAGGCACCCCCCCTCCAAAAGCGTTAGAACCATCCATTCAAACATCCAACATGGCAGCCACTTCCTAATTTATTTATTTTGAGGGGGAACTTTTTTGGAAGGCCGAATATTGCATTTGCCCTGTTGCTAATGCCGTGTTTCTCAACTTGGTGGCTTGAAGACCGGGGGGGACGGGGGGACGACTTCAACTCCCAGAATCCTCCTGGGAGCCTCGGTACGCTGGCTCAGGAATTCTGGGAGTTGAAGTCCACAGGTCGCAAAATGGTCACAGTTGCTCGCCTAAGTTTTAACACACTTGCTTCGACGTTCATCAGCCCAAATCCCTCAGAAATCTTAATTCAGAGTTAAGACTGAGGTGGGGAAACTTCCAGAATTTCAAAATATCATCTCCTTGTTTTGTTACTTTTTTTTTCCTCTGACTTTAAAGTAAACTCCAGATTTAACTGCCTTTAAGTGAAATTGATAGGATTAAAGTGAACTAACCAGCTTTAAATCCCACCCACTGCAATGGCCAACCTCCATCTTCACTTTTTAATATAATTCACCGATTAATCCAGTTTTTCCAACTGGCACCTCCGGACAAATAGAGGCAGCTGCTCAGCGGCTTTCCATTCCACCGAGCCGGCACAGGCTGGGATTTGGACCCATTTTGCCTATCCTGGTCTCAAAAGCCCTCTTGGGTCCTCCTCCTACTTTAAGGTACCCCAAAGTGGCGCAGAACTGCCTCCAGGGTGGACGGTTTCCAGATTGCTTTCAAATTGGATCCTGCTTCTTTTAATGCTCCTTGCTGCAAAATCCTGAAGGGTTGCCTTATTTCCGCTCCATTTTCATGGGAAACCGGAAGTTGTTTTCAATGGGAAGCCAAGGACCGAAATCACAATAAAATGGCAAACATTTGGAGATGCCTTTTTAATAACAAGCATAATTTCCTTCCTAGATCAACGTTTCTCAACCTTGGAAGATGTGTGGACTTCAACTCCCAGAATTCCCCAGTCATGGAACCATCCAGTCAGTACGGCTGGGTAGGGAATTCTGGGAGTTAAAATCGACACACCTTAGTACACAGATTATCTATGGAGATTCTCAGTCATCCAGGTTTTTGGTTGTCCCAAATATGTTTTTTTCAAGAGGCAACTGGACTTTCTGTTTTTCTTTGAAGACGTTTCGCTTCTCATCCAAGAAGCTTCTTCAGCTCTGACTGGATGGTTCCATTCCATTTCTTCCATTCTTCACCATCCAAGTCAGAGCCAAAGAAGTTTCGTGGATGAGAAACAAAATGTCTTCAAAGAAAAAAAAACCAGAAAGTCCAATTGCCTCTTGAAAAAATACTTTTGGGATAGAACACAGAAATGGGGTTTCGAAGGGACCTTGGAGGTCTTCTAGTCCAACCTCCGGCTGGAATGGAAGATTCTATACTATTTTGGACAAAATTTTGGCCAAATATATGTCTTCTTCAAAATCTCCAGTGATGCAGCATCCACAACTTCTGAAGGCAAGCTGTTCCACTGATTTGTTAATCTTCAAATGGAGAGGTTGAGAAATATTCTAGGTTAACACTTTTGCTGGGTTTGGACTTAAATTAATCTTCCTTCCTTCCTTCCCTTTCTCTCTCTTCTTTCTCTTTTTCTCTCTCCTTCCTTCCCTTTCTCTCTCTTCTTTCTTTCTCTCTCCTTCCTTCCTTCCTTCCCTTTCTCTCTCTTCTTTCTTTCTCTCTCTCTCCTTCCTTCCTTCCTTCCTTCCTTCCCTTTCTCTCTCTTCTTTCTTTCTTTCTCTCCTTCCTTCCTTCCTTTTCTTGATTAGTCCTTGGGCCATATCGAAGTGCAAAGTTCCAGAAACAAATTATTACTAAACTTTGATAAAATTAGAAGCTAACCCATGCCCAAGTTAAGCCACCAAGAAACAGGATCAAGATTGCAGCTCATCAAGCCTGCAGAATCCAGTCCAGGCTGTTGTTCAAATGCAGCACAACACACACACTGCTTTTCACTCTACTGGCTTCACACTAGTGGTGGGATTCAATTTTTTTTTACTACCGGTTCTGTGGGCGTGCCAGGGGAAGGATACTGCAAAAACTCCAGTCAGAGGTGGGATCTGCTGTTTCTCTGAACTACTCAAAATTTCCGCTACCGGTTCTCCAGAACTGGTCAGAACCTGCTGAAGACCCACCTCTGCTTCACACCTGCTGTCAGAGCTCAGCTTATAGCTGCAGGCAGGTTTCTTGGGGGAGGGGGAGACAGGAATAAAATTGGGGGTGAACCTCCTCTTTTTCGCCTTTCTGGCCTGGGGACACACGAGAAATCCATCCATGGCCAAATGCACAACCGGCAAAGGTTTGATTCACCCAAAAGGGGAGCTAGGAAAACAGGATTGTTTATCTCCGTTGGGTCCTTTGCCCCAAAGTCGAGAGAAGTCTGACTCAAAATGTGGTAGTGGGTCCACAAATCGTTCCTTGGCAACGAGATTCAAGGCTTGGGAGATTTTTCGAGCAACCTGACATCCATTGCAACATCCAGACGCTGCCCGGGTGTAATTTATGTATGCAGAGTCTAATAATAATTATGGGCTTGCAATTTGCATTTTCTCCCCATCTCAGCTTGCTATTGGTCCATTTTTATGGCATTTTACAAAAGTATTGGCCTGCGACAGATTGGAAATTAAGAAACAAACCAACCCTGGTTCTTCATCATGGATAGCTTGAGAAACCCTGGTCTAGAATAGCAATTCTTTCCTTCCCTGGCCTGGAACAAAAAGCTTTCCTGGGGGAGGGGACATTTTGATGGGCACCGGAGTGGAAAACTGTGCCAAAAAAGTCCCTGAATCTCACTGAGTTGGGGGAGGGGGGGGACAGGGGCCTCTTGGTCTGAACCCCACAATAAGGGCCAGATCCACCGTGTCCTGCCAGGACAGGACACGAAGCAGCAAACCGATAAACCACAAAACAACCAGAGATTTCTCTCTAGCTTGTCTGAACGCAGCTGCTCCAGATCTGCCTTGGCACCCAGGATGCATGGAGCCCCTGACTGGCTTCTCCGTAGTTTTCGGGGTGGCAGGAAGGGGGGGGGGTTCCATGAAAACCCCCCTCCTTTCTTGGAGTTGCCACAGGCTGTGCCTTGTGAGCAGGGCAGAGCTGACTCTCCAGATTCTCAGGGCGGACAAGGAATGACAAGAGGAAAGCTGGCATCTTTAGGGGAGGGGCGGTCTGTTTTGAACCCCTCTTTGCTGCCTGGAAGAGTTCCAGAGCCAAATCTGCTGCCCTGAGGCCACTTTCACCCTCAAGAAGACCCCTGGGCCTCCTCCCAAACTTCTCCCCCTTCCCACAACCCGAGCCTCGTTTTCCCACTGTTTGCCCATTGACGATCAGTGTGAACTGCAGGAAACAGAGCAATCCTTGCCTGGCGCACCAAAGGTGGAGATGGCCCAGCCTCACCTCTGGAGAGGCCAACAAGGGTTGGGGAGGGGGGATTTGAACCCTTAACCCTTTCAAAGAACTAGGCGACTCCTTCCATCTTCCCCTCTTTATTTGTGGTCCTCCCCCCTCCCTCTGCTCCCCCGTTCCCCCAAAAGCCCCCTCCTTGTTTCCACTCTTCATAGCTTATGCATACTGCACTCTCATAGACCTTTATAAAGCTATTTATCACTCTATATTGATGTTTCTCAACTTCAGCCATTTTAAGAGGGGGGAGTTGGACTTCAACTCCCAGAATTCCCCAGCCAGCTGGCTGGGGAAATCTGGGAGTTGAAGTCCAACCCGCCTCTTAAAATGGCTACGATTCAGAAACACCGCTCTCTCTGTACATATATAACGATGTATTTATAGATAGATCTCTGCTCTATGGCTTTCTCTTCGCGTCGGCTCCCCGTTGAGGTTACTCTACATTTTGGCAGAACCAAGAAGTCGGCTCCAGTCGAGGGACCCTACTCCAAATCATACCTCTGCCCCCAACCGGCCTTCGGGGAACATCCGTGGCGTCACCGATGCACGACCGCTTTGCTGCACGTCAGGTCTCCAGGCACCCTTGCGTCCTTCTTTGGCCCCTGCGCCCCCTCCCCGCCACACCTCCCCCTCCCTCGGTTTTCACAAAAGCAAAACAAAGTTTAACCAAATAATAATAATAATAATAACAACTCGTGATCTGACATGCTCGTTTCTTTTTAACACCGTTTTGGAAAGAAAGGAACACAATATAGCACCTTGTTTTTGAAGGGAGACCTAGGAAGGACGACGGTGGGAGGCATGGCAGATGAGGAGAAGGCGGGGCCGGGCCAGCCAAACTCCGGGCAACGTCGGCCCCGCTCGACTGCTGGGGGGGGGATGACACCCCACGCCACCCCAACTTGGTTCACCATGGCATCGAGTGATGGGCGTCAAACCTATTAGAAACCCCCCACCCTCTAAAAAAAAAATCCCAGTGTGATTTGGAACTTCCATCCCTCCCTCCCCTCCCCCCCGTCCCCCCGTTTTGGGACCCATCCGGTTGGCATTTGGGAATCGGGAGAGTCCCCCTGTGGAGAGGTTGGGTGCCCTGCTTCTCCTCTTGGCATTTCTCGGCTGCCCTCCCAGGAAACCAGAGCTTAAAGGAAGGCTGGTGGGAGGTGGGCAGGACTGGGGTTAAACCAGGACGCAATTTGAAGAGGGAGGACAGGGTTTGGGGTGGGGGGTGGGGGTCTCTGTGAACCCTTCCTGCCTCGGCCAGTCTAGGGGGTCAAGCCTGGCTCCGGCCGGGGATTCCTTTCAGAACAGCTGGTATGGCCAGAGGGAGGGAGCCCCATTGTTCCCACCTCCAACGAAGGCCCACACCCTGCCGAGGGTCGGGTGGGAGAGGGCACCACGATCCGCTTGCCTGCTTGGGGCTGGCCACACATCATCTGCAGTCCCACCTGGCGGGGAAGAGGCTGTGGTTCTGTGTGTCCCCCCCCCAAACCCCTTTTTAAACCTCCTCCTCCTCCTCCTCGTGCGGTCCAGGCACCCTCCATCCCTCTTCCCGGGCAAGAGACAGCCCTAATTCAACCGCTTGCCTTTAAGTCTGCCTGGGGGGGCAGAACGAAAGCGACAATCCTGCAGGGATGGGTGGAAGGAGGGTGGAGGGGGGGCCCCCTGCGAACTTCTCACCTCCACCGTGTTCCTCTCTCTCTTTCCACTTGTTTGTTTGGGGGGAGGGGGTGTCTTTTTGTGAGGGGGGAGCGTAAAAGGAGAACGAGATGAGCGAACCAAAGACGGGGCGACGGGGGGGGGAGGGCGTTGGGAGCAGCAGCTGCCTCCCCCAGAGGAGGCATTTGGGGAGGTCTCCTCTCCAGAAAGTCTTTTTTTTTGGGGGGGGGTGGGGTCGGGGTGGGATATGCATGTCTGGATAGTCCCGCTGTGCGCTTCCTTTGGGAGTTGGGTCTCTCTCTCTCTCTCTCTGGCGCACGCAGGGATTTTGAGGGGGCTGTCTAGGACGGGCGGGGGGCCTCAGACATAATATTCCTTGTCTTTGTTTTTCTTGCTTTTACTGGCCGTTTTGGGAGCCGCGGCTGTCTTCTCCTTCACCACCGTGCCGTTGCTCTGCGCCGAGTTACTGATGTAGTTGCGGCTCTGGTCCACCTGGTAGGAGCCTTCGTCCCGGTTGCGGTACTTGTACATGGCGTAGAGAAGGATGAGGATGCAGAGGGCGGCGGCGGCCACGATGCCCACCACCATGCCGGTGGTGCTGCTGGACTCCCGGATGACCTCCACGGCGCCGGGGGGACCCCTCTCCCCGGGGTCGGTGGGGTTAGCTGTGGGCAGATTGTGGAAATCAGGGGAAGAGGTTATAACGGGGTACTTGGGGCGGTTGAGCTTGTCCGGCTCGAAGGAGGTGGCCAGAGGGGGGAAGTGTTCGGGGTGGGGCCGCAGGGGCTCGCGGTTGTTCATTTTGCCTGCGGGGATGCGGTGGAGCAGGGTGGGAGAAGTGGTGGAGGCCAGGAGGTCTGGGCCGGAGGGCGAAGCCGGCAATCCTGTCCTAAGGTTGGGGCGGTAGCCGTGGGACTTTTTGGCGGCTCCTCCATCGGGGCGGCCCATCGGGGTCCTATCAGTGATCAGGGGGAAGGTGGTGTAAAAATCTTCGTCGTCGGTGGGGGGCAAGCTGGAGTCGAAGACCTCGCCGGAGGCGTAACCCGAGGCCTCGATGCCCTCTTCGCAGTCGACGTCGTCTTGGTCGGTCAGGCAGGGGGGCTTCGGCTGAGCCGGGAGGGAGATGGTATCTTTGGTGGTCTCGATTACGGTTAGGAAGGGACCAAAGGTAGGAGGCAGGGGGATAAAAGGAGAGCGCGTGGCGATTGGAGGGGTGTCTAGAGAGTCTTCGGTTATTATGGGTAAGACTAATTCACCTCCTAGAACAGAGAGAAAAGGGGGAGAGAAGAGAGGGGGAGAAGGGTCAGCCACGCCGCCTGGGGTGCCCCCCACGTCCACACAAGACAGCGCCAACCACGAGAATTAGCTAGCCAAACCCCACTGACTCCAGTCCCTGGCAACTTCCCTTTTTTTTTTGTCTAGAGAAATCATAACCAAAGGAAAAAAAAAGATAATTAAAAAAGGCATTTAAATCCATAAAAAAAAGAAAGAAAGAAAAGGAACAAAAATTAAAACAGATAAAACAGCAGAATTAAGAGCAATAACACCCTCTCTGGCTGATTTCTCTTCCCATCCTCTTCAGGCTAAAACACTCAAATATTTTTTCTTTCTTTCTCTCTCTCTCTCTCTTTTTTTTCCTTATTTTTTTCCCTTTCTGTTTGTTTTGTTTTTTTTAAAAAAAAATAAGAGAGCAAACCACGGAATTCAGTCAACTTACATCAACAAATAGGCCGTGTGATATTAGCATGAAGAAAAAAAATTACAAAAAAGAAAACTAGGTAAGAATGTTTTTTGGAGAAAAATCAACTTTTTTTTTTTTTCGTTTCGTTTCTTTTAAACAACTCCCTCTCTGCATCTTGCCTTTATTTTTAGTTTTATTTTTTTAAATTTCGCTTTCTTCCGAGATCCATTTCTCTTGCTTGGTTTTTTCATAATGCCACTTCCCTCCTCCCGTACCCCCCAAAAGAATCCCTCAGGATTTGTTGCACCCCAAAATCCCTATCACCCACTTCCATGTTCCCAAAACTAACATCATCGGGGGACTTTCAAATCCATTTTTTAAAAGCTCTTTGCAAATTTGAGGATTTTAGATATAAATCGAAGCAAAATTAGGACTTTATCCAGAGAACTGTCCAGAGCTAGAATGGCAGAGCCCTGCCTTCTCTCTCTATTCTTTTCCTTCCCTTTTTTTCCAAATTGATCCTGGATTTAATCTTCCTGGCATTCTGCAAAATGGGGTGTAAGTGGGTGGTTGGGGATGGGGTGTTTGTTTTTTCTCCCAAGGAGGGGTGATAATAGTTTTTCCCTGCATTCCCACGGGATCCCCAGATAGGAAACAGATGACAGAGGTTTTAGTGAAGAACTACCGCCTCAATACAATTAAAATCAAAACAAAAAAACAAAACAAAATGAAGTTAAAGGGGGAATCTGGGCTGAATCCATGCTTGTTGAGATGCAGAAAAGTGAATTTGAAGTGTGTGTGCATGTGTGTATGAGAAAGAGAGAGGGGGGAGAGGAGAGGAGGGAGAGGGAGAGAGAGAGAGAAAGAGAGGGGGGGGGGGGGAGAGAAGAAAGCCCATCTTTTTTAATGGGAAAAGAAGGAAAAATCCTTGGAAAGTTGGAAAATATTCTCAAGCTGCAGGCCACGCTTGGGCTTTGAATAACACGTTGGAAAGAAAACAGGGGTGCGATATTTGAGGTCATTTTGTGGATAGTTCAGCGTATTTCAAAACCCCGTGGAATGGGGGGAGCCAATAAATAAGAGCATAGTTAGAACAGTGTATCCAGTTTTATTGGATGCATCTAGATTTATCTGGCTATTTCATAGATAGATAGATAGATAGATAGATAGATAGATAGATAGATAGATAGATAGATAGATAGATAGATAGATAGATCTATATCTATCTATATCTAATCTCTGTCTCTATCTATCTATCTATCTATCTATCTATCTATCTATCTATCTATCTATCTATCTATCTATCTTATCTATCTATCTATCTATCTATCTATCTATCTATCTATCTATCTATCTATCTCACCATCCATCTCATCTATCTATCTATCTATCTATCTATCTATCTATCTATCTATCTATCTATCTATCTATCTATCTATCTATCTATCTATCTATCTATCTATCTATCTATCTATCTATCTATCTATCTATCTATCTATCTATCTATCTATCTATCTATCTATCTATCTATCTATCTATCTCACCATCCATCTCATCTATCTATCTATATCCATTTCTTTCTATCTGTATCTATTTCTATCTATCTATCTATCTATCTACCTACCTACCTACCTACCTACCTACCTACCTACCTATCTATCTATCTATCTATCTATCATGTTGAGACTCTAGAAAAAGTACAGAGAAGAGCAACCAGGATGATGAGGGGACTGGAGGCTGAAACATACAATAAACGGTTACAGGAACCTGGCAACCTGGCTGGTCTAGTGAAGAGAAGGACCAGGGGAGACAGGACAGCATCTTCCAATATTTGAGGGGCTGCCCCAAAGAAGAGGAGGGGGTCAAGCTGTTCTCCACCCGAAGGCCAGACAAGGAAGAATGGATGGAAACTGATCAAGGAGAGATTCAACCTGGATATAAGGAGGAGTTTTCTGAACAATCAACCGATGGAACAGAAGTTGCCTTTGGAAGTTGCCTGTGGGAGTTTTATCACTGGAAGCTTTCATGAAAAGACTGGGCTGCCATCTGTCAGAAATTTGGTAGTAGGGTCTGCTCCTTGGATGGGGGAGGGGTTGGACTAGATGACCTACTAGGTCCCTTCCAACTCTATTAATCTGTTAATATATTTTGGTTAACCATCTAAGCCAGCAACTTTAAGAGAGTTGGATGATAAATCTGGCTATTGCAAAAGCATTTCTACCTTCTGGTGGGAGAGCCTGGATTATGATTATGCATAAGTTTATTCCTTGGCTGAATTTGCACAGCGCTGTTTGCTTGGTTAATTATGTTAGAAAGTTAAATGGCATGGCTGTTCTAGGGGGAAGGAGACGCAAACATTCATAGGTTTCTTCTGTGTTAGTAAACTGTGCTAGTAACTGTGTTTTTATCTTCGTTTATCTGTGTGTCACAGATACACAAATGCACGAAAACGAACATTTTCAAGCAGGAAAAGATCAGGGAGATTTTCATGCAGAGCAAGGAAATTACTGGGCTGTGTCTGAACCTCTTTTGTGTTCATTATATTGCTTTTAGGCAAGATCCACACTGAAATATTCAGAGTAGCACGATATAAGGAGAGTTTGAAGCATATAAGGAGAGTTTGAAGGCTGCATCTTAACCCTGAAACAGTAAACCAGCGCAGCACATTCGACAAGGCAAGCCAGCCTAAATCTGGCAGGACGTTTGAAAAGGTTTTAAAATGGATTATAATTACGCATAATTTCATTCCTTAGCCGAGTTTGCACAGCACCGTTCGCCTGGTTAATTAAGTTAAAAGGTTAAATGGAATTAACCCATTTTTTTTCCTCAGCTTGTGCAAGGGACTTAAAAGCAGAAGCTAATCAAATAGGTTGGGTTCATAAAACTTCAGGAATGTTACCCCCAAAGGTGCTTTTTTTCAAGAGGCAACTGGACTTTTTGGTTTTTTTTTTTTCTTTGAAGGCGTTTCACTTCTTATCCAAGAAGTTTCTTCAGCTCTAGATCAGTGTTTTTCAACCTTGGTACTTTGAAGATGTGTGGACTTCAACTCCCAGAATTCCTCAGCCAGCTCTGCTGGCTGAGGATTTCTGGGAGTTGAAGTCCACACATCTTCAAACCACCAAGGTTGAAAAACACTGCTCTATAGCCTGTCAGGGTGACAAGTGACAGAAAATTGCACTCCTGACTTGCACTGATGACATTACCTAGTTTGGGTCACGAAACATCTGCAAGAAAGCAAGAAAGCTCGAGAGCATCCATTCTAGGATCTCTCCAGGGGAGAAATGCAGGAAGGCAGGTGGTACCAGCCAGGGGTGGGCTTCAAATTATTAAGCAAGGGGCTCTCTGCCCTAATGACTGGCTGGGTGGGCGTGGCTAGGTGTTCATGTGATTGGGTGATCATGTGGGCGTGGCTGGGTGGGTGTAGCCAACTCCACCTCGCTTCTTTGCCCTAATTACCTAAAAAAAAAGATATATACCCAAAATGGTTTATTATTTCATGCATTTAATACTTAAATAAAAGACTGGGCGAATCCAGGCTTACTAGCAGTGACTTGGGAGTCTTAGTGGAGTTTCTGGTGAGTTACGTGATTCTTATTATTTGGGAATTAATCCCCTCGGAGGCTATGTGATCTGATTTTCTCAATGGCTCTCCCTGGCAAGCGCTGAGTGGATTATTTATCTAGCTTGCAACACTTTTACGAGGTGTGAAATGCTCTTGGCTGAATGCCCAGAAGTTCAGTTAAGCCTATTAAGAGCTTTCCCTGGCTGCTTGTCTTTCTGAGGTTACTGGGGGCTCTCCCGAGCCCCTGTGAGCCCCCAGCAGCCCACCTCTGGTACCAGCCCTTCCCTATAGGTTAGTCCAGGTGTCCCCAACTGTTGGTTCATGGACTGACATTGAGCCGTGGCATGCCACAAACCAGGCTGTACAAACAAGCAAAGCCACTTTCATGGAATGCAAGCAGCATGCAAAACCACATCCCCACCAGTCCACTGAGAAATGTCTCTCCACAGAACCAGTCCCTGGTGCCTAAAAGGTTGGGGGCAGCTGGTTAGAGAACTTCCATCAATTCCAGCCAGGTGTGCTCAACCTATGTACTGTTGTGGCCCGCCAGTGGCCAGTGGAGCTGGTGGCAGACTCGGATAGTGAGGAGGTAGGGGAGGAACATGGGCCAGTCCTGGAGTCTGGGGGAGGCTCTGGGGGAGGGCTCTGAGGCAGAGATGGGGCCAGGACAGTTTCACAGTTATCAGCTGCCTTCGGAGTTGGAGATCAGTGGGGCAGAAGAACAGCTGGAGCCTGTTCCCAGTGTGCGCATGCACAGAGCTGCCAGGAGAAGGGCAGAGTTAAGAAACAAGGGTCGACTCGGGAGTTAAAGACACAGGTGAATGGTGAATGGCCCCTTCCATAGGGAATAAAGAGGAGCAAAAGGGGAGAGATATTTGCAGGAGACAATTAGTTCAATTCATTAAGGTTGAAGATCTGTTCCTGAACTCCTTGCCTACTAATTGCTGCTTCAGCATGACGTTTGGAAGCTATCAGCCTGGCAATTCTCCAAGCCTGATAAGGTCTGTGACCCTTTGCCGGGACTTTGCTGGAGGTGAATGAGATGAATTCACATTTGCCTAGTAAAAGGGGGGCCTTGTTGGGACGAGGAGTCTGCTCCGTGATTTTGTGAAGCCTAGGCCAGAATGTTTAGTTTAGTTTATTAGATTTTTATACCACCCCCTCTCCCAAAAAAGGGACTCGGGGCAGTGTACAGCCAGATAAAACAGAATGTGTACCTTTCTGCAACCTTGCAGCCAGGCGGTGCAGGGCAAAGAGTCCCCAGAGGCTGCCTTTGTAGCACCCTGGCAAGCTATTCCCAACTGTTAGGCAGTGGGTTCACTGAGGAAGCCTCCAGCTGCAGGGCCAGGCTGGGCTGGGCGCCAATGGCAGGCAGGGAAGGGCTGTGCCAGAGCCGGTGGCAGAACTCAAGAGCAACAGCAGAGCAAGGGAAGCGGTGTGGCTCGCTCGTCCCACCCGCTACGATTAACAGCCTGCTTTCTACCCCAATTAAATGTCACACATTTGCAGATTTCCTGCCATCTCAATCTCCAGTGCCCGGAGGGGAGGGGTGGGGGATGCTGCAAATAATATATTTCTAAAAAAACCTCTCATTTGCTTTTTAATAAGCAAGAAGTGAGATGTTAGGAGGAAAATCCACCTGGAATTATCACTTGATTGCAGCTGGATTTTTTTTTTTTTTTTGGGTACTTCTTATTAGCTCGATTCTCACAACCCTCTTAACTAGGTCAATTTGCAAGCCTGGTGGCTCATCTAATGAAGTTGGGGTAGGGTTAAAGGGGGGTTGTTTTAGAGGGGAGGGGGGTTTACAGTGTGTCGCAAACCCAGCCTGGTTCGGGTGAACCTAGGAAACAGAGGAATTCAAAGCCTGGGTCCCAGTGATGTGTGAATCTCATGCCTGCCCTCCATTTTGGAAAATGGCTTGTGTGAATTAGAGGCCCAGATTTAAAAGACGAACATCTAATAAAGATATTATTACCTCATAATAAAGTGTAGACAAGCTTAACTCAATTACTGAACTGACCTATTTTCTAAATGGGAACTATCTGTCAAGGAACCAAATGGGCTGAATTCATACAATATGCTATACCTATTAACAAACTAACTACAGTTCGTGTTTTTTTTTTTAAATTTGGCAGGCTTTGGAAATCCATCTGCTGGGTTGTAAAATTGACCTGTTTAGGCAATCTGGGTGCATAAAACTGATTCTCTCTGTATTCTCACAACCTGCTGAACGCTGATAAAGGAAACCTAATGGCTGTGTTTACAGCCTATGCGATGGTTTCTCATTGTCACCAAGTTCACACAATATGTAGGGCAAATGATGGTTTTCCTCATGCTTGAATTCACAAATACAGGTAGTCCTTGACTTACAGCAATTAATTTAGTGACAGTTCAAAGATATGGCACTAAAAAAAGGGACTTATGACTTACATCACTGGAAGTGTTCAAGAAGAGGCCGGACTGCTATCTGTCAGAAATGGTGTAGGCAGAATCTCCTGCTTGGGTGGGGGGGTTGGACTAGATGACCTACAAGGTCCCTTCCAACTCTTCTGTTATTTTCACACTTACGACTGTTTTTGCCAAAAACTGGTGTTTACTTCTTGTTTCTGCCCAAAAATGCCCACAGTGGACTTATGACCGGAGTTGAACCCAGAACTAGAATCATAAATTGTGCTGGTCATTAAACGGTTTATCATTTTACCATTAAGCGGTGACCACGCCTGATTTTACCAACTTTTTTGTAGCAATCATTAATCATTGGGATAATAATAATCTGAATAGATCTGGAAGAGGCACTTGGAGGTCTGCTAGTCCAACCCCTTGACCAAACAGGAGACCTTATACCATTCCAGACAAATGGCTGCCCAGCCTTTTCTTAAAAAGCCTCCAATGATGAAGCATCTACAACTTCTGGTGGTTAATTGTTTTCACTGTCAGGAAATTTCTCCTTCGTTCCAGGTTGCATCGCAGGGTAAACCGTCTAATGACCGGCACGATTTACTATTCTAATTCTGGGCTCAATTCCGGTTGTAAGTCAAGGACTAAGTGTAAGCGGCCGAAAAAGACAAGCCAGGTTTAAAAAAGGAAGGCAAGATTGTATGAAGGGTAGATCTTTCCCTGACCTGGTGGAGCCCACTGTGGAGATCCACAGCAATCCAGCATCTAAACCCCACCCCCGGTTGTGGTTCGCCGGCAGCCAGTGCAGACGGCAGTGGAATCGGACAGCGGGGAAGAACGGGGACCAATCAGAGAGTCTGGAGAGGACTCGAACGAGGGTCCTACGTCCAATGCAGGGATGGGGCCAGGACCACTTGGGAGTGGGGTGCGGACTCTGGAGCCTGGCAGCAGTGAGGCCGAGGACCCAGGGGAGCCTGTTCCCAGTGCGCGTGTGCACAGAGCTGCTAGAAGGCAAGAGCAGCTGAAATAAAAGGGGAGACTCGGGAGTAACGCTGGGAGGGGATTGCTCCTCCCAAAAGGTATAAAAGACAGGCAAAGGTGGAGAAACCTTTGCAGGAAGCAAAGTCATTTGCTCTGTTCGGATTAATCCTTGAAGCTCTGTGTACTTTGTACTTTGGTTGGTTTTTTATACTTCATTTGGCACTTTAGTTATTGGCAGCCATTCAAAGGACAGAAAGGTGGGTGCTTATCTCAAGGGACTGTTTGGGACTCATTGCCGGCTGGGAATGCACATAATTCCCAGCGTTGAAATAAAATAAGAGTTGTTTTAACTAAGCGTGTGCTTAATTATGGTCTCAGGAAGCCTTGGTCAGAACATCCCCAGTCCTTCTATCAACTTACAAAACTGGGGAGGTCAGCTATACTCAGTGGTGTGCTGCAACCAGTTTAACAACCAATTATGTGAGCGCACGCAGCATTAAAAAACCCACCAATTTGAACCTCTACAGGGCAGCCCCATTAAGTAGAACAGCTGAGGCGTGCGAAATCCACTGTGCCGCGCGAATTAGCTGAGCTGAAAAAGACTGAAATATAGGATAAGGCAGGGCCAGCTGATCGTTGGAACTACCGGTTTGTTAGAACCGGTCCAAACCGTCAGCAGCCCACCACTGGCTATACTGGGCAACCTGCAAGGGCTGAGAACTTGGAAGCTTCTATGAGTCCCTTAAGCAACGGCTGCATTCCGGCAATGCTCTAAGGCAGGGTCTCCAAACTTTCTAGCTTTGTGGACCGTCGTGGCAGGGAGAGGGGATGGTTCTGCGTGATGGTGGGCGAGCGTGCGCAGCCCTATTTGCACAAGCAGCGTGCATGTGCCCCCGCTGCCTGTGTAAACAGAGCTTTGCACATGCACACCCATCTGTTCGAATGTGTTCTTGCTTGCCGCTTCTGCGGCCCGGTTCTGAATGGGCCACTGACTAGTAATGGGTCACAACCTGGGGGTAGGGGGCTGCTCTAATATTTGGCTAGTGTTAACTTCTACTTTGCTATTTGTGTTTTGTCTGTGTGGCTTAGGATGTGGTTGCAGGCCCAGCCCATGGGTGTAATGCCCCCGTCAGAGCCTGAATTTGCAGGGGAAGATGAGCTGGGACAGGAGCCGACGGAGATTGAGGGGGCAACAGCTCCGTTGGCTGCAGAGGAAACTGGGGAAGGGCAGGGCCAATCCGGGCAGGGCTTTTCAGGATTAGAAAGTCTTGTAGACAGGAAGGAGCAGGATAGACAGAGCAAGGGCCAAGAGCAAGGGCCACCCCCTCCTGATCCTAGAGCATGGAGAGAAGAGAGAAGGTGAGACCAACACAGAGTGAGCCGGCTATGAGGGAGGAGAGTGCCCCAGCCCCCTTCACAAGGCACACCTGGGGACTGAGATGTTAGGAGATGCCGGTGGGAGGGACATTTGTTGGGAACAAGCATTGAATCTGTGGACCCTCGTGTGCACTTGCCAACGCCTGGAGATTACTGTGTTCTGTCTTGTGGGGCTTGCCTGGTTTGCTTCACTGAACTTCTTGCTCTGGTTACTGTTTGGCTAACCTGGTTTATTGGACTGCTGGCCTCCATTACTGCTTTGCTCTCCTTGCTTACTGGACTACTCGCAGCCAGAGGCTGCTGAAGGTGCGTGTGAGAGGTTTCTTCCAGGATGTCATGGCTGTGGAGGAAACTGGGGAAGGGCCAAGTCCAGCTGGGCAGAGCAGGGGAGAGGTAAAACAAGGGAGAGGGGGTTCAGAGGAAGACCCAGGCCCACCCCCTTTTCATCCCAGGACAAGCAGGGAGGAACGGAGAAGGGAGCAATGTGGGTTGCATGGCTTACGGGGAAGGAAAGGGCCCTGATTCCCTTCATTAGCCACAGCTGGGAATGAGAGTTTAAAAGAGATGCATGCTGAGAGCGGCAGCTGCTGGGAGCAAACGTGAGTTTATCTTGTGTTGACTTTGCTTATCTGTGTTCCTGGCGTCTTCCCAACCGTGTTGAGTTATTGCCCTTCCTTCATGTCTGGAATTCCTTCTCCTGCCCTGCTGGATTAATGACCTCATCTTGCCTTGACTGGACTTATAGTTCCAGTTTTTGTTGACCACGTTTTGGACTTGATTCTCTGCAGCCCAAGGCTGTTCCTGGGAGAGTTTTTCTCCAGCCCAGAAGGTAACTAGGACATTGGGGGCAGAATTGGAGCTAATAAAGGGACTCCTACTGATAGACTGTGTTGCCTTCGTGCCATGCCTCTTTGGGTCATCACAAGGTCTTGTAAACGTGGGGACATTTGGAGGCAAAGTTGGAGCAATAAAGGGAAGTCAGACCTGTTCTCTGGTGGTGTTGCCTTCATACCACCCCCAGGTCATCACAAAGGGGTTGGCAGTCTGGGGATTGTTTGAAATTGTAAATCAGACCAATTGAATAACTACAATAGGGACAGAGACATTTAATAGCTGAGTGGGCCTCCCGCCTTCGTGGTGGAGATGGTCAGAGATGGGTGGATCTGCTTTTGAGCCCTGCGGGACTGGAGATGACAGGATCTTTGGGGAGTTGGGTATAAGAAATCTAATAAAGTGCAATAAAAATGATCCCAACCTGGAAACTCACTGCTGACCTTCTTTACGTTGGTGCAAGTTTTGGTCACCGAATCGTAAATCTCAGGAGTTATCTGGGAGGGTTGACAACTATTGTTCCAAGTTGGAAGGCAAGTTTGGGCCAAATTACGTCACTGGTAGTCCTTGACTTACGACCACAGATGGGTCCAAAATTTTCATTGCTAAGCAAGGCAGTTAAGTGAGTTTTACCCCATTTTATGCCACAGTTGTTAAGTGAATCATTGCAGTGGTCAGGAAATTCCTCCTTGGTTCTGGGTTGCTTGATGAGCAGCCCCCTAATCTTCTTGGTTGCTCTTTTCTGCACTCTTCCCAGAAAAGAAATGGCCTATAGACATCAATACATGCCATTTGTCAAGTGCCCGAATTTTGATCCTGGCTGGCTCAGGAATTCTGGGAGTTGAAGTCCATAAGTCCTAAAGGGGCCATAGTTCCCCACCTCTGGCATATAGAACATCTGCCGACATTTTCCAATTGGGACTCTCTGTTTGCAGCAAACGAGTGGCCATCAGAACAGGATAACAGAGTTGGAAGGGACCTTGGAGGTCTTCTAGTCCAACCCCCTGCTTAGGCAGGAAACCCTATACCACTTCAGACAAATGGCTGTCCAATCTCTTCTTAAAAACCTCCAGTGATGGAGCATTTACAACTTCTGGAGACAAGTCGTTCCACTGGTTAATTGTTCTATTAGGAAGTTTCTCCTTAATTCCAGGCTGCTTCTCTCCTTGATTAGTTTCCATCCGTTGTTTCTTGCCCTGCCTTCTGGGGCTTTGGAGAACAATTTGACCCCCTCTTTGTGGCAGCCCCTCAAACATTGAAACACTGCCATCATGTCTCCCTTAGTCTTTTTTTTCATCAAACTAAACATACCCAGTTCCTGGAACACCATACCCATGGTTCCCAGCTATGTCTGGGCATCTTTAAGGCAAAGTTAACTCCCTCCAGCCGCCATCCAAGGAAATTCACTTTATTCCCAAGGCTGAGAATTAAGAATTCGTCCTATGCATGAAAGATTGATCCGCTCCTGTCACACATTTACAACCCACCCTACCCCACCCCACCTCTGCGTTCACACAGTCTTAATCTGGATTACGCTAAACTCAACTTTATGGACAGGCAAATCCATTGTCAAAGGGTTTAAGGCGTTTGCCTCATGACATAAGCAGGCAAACACTGCACATTTTTGATTCCTTACACAAAATTGTGTCGTTAGCGTCGTTACGGCATGTCACCAAAGACATCCATTTTCGGGATTTGCATACATTTATATCTGCTTCAGTCCGTAGTAGATTAAAAAAAAAAAAAGCAGAATACTTGCAGATGTTAAGTGCAATTTAGAGTGAAGGCATTAATTTATGTCAAATACTTATGTATGCAGCACAAAGCATAATTAGACGTAAAAAGTAGCTTTGGTTCATTATTAAGGGATATAATGGGGACCCCATCCTGCCTATTAAATCTGAAAAAAATGTTGAATCGGGATCTGTTAAACCGAGATTTTACTGCGTTGTTCACACTCAAACTCTAACAATGCTCACTTAACTATCTGGCTTAGGACTGAAAAGGTTGGGTTCGGTTGTGAAGATATGTTGAGGACTGCCATTAAATTTCCATATGTCACTCACGAGGCAGGAGAGCTTCTTCTTCTCTTGTCAATCACAAGGCGAGAGAGCCAATAGCGTTTGATTTTAACAGGAAGAGGAAGGATGGGTTTGGCTTGGACCGTATGCGCTGGTTTTCTCTAAGGGAGTGATAATCAACCCTGCTGGCTGGGGCATTCTAGGAGTTGAAGTCCATCTATGTTAAAAGTTGCTAATATTCACAAGAAAGCAGGAACTCAGCTCCAAGGCAGATGGGCTGCATTCGCACAAGACGCAAGAATGGAGGAAACCCGGGTTTGGAGATTTTCCTGAAATTTCCCAGACAATGAGACCAATTAATCAGCTGGCCTCCAGAAGTTGTGGCTGCTCCCTCGCTGGAGGCTTTTATGGTCAGTTTGGACAATCACTTGTCTGAAGTCTCCTGTTAGAGCAGGGGGCTGGACTAGAAGACCTCTAAGGTCCCTTCCAACTCTGTGATTCTATGTCCCATTCCTGTTCAGTTCTATTCTCTCTACTCTATTCTGCATTATTTTCTATATTGTATTCTATTATTCTGTTCTATATTCTGTTCTGAATTCTATTCTATTTTGTATTCTATTCTATTATTTTTTATATTCTATTCTATTATTCTATTCTATATTCTATTCTATTCTACATTCTATATTATTTTCTATTTTCTATTCCACATTCTATTCTATTTTCTATTCTATTCTACATTCTATTCTATATTATTTTCTATATTCTATTCTATATTCCATTCTATTCTATACTATTCTATATTCTATATTATTCTACATTCTACCTTCTATATTATTTTCTATATTCTATTCTACCTTCTATATTATTTTCTATTTTCTATTCTATTCTATATTATTTTCTATATTCTATTCTATATTCCATTCTATTCTATACTATTCTATATTATTCTACATTCTACCTTCTATATTATTTTCTATATTCTATTCTATTCTACATTCTATATTATTTTCTATTTTCTATTCTATTCTACATTCTATTCTATTTTCTATTCTATTCTACATTCTATTCTATATTATTTTCTATATTCTATTCTATATTCCATTCTATTCTATACTATTCTATATTTTATATTATTCTACATTCTACATCATACCTTCTATATTATTTTCTATATTCTATTCTATATTATTTTCTATATTCTATTCTATATTCCATTCTATTCTATACTATTCTATATTCTATATTATTCTACCTTCTACCTTCTATATTATTTTCTATATTCTATTCTATTCTACATTCTACCTTCTATATTACTTCCTACATTCTATTCTATTATTCTATTCTATTATTCTCCTCTAGTCTACTCTACTTTTATTTTACGGTACTCCTACCTAGCACTCTGTACTGGACCTCTGAATTAAGCCTTGTGAGATTTCTTTTGTTTGCACATGGCAACATTGAGAGCACAACCATTCTCTGCATTAATCTGAGCTCTTGGTTTGATGTAGTAGTGTGTGAACCCTGCTAGAATGGTGGTGATAATAAGGGTACCCCTGTTCACATTTTACAAGCATTCGAGGGCCTTGTTAGAATAGTAGCTTTCTTTCTTTCTTTATTCGATTTATTTATTTATTTATTCAATTTATACAGCCACCCACCTCAAATTACTGGCTCAACTCCTGATACTGGGCAGGGAGTGGACCGGATGGTCTTTTCAAGCTGGCGTTTTATGTTTCTATCACTCTAGAAATGCCTGCCGGTTTCCTTTGTACTCTATTTTTAGGTGGTGTTGGAGAATGCTTTCATTCCACAAGATCTTTCCTGCTTGATCTTTTGTGTTTCAAAGGTAAGGCCAGCGTCTTTTGTAACAAAAAAAAAAAATCATTGTGTCTTTTAATGCTTTTGATGTTTTCTGCCTTCTTTGATCTTTAAATATTGATGGAGCTATCGATTATTCTTTGCTACTATTGCAGCATCATTATTATTGTAGTTATTGTTGCCCTTGCAAAAATTATTATTATTTTTTTTTAGAAAAGCAGAATACAATTAACACGGGCTCCGCTAACTGGCAGGTTTTACTTGCTTTTCCACTTCTCAGTAGAGCTTAAAAGCTGAGGACTAGAAGCTGGGTTTTCAAAAAGCAGCGGGGCCGCTGATTTTCAGGACCCTGGGTTTTGCGCCTATGGGATGTAACCGCAGCGAGCAGAAGAACATTCTGGTTGTGCACGTGTATGAATTTTTGTGTGTGCTTAAAGACAAGAATGGAGAGGAGTGAAGGGAAAGGGAATAGAATTAGAGGAGGGGAAAGAGAGAAGGGAAAGGAAAGTGGATAGAATGAGAGGAGAGGAGAGGAGAGGGAAGGGGGCAGAGGAGAGGGGAAGGGGGTAGAGGGGGATAGAGAGGAGTGGAGAGAAGGGAAGGGGATAGAGGGGAAGGAGATAGAGAGGAGAGGAGTGGAGAGAGGGGAAGGGGATATAGAGGAGTGGAGAGAGGGGAAGGGGATATAGAGGAGAGGAGTGGAGAGAGGGGAAGGGGATAGAGAGGAGTGGAGAGAGGGGAAGGGGATATAGAGGAGTGGAGAGAGGGGAAGGGGATAGAGAGGAGTGGAGAGAGGGGAAGGGGATATAGAGGAGTGGAGAGAGGGGAAGGGGATAGAGGGGAGTGGAGAGAGGGAAAGGGGAGAGAGAGGAGAGGAGTGGAGAAGAGAGGAAGGGGATAGAGAGGAGTGGAGAGAGGAGAAGGGGAGAGAAGAGAAGAAGAGAAGAAGAGAAGAAAAGAGAGAATGCAGGAAAGAGGAGGCAGAGGTGATGCCCAACTGCTACTAGGGGTTTACAAAAAAGTCACCAGCTTGAGTCTCTGCACAGAGAGAGACCCCCCCAACTCATCCCTGGGGCTTGGGCAAGGCTGGGGCGGTCCCTCCCCTTCCTGACTTGGGGGTGCCCCGGGGCAGCGAGGATGGAAAAAGACCCACCGGTACTCGGCTCGCATTCCTCCAAGTCCTCATCGTCGCTGGGACACTCGGCCGAAGCCACCAGCAGGTCATCTGAATTCTGGAGAGAGGGAGAGAAAGGGCTGGTGGTCAGCAGGGAGGGGGGACACCCCCATCCATCCCCTCCCATCCAAATCGCCCGTCCGAACGTTCACCAATGTTGGCTTTTTTTAAAAAAAAAAACAACAACAACTGCCCTTCTCAATCTCTGGCACAAATTTCCGACTCTTTGTTAGGATTGAAATCTCTCCGCTTTGATGAGGAACGGAAGGATTTATACTCCTTGCAGACATAGCACCACTCAGTCCTTTCAGCAGTTCCAAGAAGGCTTCCACACCCATTTGCACCACTCAGGTGACCCTGAGGACACAGATAAAACCTCCAAGTGGCCTCAACGACCCTCTAAAAGGAATGCCAAGGACCAGCTGCCTGCAAGGGGGATCAATCCTTCCGTTCCTCACCATCCGGTCAGAGCTGAAGAAGCTTCTGGGATGAGAAGCGAAACGTCTTCAAAGAAAAAAAACCAGAAAGTCTAATTGCCTCTTGGGAAAAAAAAAAAGCACCTTTGAGAGAACCAGGACCTGGAGGACGTCAGAATCTCCCTAGATGTTCTGCTTGCAGCATCTGTAATGATCTCGGTCTTTCAGCATGCCTGTTTCCCTCCCACCTCCCCAAGTCATCAGAGAACTGCAAAGCAGCTCCTTGCTCACATCTCACTTTGCACCAGGGGCGTGCAATTGGCACTTGGAGGTGGTTTGACAGGGTATGAAGACCTCTCTCCCCCCCCCCCCCCCCCCGCCATCCGTCTCTTTGGTTCTGGATTTTGGCATACAGTTAGTAAACAGCGAAGGGGCTGGGAAACTACAGCTAATCTCTAGCAGACCATGAGCCAGGAGGGAAGGACGACCGCAAAAACGGCCAATCCAATTCTCATGGGGAAGAATAATTTCCAAACCACAGAACAAAGTTGTGTTGCACTAGCTTAAAATAGATTAACGGAGTTGGAAGGGACCTTGGAGGTCATCTAGTCCAACTCTCCACCCCACGCTTCTGACAGGTGGCAGTCCAGTCTCTTCTTGAAAGCTTCCAGGGATGAAGCTCCCACAATTTCCGAGGGCAACTTCTGTTCCCTGGGTTGATTGTTTTCCCTGTCAAGAAATTCCTCCTTATTTCCAGGTTGAATCTCTCCTTGTTCAGTTTCCATCCATTATTCCTCGTTTGGCCTTCGGGTCCCTTGGAACATAGCTTGATCCCTTCCTCCTCTCTGGGGCAGCCCCTCAAATACTGAAAGATGCTATCCTGCCTCCCCTGGTCCTTCTCTTCCCTAGACCAGCCAGGCCCAGTTCCTGCAACCGTTCATCCTTTGTTTTAGCCTCCAGTCCCCTCATCATCCTGGTTGTTCTTCTCTGCACTTTTTCTAGCCTCTCAATGTCTTTTTTATAATGTGATGGACCAAAACTGGTGCAGCATTCTAGATTTTATTCTAACCAACAACCCAATTACCCACTTTTGTGCCTAAGTACTTATTTATTTAAGTGCCTCGGTCCGATTACTCCCGAGGCACGTAAAAAGAGGGTTATGTTAAAGCACATTAGAGGAGATTAAAACTAAAAAACTCCCGTGGATTAAAATGGCAAAACGGAACGGCCAGGCCTGGCTGCTGGGCCGTTCACGTGGATGTGTGCTACGCTGTTCGTGGCTGCAACATTGCATCCATACTCGAAGAGTAGCAAAAACGGGGTTTTGGGGCAATTACAAAGATGAGTAAAAATAAAATTAAAGCGAGGATAAACGCGGCGCCTGACGAAAACGGAAGCGTGGAGGTGTGACAAACAGACAGATTGAGGATTGCTCCATAATGGCACTTGTCAAAACAACGCCGTGCGGGTGGGGAGAGAAAATTGAAAATGCTGCCCTGGGGAGGCCCATCCAAGTCTTGCAAAATGGCTGCAGGTGGTTGCAAAGAATAAGAATAGAGCTGGAGGGGACCTTGGAGGTCTTCTAGTCCAACCCCCTGGTCAAGCAGGAGACCGTGCACCATTTCAGACAAGTGACTGTCCAGCCTCTTCTTTAAAACCTCCAGTGATGGAGCAACCACAACTTCTGGTGGCAGGCAGTTCCACCGGTTAATTGTTCCAATTATCAGGAAATTAGAACATAGAATTAGAACATAGAATAATAGAGTTGGAAGGGACCTTGGAGGTCTTCTAGTCCAACCCCCTGGTCAAGCAGGAGAACCTATACAATCTCAGACAAGTGACTCTCCAGTCTTTTCTTACAAACCTTCCAGTGATGGAGCACCCACAACTTTTGGTGGCAAGCAGTTCCACTGGTTAATTGTCCTCACTGTCAGGAAATTCCTCCTTAATTCCAGGTTGCTTCTCTCCTTGGTTTGTTTATTTCTTGTCCTTCCTTCAAAGTGCTTTGGAGAATAAGTTGACCCTCCCCGTCTTCTTTGTGGCAGCCCCTCAAATATTAGAATACTGCTATCCTATCCCCCTAATTCTTCTTTTCTCTGGACTAGCCACACCCAAATCCTGCAACCGTTCTTCCTATGTTTTAAATCTACAGGCCTTTGATCACCTTAGTTGCTCTTCTCTGCATTTTTTCCAAAAGTCTCAACATCTTTTTTTTTCCAACTGTGGGGAACCAAAACTGGCTGCAGTCTTCCAGGTGTGAACTTACTAAGGCTTTACAAAGCGGTGCTAATACTTGGCGTGGTTTTGATTCTGTGCCTTTATTTTGCAACCAAAGGTTTCCTCCACCACAGAAACATAACCCCAGGCTCTGGGTGCCCCTAATATGTCTGTCTGTGTTTAGGTATAAATACAGCCCTTAAAAAAACAACTGGAACGAGAGTCTCACAAGAGCTCTGTGTGAACACCCTGCGAAAAATAATACAGGTAGTCTTGATTTACGACCACAGTGGAAAGCCCCAAATTTCTGTCGCTAAGTGAGATGTTTGTTAATGGAGTTTTGTGCTTGCTTGCCCCGGTTGTTAAGTGAATCGCTCCAGTTGATAAGTTGGTCACCCGGTGGCTAAGCGAATCTGGCTTCCCTCGTTGACTTTGCTTGTCAGAAGGTCGCAAAAGGGGATCGTATGAGCCCCGCTTCCCCCAGGAGGAACACTGCAACGGTCGTTAAGTGTGAACCAGTTGCCGAGCGTCTGAATTTTGATCACGTGATTGCGGGGATGCTGCAAAGGTTGGGTATTGTGGCAAATGGTTGCAAGTCACTTTAGTCAGTGCCGCGGTAACGTCAAATGGTCAGTAAATGAACTGTTGTAAGTCGAGGACTACCTGTATATAAATAGAGAACAAACCCTTCTAGCACTGATGATGTTACCTAGTTGGGTAATGAAACGTCTGCAGGAAAACAAGCATGCTTAGGGAGCACTGAGGACCGCACAGTCCTTTTTCCCCCCCCCCTCCTCCTCCTCTCCATAAACCCCACTCCCTTCTAGTTAAGGACTACCTGCAATTCCACACTCTTTGCTAGAAGCCCGGAGTGTGGAATTACTATTATTAAATTCAATTTCCTTCCCCAAACCCCAAAAACTTAAGACTGTCTACTATTGACCTCACCCCTTTCCTAAGAGGTCTGTAGGGGACGTGCATAAGCGCACTAATGTGCCTACCGTCCCTCTCCTATGGTTTCTTTTATTTTTCTTATATGTACCAATTTCATGTATTCATAACTATGTATATACTTATATCATCTAATACTTGCTTGACAAATAAATAAATAAAATAAATAAAATAGCAACCACAAGAGCAGCCTCAGTGGCTTCTGTAGGTCTCCTTATTATCAATGAATAGGTTAATATTCTAATATTAATGTTCTAGTATTAGCTGTGGTTTTGGTTTCTTGTAAATGGTATACTCTGACCAAATGCTGTATTCAAAAATGTTTAGGAATAAAAATATTTAAAAAAAAACACAGGGAAAGGCTGGTTGCTCTCCGAAGGCTGAACACGAATCCCACCCCCTGTGGGACAGTCCATGAACCCTTGGGAGTACAGGCAGTCCTTGACTTACGACCGCTTCTTGAAATGACCGTTCGATGTTTGCCACAGCACCGAAAAACACTGACTTATGGCTAGTCCTCGCCCTTGCAACCAGGGCAGCATCCCCTACGGTCACAACGCTGGGCCGTTGGCGAGTGGCATGTGTTTTAACAACGGTTGCAGGCTGGATTTGCTTAACGACCGTGTGACCCGCTTAACAACCGGGGCGGAAAAGGGGACAAAGCAGGCGCGGCTCACTTAGTGATGGGAATTGCGTTCTCCCCTTGTGGTCATTACGTTGAGGACCGGGAGGGGGGGGGTGGAAGAGGCTGGAAACTCCCTATACAAAGTCTGTGTGTGTGTTTGTGTGTGTGTTGCTTTCTGGCAATGTTGCCGCTTCGGGGGAGGCCTCTGTCCGCCAGCTGCACCACGGAGCGTGCCCCCCCCCTTCAATCTTCCTTGCAAGCTCCCTCCCCAGCCTCCCCCTCCCTGGCCCTCCCCCCTCTTTCTCTTCTCTTCTGTTCTCAGGAAAACCAGGACAGCCTAATTGCTGCTGATGCAGTTGCCACGGCAACCGCAGGAGGAGGATGTTCGCTTCGCCTCCCCGAAAGTCATCTTGCCATCAAAAGAAGGAAAGCCCAAACCGTCTCTGGGCGAGGCCAGGCAGGGTTTTTTTTAAAATTTTTATTTGGCAACCGCTGCAAAGCCGCAGGGAGGGAGATGGACCCTCAGCCCCCCCCCTCCCCAAAAAAGATGAAACAATACCCTCCCTCCCCTCCCTCAGGATCATCTGATGCCGGAGGAAGGAAATCTTATCTACGTGTTTGTTTCTTGTTGTTTTTCCCTTTTCCATGTTGCTCCCCAAAAGGCTTGGGATATGGAGGGGGGGGGGGTTGGGTTTGCAAGGACACACACGCACACACATCCCAGCTCGATCCGGCTGCGGGCTCTCTCAGCTGCACGCTTGTCTTCCCAGGCCAAAATAAATAATATTTTTCAATGGAAAAGCATCCCTTTAAATTCCAGATTGGTCAGGAAAGGATTCTGTCAACAAAGCACGATGTGTGTGTGTGTCTGTGTGTGTGTGTATGTGTAAGATGCACTGCCAGCAGAGTTTAGGAGCGGAAAAACCCCTCCAACAACCCTGGATTTTGGGATCCGCTTCGGTGCTGCGCAAAACCTCAGCGTGGCCTGGCCAGGTAAAGAAGGTCCTTGACTTACAACAGTTCGTTTAGTGACTGTCCAAAATGACCACGGCACTGGGGAAAGAAAAAAAAAAAAAGACTTACAACCGTGGCAGCATCTCCCGTGGTCAGGGGATCAAAATTCAGACGCTGGGCAACGGATTCGTATTTATGACGGGTTTGTCGTATCCCTGGGGGGGGGGGTTGTCACGTGATCCCCTTTTGCGACCTTCGGACAAGCAAAGTCAATGGGGAAGCCGGGATTTGCTTAACAACCGTCTGACTAACTTAACAACGGAAAAATAAGAGGAATTGTATAGATACGCGATGGCGAACCTATGACACACGTGCCACAGGTGGCACGCAGAGCCAGTTGTGCCGGCATGCGGGCCACAGGCAAACTTACCTCACTGGGCATGCGCACGCCTCACAGCTGATTTTTCGGCTGGTTTGAGGCCTTTTTCGGCCTCCCAAAGGCTTGAGGAAAGCTTCTGCAGGCTTTGCAGGCCAAATAATAGGCCCGTTTCATCACTTCCTGTAATACCGCATGTGTAGGGGGTGTCGGGGGGGCGCATTGCCTTTTGGGTGCTGGCTCACAAGCGCGCGCAAGCACCAGCGTGTGCACAATTTTTGGCACAGGAGCCCAAACAGGTTAGCCACCATTGGTATATTGTCGCATGCTTGGAGGAATCACAAACCACACACAGACCAGGTTTACCCTGGCTGCACAACTGGGCTTTCTGCTGAAAAACAACAACCACAATCCTGCATTCTGCTGAGTCTTGATGAGGCTCTAAATAAGAAGCCTTAACGAGCTTTTATGATGATTACTGTTTACTCCAGTTCCCTAAAATGCAACGCCAATAGTCCCCTGTCCTTTTGCAGCCCTGTTTCCTTGGGGTTGTTGATGTTGAGAAACATTTGGGGTGGGGGGAGAGTGGAATCAGGCAAAATGCTTGTGATCCAGTGATCCAGTGAATCCAGCGATCCAGATTGGTCAGAAAATTCCACTATACGGGGCTGTATAGTATTGCCATTACTTGGTATAAATATGCGCTGTTAAACATAATTCATCTCTACATTTACCGTTTCCCCGAAAATACGACCTACGCTGAAAGTAAGTCCTAGCTTGATTATTTTGGTGCTTGCACCCAATATAAGCCCTACCCCCCCAAATAAGCTCTAATTAACCTCCTGCCCACTCCAGAGTGCAGGGCTAAAAATTAAGCTGGGGTGGGGATGGAGGGATAGGGCTGTCCTCCTACTTACCTTTGGACAGTTGTAGGCAGGCCTCGCACATCCCAACACCTGCCTTGCCTGCCCATCTCTTCTGCAACCGGTAAGGCTGGCAAGGCTTCCCTGAAGGCCTCTGGAGCTGAGAACAAAGCTCAGGATCGATCCAGAGTTCTTGTTATCGGCTGCAGAGGCTTTCAGAAAAGTCTTGCTGGCCTCAGAAGAAGAAAACGGGGTCTTATTTTCGGGGAAACACGGTAGACGCTGAACAAGCAAACTCGAAGAACTGCTGGATTTCTTAGAAAGGTTGCTTGCCGTTTGAGGGAATAGGGCCATGTATGAACCTTTCCCAAATATTGAATTTTTCAGCAGAAGCATGTCTCAGAAAGCAGAAGTGGTGGCCGCTCCATCGCTGGAGGCTTTTAAGAAGAGATTGGGCAGCCATTTGTCTGACATGGTATAGGCCAGTGGTAGGGAACCTTGGCTCTTTTATCACTTATGGACTTCAACTCCCAGAATTCCTGAATGAGCTATAAAAAGTTCCCCATCCCTGGCCTACTGGTTTTTCAGTTGTGAGGGAAATCCATTTTTGATTTGAATGGGATTGTTCAATATACAAATGTCCTAATTTTTGACTTGAATGATCAATATTCTTTATATGTCCTACATTTGTATATTAAACAGTCCCATTCAAGTCAAAAATTGATTTCCCTCACAACTGAAAAACCACTAGGCCAGGGATGGGGAACCTTTTATGGCTCACTCAGGAATTCTGGGAGTTGAAGTCCATCAGTGATAAAAGAGCCAAGGTTCCCTACCACTGGTATAGGCCAACATTTTGGGCACCACTGACCACTTCTCTGGGAAGAGGTTTTTCCATGGACCAGAAGGGACGTGGTTTCGCATGTTGTCTGGATCCCGTGGATGGGGCTTCGCTTGTTTGCATAGCCCTGTTTCTGGAATGCCACAGAGCAGTGGTGGTCCCTTGGGATTCCTGCTTGAGAACAGGGTTGGACTAGAAGACCTTCAAAGGTCCCTTCCAACTCTGGTACTCTGGTCCTTCTTGGATGGTGCTTTTCTCTCACCAAAGCTAGCTAACAAGTGTGCAAAAGGCTTATTTTCATTTGAAGTTTGCACGGAGTATGAAAAGGGCAGCGTGAAAGCTGAAAAGTCGATGCTGTCCCGACTTCAAAATGATTGAAGGGCCTCAGATGGTACTCGAACTTCAAGTTTTGCAGTCGAAAGTTGTGTATGCGTGGATTTTGGAATCGTTGGAAACAAGTTGGTGCTATTTTGCTCTCTGGTCATTTCCCCGAACGGTGAAAAACAATATGTGCCAAATTGTAAACAAATAAATAAAAATGGAAAGTCCATCTTGGAATCAAAGTAGCTTTACAACACCAGTAGCCCTTGATGTACGACCACGACTGAGCCCAAGATTTCTGTTGCTAAGAGAGATGCTTGTTACATGAGTTTTGCCTCACTTTACGACCTTTCTGATAGTGTGCAATGGCACAGTGGTTAGAGTGCAGTACTGCAGGCTACTTCTGCTGACTGCCGGCTGCCCGCAATTTGGCAGTTTGAATCCCACCAAGGCTCAAGATTGATTCAGCTTCCGGTCCCTCTGAGGTGGGTAAAATGAGGACCCAGATTGTTGAGGGCAAGAGGCTGACCCTGTAAACCGCTTAGAGAGGGCTGTAAATGCACTGTGAAAAGGTATAGAAGTCTAAGGGCTATTGCGATCTTCCTTCCTTCCCATCTCCTGTCTTCCTTCCTCCTTCCTTCCTATCTCCTGTCTTCCTTTCTTCCTTCCTTCCTTCCCATCTCCTGTCTTCCTTCCTTCCTTCCTTCCTTCCTTCCTTCCTTCCTTCCTTCCTTCCTTCCTTCCCATCTCCTGTCTTCCTTCCTCCTTCCTTCCTATCTCCTGTCTTCCTTTCTTCCTTCCTTCCTTCCCATCTCCTGTCTTCCTTCCTTCCTTCCTTCCTTCCTTCCTTCCTTCCTTCCTTCCTTCCTTCCTTCCTTCCTTCCTTCCTTCCCATCTCCTGTCTTCCTTCCTCCTTCCTTCCTATCTCCTGTCTTCCTTCCTTCCTTCCTTCCTTCCTTCCTTCCTTCCTTCCTTCCTTCCTTCCTTCCTTCCTTCTCTGTAAACTGCTTAGAGAGGGCTGTAAAAGTACTGTGCAGTGGGATATGTCTGAGTGCTCTTGCTATTGCAATTTTCTGGCCACATTTATTACGTGAATCCCTGCAGTTGTTCAATTAGTAAGCCGGTTGTTAAGTGAATCCTGCTTCTCCATTGACTTTGCTTGTCAGAAGGTCGCAAAAGGGGATCACATGACCCTGGACACTGCGACCGTCTTAAGTATGAGTCAGTTGCCAAGTGCCTGAATTTTGATCATGTAACCGCAACAGTCGTAAGTGTGAAAAACCACCGTAAGTCACTTTTTTCAGTGCCATTGTAACTTTGAACGGCCACTAAGTGAACTGTTGTAAGTCAAGGACTACTTGTAAAGTAGAATCAGTTCAACCTCTGGGTTGTCCTTCCTCCCTGGTTTACCCCGGACCGCTGAGATGGGAAGGGAGCTGCCCCAGAAGGGAAAGGCTTCAAGGAGCTACATTTCCTCAACTGCACACTGAGCTCCTTCCAAGCTGCAGCCCCATCTTCTGAGCCCCAAAGGGGAGAACCCGAGGATTTGTAGGAGGTGGCCTGATGGCTGACGGACCCTCCAGCAGCCGAATCGGAGGAGGAGGAGGTGTGGGAGCCAGGCTCAGCATCGGGGGAAGAGGGGATGGAGCTGGCAGAGAGAGAGAGAGGGAGGGAGGGGGAGCCTGGACCGTCCGTCAGCCCTCAGGTGGAGAGTCCACAGCCCCCAGGGCTGGCGGTGGCTGATGAGGAAGAGGAGGAACAGCTGGGTCCAATGCCTGATGCACGAATGTGCAGAAGGCAGAGGAGAGGAGAGCAGTGAAAATCTAGGGGCTGGTCCTTGGGACGGAAGAGCCACCACTGCTACCGAAGCCCCACCCTAGCTCTGGGATCAAAGGCAGGAGATGAATAAATGTGGCAGACAATGATTCATCTCCCGGCCGGACAGACTTGTTAGCCTGCGGTGAGAAAGAGAGACACTTTTTTTGCCGGGGCTGCTGGCATAATTCCTAATAAAGGAATCGTTGATTGAATTACTGAGGGTTTGTCGTGTTTGGGGAGCTGGGTCAGAACATTGTACTTGTGGGCCAGAGATGCCAAATGAGGCTGGGGGCAAACCTGGAGGGCTTGCCTTCACGGAACAATCCATCTGTTAGAAGTTAAGTGGGAGTAATGTCTGTTTTGGGCCCAGTGTGGCCAACAAGTCCAGTTGACCGGTTTCTTAGCTGACCATTTCCTGGGCTGAAGGGCAAAGAGGGCGGTGTTGCTGCCTCTACTTCCCCTCTCCCTCCGTCGTGCCCGGCCCCTCTTGGCACCTGGGGAGGCCCGAGAGGTTCACCTAAGGTGACTGAGGGGGCCCCTATCACAGGGTTGGATTTCCTGCTGCAGCTTTCTGGGTTTTCTCCTCCAAAGTCTCCTGGGGAGCTTGGGCTCCTTTCCCCGAGATCTGGCGGCCAAATTCTCAATGGGAACGTTTGCAAGGGGGGGGGGGGGGATTTTGGCTCCTGACCTCTCCTGTCCCCCCTTCCTGGCCCAAGGCCTCCTTCGGATCTTCCCTGGCCTCCTTCCTTCCTAGCGTTCCTTCCTTCCCAAGCTATCTCTACTTACTTACTTCCCATTTCCTTCCTTCCTTCCTTCCTTCCTTCCTTCCTTCCTTCCTTCCTTCCTTCATCTCCTTCCTTCCTAGGTTTCCTTCCTTCCTTCCTTCCTTCTTAGCTATCCTTTCTTCCTAGGTTTCTTTCTTTCTTTCCTTCCTTCCCATCTACTTCCTCCCTAGCCTTCCTTCCTTCCTTCCTTCCTATTTCTACTTCCTTCCTTCCCATCTCCTTCCTCCCTAACTTTCCTTCCTTCCTTGCTATCCTTCCTTTCTAGCCTTCCTTCCTTCCTTCCTTCCTTCCAAGCTCTCTCTCCTCCCTCCCTCCCTCCCCACCGGCCCTCCCTTCTCCCACTGACCTGCGTGATGCTGTCCCGCATGGTGGGGGAACGGCCCCGCCGCGTGGTGGTCGTGGCCATGGTGGTGGTGGTCTCCATGATGGTCGTGGACATGTCCGCCAGCAGGGTGGTGGCCGTGGTCTCGGTGGTCATGACGGAGGGCACCTCGCCCACCAGCCGCAGGTTGCCCTCCACCTTCACGTTGGCGTCGCTCTCGGCGGCCAAGGAGAGGACCTTGAGCCCGTTGTAGTACAGCCCCGAGACCTGGCCCTGGAAGGGGCGGCCCTGGTCGCGGCCTCCGATCTTGATGGCCGCCTGGCTGTTGAAGATGGTCAGCTGACGACCTGCCGGAGGAGCCACAGAGAAGGAGCGGAGAGGTGAAAAGGGGGCTCGGCCGGACAAACCATCCCAACACCAGAGCTGCCAAGGGGGGATGGGGGGGCAGAGGTCAGGCTAGGCAGCCCCCTCCCCACCTCCCCTTCTTCCCCAGGCTTCCATACACATCGACCTGACCTTGTGCTGACCACCCCTGGCCCCGAGAACACACGACAGCCTGAACCTTAAGCTGAGCGCATCCGCTGTGCCAGCCACCCCACCCGGCCAGGGTCCACCTAACCACGCTTGGCAAGGGGTTCCAATGCAGCTAGCAGGACCCTCGGATGGGGGCCAGGTGGGATTACCAGGCCCCCATCCGACCAGCCACCGACTCCCCCCTGCGCTTCCTTTCTGCCCTCTACGATCCATTCTGGGTAGCCTTTGCATGTCCCGTTTCCATATTCATCTCCTTCCTTCCCCATCTTCTTCCTATGGTCCCCTCCTTCCTCACTGGGCTTTCATTATCTTTTCTATCCCTTTCCTTTCCTTCCCTGTCTCCTTCCTTCCCTCCCTAATTCTCCCTTTGCTTCCTTCCTCCCTCCCTCCCTCTGTCCTTTTTCCCTTCCTTCCATCAAAGCTCCTGGAGGATTTTAAACAGATGGGAAGCCCTGCCTCCTTCCTCCACCCCACATAATCCCACCAGCCGTGGGAGGGATGGGTCCCTCTCCAGAGTCTGCAGCCCAAAGAACCACCACCATCTCCTTCTGTTCCTCTTGCTCCCCTCCACTTCCTGATTAAGGGGGGTGGGGGAGATGGGTCTGCCACAGTGTCCAGACTCCCTGTTTCTCCATCCTTCCCCCACCCCCATTTTACCCACCACCCCCATTCTGGAAACACATTCCCTGTTTCTCCCTATCACTTTGCTGACCCCCCCCCCCCCGGAATATCAATAGGCCCTCCAGACCCACCACCTGTTCCAATCTAGCTTCTAGGCCAAGGGTCTTCAAACTTGGCAAGTTTTAAGGCTTGTGGACTTCCAACTCCCAGAATTTCTGAACTAAGGTGACTGGAGGAGGAGGAATTCTGGGAGTTGAAGTCCACAAGTCTTCAAGCTGTCAAGGTTGAAAACCCCTGATCTATCTATCTATCTATCTATCTATCTATCTATCTATCTATCTATCTATCTATCTATCTATCTATCTATCTATCTATCATCTCTCTCTCTGTGTCTCTCTCTCTCTCCGTACCTATCTACCTATTTACCTATCTATCTATCAATCAATCTATCTATCATCTATATATCTATCTACGTATCATCTATCACAAGGGTCTTCAAACTTGGCAAGTTTAAGACTTGTGGACTTCAACTCCCAGAATTCCTGAGCTAACATGATTGGAGGAGGAGGAATTCTGGGAGAAGTCCACAAGTCTTAAAGCTGTCAAGGTTGAAGATCCCTGATCCATCCATCCATCCATCCATCCATCCATCCATCCATCCATCCATCATCTATCTATCTATCATCTCTCTCTTTCTTTCTTTCTCTCTCTCTCTCTGTCTCCGTACTTACCTACCTATTTACCTTCTGGGAGTTGAAGTCCATAAGTTTTAAAGCTATCAAGTTTGAAGACCCCTGATTTATCACCTATCGCCTATTTATTTAACATCTCTCTCTCTCTCCCTCTCTCTCCGTACCTACCTAGCTACCTACCTATTTACCTGTAAAATCAATCAATCTATCTATGTATCTATCTATGTATCTATCATCTATCACAAGGGTCTTCAAACTTGGCAAGCTTTAAGACTTGTGAACTTCAACTCCCAGAATTCCTGAGCTAACATGACTAGAGGAGGAGGAATTCTGGGAGTTGAAGTCCACAAGTCTTCAAGCTGTCGAGTTTGAAGACCCCTGGTCTAGGCAGACTAAGAGCAAGATTAGAGGCAAAGTCTTGGAGTGGGAAGCCAAATCTCGGCTTAGTTTAAGACCCAGACTCATTTTGCATGACCCCAATTGACCCCTGCAACTGTGCCAGACCCCTTTCAAGCCCCCGGGACCCCTGCAACAACACCCCCCAGGTGCCTCTCTGGCTGGCTTTGCACATGGCGCACACTTGGAAGGTGCATTCGCTCACCCTGTAAAACATGCAACGTTCACCACCGATAGCCCTTGACTTATGACCACAGTACAGCCCCACATTTGCTATTCCTAAGCAGGACATCAGTTAGGGGAATCTCACCCCCTTTTACGACCTTCCTTGCCACCACCGTTAAGCGAATCGCTGCAGTTCTTAAGCAAGTCACCCCGGTCGTTAAGTGAATCTGGCTTCCCCATTGACTTTGCTGGTCCGAAGGTCGCAAAAGGGGATCACGTGACCCCGGGACACTGCAGCTGTCATAAGTACAAGTCAGTTGCCGAGCAGCTGAATTTTGATCATGTGACAGTGGGGAGGCTGCAACGGTCGTAAGTGTGAAAAACGGTCCCAAGTCATTTTTTTTCAGTGCCATTGTACTTTCAAACGGCCAGTAAATGAACTGTTATAAGCCGAGGACTACCTGCCTTGGTTTATGGTTTAAAGGAGGGGGTGAATCCAGAAAAGAGGTTCATTCCGACAATTCATTCTGTTGAACAGAATTATGTAATTTAGGCAAATAAAAGACCCTCCAACTTCACTCCCAGGAGGCGCTAATCTTGTACAGGCAGTCCTCGACTTACAACGGTTCCTTTATTGACCGTTTGACGTTACAATGGCCCTGAAAAAAGTGAATTTCAACCATTATTACAACCGATTCACATTTATGGCGATGGCAGTGTCCCCGGGGGGGGTGGGGTCAAGTCATCCCCTTTTGCAACCTTCTGACCAGCAAAGAGGGAAACCTGATTCACTTAACGACCGGTTTACTAAGTAATTTTGTATTTATTTATTTATTCTGTCATGCTTATGTGCTGTATATTGGAGGTGGAGACTCTTTGAGAGGTTACAAAATGAAGTCTCCTTTTAATGTATGCCGATTAAGGCAGGAGTCACCAACCTTGGCCCCTTTAAGACTTGTGGACTTCAACTCCCAGAGTTCCTCAGCCAGCTGGGAGTTGAAGTCCACAAGTCTTAAAGGGGCCAAGGTTGGAGACCCCTGGATTAGGGTACATTCATAAGTGACAATAAAAGTTGTTCTAAAGTTATTCTATTCTACCTGCATGCAGCTTTGCACAGGGATCCTGTTGGATCCTGGATCCATTCGATCAACCTCTGAGGCCCTGAATGCGGAAAAGGGATCGCAGGTAGTCCTCAACTTATGAACACCATTGAGCCCAACATTTATGCTGCTAAGTGAGACATTCGTTAAGGAGTTTTGCCCCATTTTACGACTTTTCCTGCCACAGTTGTTAAGCAAATCATTGCAGCTGTTTAGTAACCCGGTTGTTAAGTGAATTGGCTCTGCTTGTCAGAAGGTCACAAAAGGACACTACAACCGTCATAAATGCGAGTCAGTTGTCAAGCATCCAAATGGAAATCCCGTGACCATGGGGATGCTGAAACATCCGTAACTGTGCAAAAAGGTTGTAAATTACTTTTTTGGGTGCCGTTGTAACTTCGGATGTTCACTAAGTGAACTTCCGTAAGTAGAGAACTACCTGTAAACAAATCAGGATACAAACTTCAGCAGCAGGCAGACAAGCAGAGGAGGCCAAGGGAAGGGAAGCCAACCCATCCTGGCTTAGCAATGTGCTGATTTGCAAAATAAGGTTTGCAAATCTCTTAAGAGGGTGGCTTAATAATAATGAGGGGGGGGTCCTGCTGCTATTTCCCAACCAGGCCAAAAGGTCTGGTTCAAAGTGGAAGGGAGCAGGAAGGACTCCTTCCCCAAATTTTCCCTGCCTGGATCTCATCTCCTCTCCCCCTCCCAGCCTCATGTTGTCAAGAGGTAACTAACTGGGGGCAAAGGTTTTTTTTTTAAAAAAGAGGGGGTCAAACTCAGTGCTGTATCACAGGCAGTCCTCAACTAACGGCCCCAATTGAGCCCAGGATTTACGTTGCCAAGGGAGAAATTGGTTGAGTTTCGTCCCTTTTTATGGCTTTTCTTGCCACAGTTGTTAAGCAAATCACTGCAGTTGTTCAGTTAGGGCAAGGGTCTTCAAACTGGGCAAGTTTAAGATGTGTGGACTTCAACTCCCAGAATTCCTGAGCTAACATGGCTGGAGGAGGAATTCTGGGAGTTGAAGTCCACAAGTTTTAAACCTGTTGAGCTTGAAGACCCCTGATCTATATCTATCTATCTATCTATCTATCTATCTATCTATCTATCTATCTATCTATCTATCTATCTATCTATCTATCTATCTATCTATCTAATCTATATCTAATCTCTATCATCTATCTATCTATCTATCTATCTATCTATCTATCTATCTATCTATCTATCTATCTATCTATCTATCTAATCTCTATCTATCTATCTATCTATCTATCTTCTGTCTTTCTAATCAATATCTGTTAATCATCTATCTATACCTACATTTCCTCTGCCTCTATAACATCTGTAGCTATTTGTATCTGTTTATCTTATATCTGTCTATCATCTATCCTATCTATATCTATCTATCCTATATATCTATCATAATCAATATCTATAGCTATCTGTTAATCATCTATATCAAGGGTCTTCAAACTAGGCAACTTTAAGACTTGTGGACTTCAACTCCCAGAATTCCTGAGCTAATGTGACTGGAGGAGGAGGAATTCTGGGAGTTGAAGTCCACAAGTCTTAAAGCTGTCAAGTTTGAAGACCTCCTGTTCTATCACCTATCTATCATCTCTCTTTCTCTCTCTCTCTCTCTCCCCGTACCTATCTACCTATTTACCTATCTATCAATCTATCATCTATAAATCTATCTATGTATCTATCTATGTATCTATCATCTATCACAAGGGTTTTCAAACTTGGCAACTTTAAGTCTTGTGGGCTTCAACTCCCAGAATTCCTAAGCTAACATGATTGGAGGAGGAATTCTGGGAGTTGGTCCACCAGTCTTAAAGCTGTCGAGGTTGAGGACCCCTGGGTTAAGTGAATCTGGCTTCCCTGTTGACTTGGCTTGTTGGAAGGCCGCCAAAGCATTGGGACACTGCGACCATCATAAATACGAGTCAGTAGCCAGGCATCTGAATTTTGATCATGTGACCACGGGGATGCCGCCACAGTCGTAAGTGTGGTAAAACGGTCATGTGTCACTTCTTTTAGTGCCCCTGCGATTTTAAACGGTGAAGTGAACTGTTGAAGTGAAATTGAAGTGAACTGCTGTTAAGTCGAGGATTATTTGTACATCCCAAATCTGCAAAAGGAAACCCCGCACTTTTAAAAAAAATGCTGGGTTGTTTTATTTTTCTCCCTCCTTGAGAAGTTTGCAAGCAGATTTTTTTTTAAAAACCCTCTCAAGTCTCTTTTTGGCTCCCTTTGGTTTGGTAAACAAGAATACATATATTGTATATACTAGCTGGATCTCCGTGCTTTGCTATGAAACTATGTGGTTGGGCTTAGTTTTTGGGGAGGAAAATAAGGGGGAAAAAATTCTGCCTTTGCCTACCAGCATCTATCGGTATTCATCTGGCTAGCGTCCTGTCAGTGTTTGAGAGAGTTGAGGGCTGTTTGAAACTGAAGCAGAATTTGCTGTGTGAGCAAGGAGACAGCAAGGAGCCTGAGCGTGGCTTAGCTCAACTGTTCTGTACTAAAGCTGCTTGGTAAAACTGAAAGAGATTTCTTTTCAGGTGGGGAGAGGGGAGTAGAACTCCTTAGCATCAGAGCGTATTAATAATAATACAGGAAATTCTAATGCTCTGATGGTCATTTGGAAAAATCCTTTCTTAATGAGCCCCTAGAAGCCAAGAGGAACCTACGTGCCAATTAGTTTTGGCTCCTAAGGGCCCTTTTCCTCCCGATTTAATGTTGTCTGCTGGTGTGTTTATTTTGGCTGCCTGTGTAATTTTTCACATGCATGCAGAGTTGCATATATGAACTGCCAATCCCACGCCTGTGCTAGGCATGGGACCGATTGGAGACCAAGGCTGAGATGTTGCAATGAAATAAATGCAGGTGTGTAAAGACAAGAGGGCAGTTTTATTGATTGCAAACGAAGTGCGTTGGTGTGAATATTTGTGTCTGTGTGCTTTGTCTGTATACAAGAGAGACAGAAAGAGAAAATAACATCAGGGCCAAATCAAACATCTGTGCAAACGAAGAACATTTAGCAATCTCGGTGAGTAATAATTCAGGAACAAAACTGGCTAAGTAGCTCATATGACTCTCCCATTGTGGGTTTGTGTAAACCTACATTATTGTTCAGGCTTGCTGGCATTCCCAAGAGGCTCATCGCTAGAGCCAGATTCTTGCTGCAATCCTCGTGATGCTGAATGGAATGTGAGGATGGGGGCAGACTTGATCACCAGATTAATTTAGAGTCTGGATTTGTGTAACAAGGTCAAATCATAAAGCACGGGGCGTCCTCGACTTACGACCACTATTTGGTGCAAAATTTCCACTACTAAGTGAGACATCTGTCAAATGAATTTTGCCCCAGTTTACAACCTTTCTCACTGGAGTTGTTAAGTGAATCGCTGTAATTATTACAGTGATCACACAGTTGTGAAGTGAATCTGGCTTCCTCATTGACTTTATAATAACAGATAATAATAATAACAGATAATCAGAGTTGGAAGGGACCTTGCAGGTCATCTAGTCCAACCTCCTGCTCAAGCGGGAGACCCTACACCATTTCTGACAGAGGGCAATCCAGTCTCTTCTGGAAAGTCTCAAGTGGTGACGCTCCCACAACCTCCGAGGGCAACTTCTATTCCATGGGTTGATTGTTCTCACGGTCAGAAAATTTCTCCTTATTTCTAGGTTGAATCTCTCCTGGATCAGTTTCCATCCATTATTCCTTGTCTGGCCTTTGAGGGCTTTAGAAAATAGCTTGACCCTCTTCCTCCTCCTCTCTGGGGCAGCCCCTCAAATACTGGAAGATGCTCTCCTGTCTCCCCTAGTCCTTCTCTTCCCTAAACTAGCCAGGCCCAGTTCTTGCAACCATTCATCATATGTTTCAGCCTCCAGTTCCCTAATCATCCTGGTTGCTCTTCTCTGCACTTTTTCTAGAGTCTCAACATCTTTTTTATAGTGTGGTGACCAGAACTGGATGCAGTACTCCAGGTGTGGTCTTACTAAGGCTTTATAGAATGGTATTAGTACCTCCCTTGATCTTGATTGTATCCCTCTGTTAATACAACTTAGGATTGCATTGGCTTTTTTGGCTGCCTCTCACACTGCTGGCTCCTATTTAGCTGTTTGTCCACTAAGACTCCAAGATCCCTCTCACAGTTCCTGCTATTGAGCCTGGTTTCACCCAATCTATCTGTATCCTTTTGGTTTTTCTTGCCTAAGTGTAGGACTTTACTCTTCTCTACATTGAATTTCATTTTGTTAGATACGGCCCAGGGTTCTAGTCTGCCAAGATCCATCTGGGTCTGGAGCCTATCTTCTTGGGTGTTAGCTATTCTTTGCTTGTCAGAAGGTTGCAAACGGGGATAACATGACCCCGGGACTCTGCCGTACCGTCATAACTATGGGTCAAGTTGCCACGTGCCTGGATTTTTGATCACATCAGCATGGAGATGCTGCAAAGGTCGTAAGTGTGAAAAACGGTCACGAGGCATCTTTTTCCAGTGCCAGTTTGTAACTTGGAACGGTCACTAAATGAACCCTTGTTAGTTGAGGACTACCTATGTGGAGTTACGGTTCCTAAGTTCTGGCGGTTGTTAAACAGGTCATCCCACGACTGTAACCTGATCTTAGAAGCATTTCTGGATTTTATCCAACTGGCCTTTGCCAAAAATTACAGCCATGCGACTGTGGGAAACATGAGTGGCTGCCCAGCACACAAAATGTGACCACATGACTCTATGTGTGTGTGTGTGTCTAGGTGTGTGTACAGCGGTCAGAACTTGGTTTGGGTGAACCAGATGTTAAAGTGACAGCTGGTTCGCCGAACCGGTATTTCGGTATTTCCACCGACCGGCTGGCCCTGCCCTCCTGCCCCTCCCCTCCCAGGAGTCTCCACGCGGCCCGTTTTCAATAGAGCTGAAGGGCAGAGGCCTTCTGGGAGGGGGGAAAACGGGCCTGCTTCCGGTGGGCCTCCAGAGGCCGGGGCACAGAGGTGGTATTCAGCCGGTATGGACCGGTTCTATAGATCCGGTAGCAGAAATTCTGTATAGTTCAGAGAACTGGCCAATTCCGCCTCTGACTGGCCCCGCCCCCCTCTATTCTCCGCCTCCCATTGAGTCCCAGCTGATTGGCTGGGTCTTCTTTGGTTGCTCTGCACAGGAGAACGGAGCTGGAAAGCAGGTTAGTGGGAGGTTAGCAAGTTAGAGGAAATGGGGATTTTGCAGTATCCTCTCCCTGCCGCGCCCACCAAGCCACGCCTGCCATGCCACACCCACCAAGCCACGCCCACAGAACCTGTAGTAAAAAAAATTAGAATCCCACCACGGCCTGGGGGAGGCTGTTTTCGCCCTCCCAGAGGCCTGGGGGAGACCCCTGGACCCTTGGAAGGGCGAAAACAGCCTCCTCTGGGCTCTGGAGGCCCATCGGAAGCTGGAAACAGGAAATTTCCGGTAGACCCCACCCACCATGGCCCCGCCCACCCAGCCACCGGGCAGCGAACCAGTTGTTGGGAGTTTTGAATCCCACCCCGTCTGATACCATGTTGTAGATACATTTTGGGGGTCCCATCACAACTTTGAACAGCCACTAAGCGAATGGTCATTAAATGAAGACTACCTGTTATATTTTGCCCCCCTGCAGCTTTCTAAGACAAAGCAGGACATAAGCACATACACACACACACACCCAGGCACACACAAACACACCTATCGTGCTATTCTAATAGTCGTGTTGTGCAAAATGCCCAGAAGGTTAAGAATCTGAACTCACAACACTGTATATCACAGAGAAAGAAAAGAGAGCTAAAATGAATTTATACCAAACTATATACTACAACTTTCTGCAATTGTTCTGCAACTTTGTCAACTTGTAATCCTTGCTTCTGATTCATTTAGCGACTGTTCAAAGTTACGATGGCATCAGAAAAAAGGGACTTAGTACCGTTTTTCACACTTACGACCTTTGTGGCCTCCCCAAGATTGTGAGATCGAAATTCAGACGCTTGGCAACTGACTCATACTTATGACCGTTGCTGTGTCCCAGGGTTACATGATCCCTTTTTGTGACCTTCTGAAAAGCAAAGTCAATGGGGAAGCCAGGCTTGCTTAACAACTATGTGAGTAACTTCACAACGGTCACGATTCGCTAAAAGTGGCCAGAGAGGTCGTAAAATGGGACAATGCTTGCTTAACAAACTTCTCGGAAGCAATGGAAATTTTTGGCTCCATTGTGGTCGTAAGTTGAGGCCTACCTGTATGACTTTCTCCACCAGAGACAAATTCCTTGTGTGTCCAGCCACACTTGTGCCACTGAAGTATTATAACCGTGGCAGCACCTCCGTGGCCAAAATTAAGCCGCAGGGCAACTGACTCATATTTATGACGGTTGCAGTATCCCAGGGTCCACGTGATCTCCACTTGTAACCTTCCCAGCCAGCTTCCAACGAACAGAAAGTCCGATGGTGTAGGGTCTCCCGCTTGGCTGGGGGGTTGGACTAGATGACCTACAAGGTCCCTTCCAACTCTGATGATCTGTTATCTGATTTGCTTAACAACTGCAGTGATTCGCTGAACGACGGTGGCTAAAAAGGTCATAAAACGAGATGCAGCTCATTTGACAACTGCCTTGCTCAGACAGAAACATCTGAGGCTCAGTTGCGGTCGTGCACTGAGGACCGCCTTAGCTCTGTTTTTATAGGCAGTCCTTGACTTAACCACAGTTCATTTAGTGACCGTCCCAAGGTACAACGGCACTGGAAAAAGTGACTTGGAACGTTTTTTCTGCACTTACAACCATTTTTCACCTTACAACCATTGCAGCGTGTCCAGGGTCACGTGATCCAAATTCAGATGCTTGATAACCGGTTCATATTTATGACGATCGCAACATCCTGGGATCACATGATCCCCTTTTGCGACCTTCTGACAAGCCGAGTTAATGGGGAAACCAGATTCACTTAAGAACCAGGTTACTAGCTTAAGAGCTGCAGTGATTCGTTTGACAACGGGGGCAGGAAAGGGTCGTAAAATGGGGGCCAAACACCTTTAACGAACCTCTCACTGAGCGACAGAAATGTTGGGCTCAATGGTGGCCATAAGTCGAGGAGCAGCTGTTACTATGGCCTACAAAACCTTGCAGGGAGAGTCAGCTGCGCTGCACAACGAGCGAGCGGTGTGTGTGCAACCTTTGCCTAGCCAACCACACAACCTGACATCACAAAAAGCCTACTCACCTCTCCCTAACGCCATTAACCAACCCAAGGGAGGCAGGACTCTCCTCCTCCTCCTCCTCCTTTGCTACGCTGCTTAGATTCACTCCTGTTTTATTCCCATCACATTCTGCTCTTAACATGCTCGGCACCAACCTGCCCCTCCCTTTCCCCATTCGACAGCCCATAATTCAAACCTGTCACTAGATAAGATGGCTTAAAAAAAGCCAACCAGTCGACAATAAACTTCCTCCTGTTCACACGGCTCAGTGACGTGAATAAACCCTCACCTTACACCTCCTGCCAGGGATTAAGCCTTCCTGCAGTCCCCAAATTTTATTCAGTTTCCTATCTCAGAATAAGAGAGCTGGAATGGTCCTTAGAGATCTTCTAGTCCAGCCCCTTACTCAAGCAGGAGACCAGTGATGGCTAACCCTTTGGGCACCGAGTGTCCAAAGCACACGCATCCCCAAAATGCAGTGCGCGTGCATCCCCCAGACATGCACCCCGTGCATGCATGCATGTCTTACATGCATGCACATGTGTCTCTGTGCATGTGCACAGCACACCACGTATGCGTGGCAGAGACGCGAAGACTGGCTGGCTGGTGGGAGGCACGCACGCATGCATGATGGAGCTGAGCTGAGGCGACGGCTCTGGGTGCCACCTGTGACACTTGTGCCATACAGTAGGTTCGCCATCACGGCCCTAGACCATTTTTAGACAAATCCTTAAAATTCTCTAGCGGTGGAGAACCTGCAACTTCTGGTGGCAAGTTGTTCCACTGGTTAATTTTCTCCTTCGCTCTCTCGGTTGGATCACTCCTTGATGAGTTTCCATCCATGGCTTCTTCTCCTGCCTTCTGGTGCTTTGGAAAATAGGTTGACCCCCCCCCCACTTCTTTGGGACAAGCCCCTCATAATCTCATAACACAGCTAGTCCTCAATTTACAACAGTTCATTTAGTGACTGTTCAAAGTTGCAACGGCACTGACAAAAAGGTCCATTTTTCACCCTTACAACTTTTGCAGCCTCCTCTCGGTTCACACGATCAAAATTCAGGCGCTTGGCCATTGACTCATATTTATGATGGTTGCAATGTCCCGGGGTCTTGGGATCCCCTTTTGCGACCTCCTGGCAAGCGAATTCAGTTCAGATTCGCTTAACAACCGTGTGACTAAGTTAACAACTGCAGCAATTCACTTAACAATGGTGGCCAGAAAAGTTGTAAAATGGAGCAAAGCTCACTTAAGAAACGTCTCGCTTAGCAACATCAATTTTGGGCTCAATTGTGGTCGTACATTGAAGACTACTTGTCCTTCAGAAAGTCTAGAGCAGAGGTCTTCAAACCGGCAAGCTTAAGACTTGTGGACTTCAACTCCCAGAATTCCTGAGCTATAACATGACTGGAGGAGGAATTCTGGGAGTTGAAGTCCACAAGTCTTAAAGTTTAAACTGTCAAGTTTGAAGACCCCTGATCTATATCTATATCTATATCTATATCTATATCTATATCTATATCTATCTATCTATCTATCTATCTATCTATCTATCATCTCTCTAATCAATATATCTGTTAATCATCTATACCTTTATGTCTCTAATTTATAACATCTATAGCTCTGTCTATCCGTATCTGTCTATCTTATATCTGTCTATCATCTATCATCTGTCTCTAATCAATATCTATAGCTATCTGTTAATCATCTATCTCAAAGGACTTCAACCTTGGCAAGCTTAAGACTTGTGGACTTCAACTCCCAGAATTCCTGAGCTAACATGACTGGAGGAGAAGGAATTATGGGCATTGAAGTCTGCAATTCTTAAAGTTCAAACTGTCGAGTTTGAAGACCCCTGATCTATCTATATCTATGTGTCTGTCTGTCTGTCTAATCAATATCTGTTAATCATCTATCTATACCTATATATCCTATAAGACTTGTGGACTTCAGCTCCCAGAATTCCTGAGCTAACATGACTGGAGGAGAAGGAATTCTGGGAGTTGAAGTCCACAAGTCTTAAAGCTGTCGAGTTTGAAGACCCCTGGTCTAGAGTTTGGGGAAATAATTCTTGTTCTCGGCTCCTTCGTATGGAGCAACAAGAATTTTTCCAGTCCTCAAACACAGATGATGCCTTCACATGCCTTAGACTGCACAACTCAGTCTACACCTGGATGCTTCTCTTGTAACACTGTCTGTGCCTGCAGCCTTTTAATACGTCTCGCAGCGTTTTCCACTTCCTTTCCATCCATTTTCTCACAGACACTAATATGGGTATTTATTGTTTGTTTTTTCCATTTTTTTTGACACCTCAGATCAATTCAGCAGCAGTCCTGTCCTGGTGTCCTGAGATTCAAAGAAAAATCATTGACTGGGATTCCTGGTTCTTTTTGTCCAGTAGCCACTGAGTGAAGAGGGAAATTGTCAGGAGGCACTCTTAGCCTGGGCTCAGCTAGGAATTTGCAAAAAAAAAAGCAACCACCACTCCCAGGATCTCTTGAATCCATTCAGAGGTGCCACTGCCATCCTGGCTGGGCTGGCTCAGTGCATTTAACAAAGTGAGTCTATTTCCTACGCTGAATGATGATTAAACAATCCTAGGTTTGCCTCGCCTCTCTTGGTGACTGACTATATGGCCTCTGCAGCGCTCTTGATGTGAGCTTTGGAACTGGATTGCCCTGACTCCCTTCATCCTGGGGCTGAGAGAAGGACTGACCAAAGGCAAGACTGGAATTCAAGGCCTCCCAATTCCAATCCAGCACCTTGGAGTACAACACCAAGCTCTAGTAAATCTCGTAAGTTGAAGATACATTCTTCAAATTTTAAATCTCAACTGTTTTAACTCACATAGCCCAGTTGTTGGTTTTCATGTCCTTCCTTCCTTCCTTCCTCCCTCCCTCCCTTCCCCATCCCTCTTTTTCTGTCTTCCTGTTTACTTTCTTATTTTCCTTCCTTCCTCTTCCCTCCCTCCTTTTCTTCCTATTTCATTTCCTCTACATTCCTTCCTTTCCTCCCTCCCTCCTTCCTCTTTTCTTTCCTGTCTTCTTGTCTTCCCTCCCTGTCCCTCCCTTCCTGTTTACTTTCTTATCTTCCTTCCTTCCTTCCTTCCTTCCTTCCTTCCTTCCTTCCTTCCTTCCTTCCTTCCTTCCTTCCTTCCTTCCTTCCCTCTCTCCCTCCCTCCCTTCTTTAGTAGGAAAAATCACAGGGGTTTGCTGCAAAGGCAGGAAAGAAGGAAGGTCTTGTCATTATTCCTAGTGGGCAAATATTAGGACTCAGAACGTCCCAGGGGATCGAGCGAAGTCCAGGGGTCTAGAGGAGATGTTGAGTTTGGAAAGGCACAGCTTCTCTGAACCCATTTGAGTTCAGGATGCTTGTCATCAATTACAGAGATGAGAAATTTGCCTGCTCTTGGCTGGTCTGCCAAGCCTTCATTCCCAGCTGGATCTGGGTTGCACCGATTCATAAGAAAGCGTCGCTTTACGTGTGTTGTGTGAAAGCTGGCAATGGTGGTTAGTCAATATACAAAGCAACTAAACTCACTGTGGGAATCCAGCCTACAAGTCTTTCATCTTGCCTTGCTGAGTCCAACGGTCCCACCTGGCTGGGGATTATGGGAGCTGGAAACCAACCTGTCTGCAGGGCTGCTTCCCAAGTCATCCAAGGCTCAGCACTGAAGCCACAAAGGCTGCTGGGTTTTATTTACTGAATCTCGGAACTGAGTCATGCAGATAACTTTTCTACAAAGCTTGTTCTTCCCAAAGAGGAAGGAGGCCAAACCACCTTCTGGAACATCCTTTAGAACCACATAGCATTTCTGATGACAGAGGAAACCGCAGGTGAACAGGTGAGGGGGGAGAGATGGCATCTTGGTAGCAGCCTTTCAATATTTGATGGGTTATCACAAAGAAGACAGGGTCCACCTATTTTCCAAAGCACCAGAAGGCAGGACAAGAAGCAGCGGATGGAAACTTATCAAGGAGAGAAGCTACCTGGAATTAAGGAGGAGCTTCCTAACAGTGAAGACAATTAACCAGTGGAACGACTTGCCACCAGAAGTTGTGGTTGCTCCATCACTGGAGGTTTTTAAGAAGAGACTGGACAGCCCTTTGTCTGAAATGGCATCTCCTCCTTGAACATGGGGGTTGGACTAGAAGACCTCCAAGGTCCCTTCCAACTCTCTTTTTCTATGACTTCTAAAATTTCAGAGGCAGCTTGCAGCAGTCAATGGGAAATCTGGGTCCCATTTATCGGCAGAAAGTCGGTCCTTCTGTTGGCAAATTCTACAAAACTTTAGCACTTGCTGTCTGACCACCTTGCCCATCGGGGATAATATTGTTAAGCCCCCCCCCCAACCCCCACCCATTTTTCCTGTCCTGCAATTTTTCCCCCCTGACTGTGATCAATGGTGTGAATTCTCACACATTTGAGCTGGGAAACTTTAAACGTGCGCGGAAAGGCAGGTCTGATGCCATGAAAACAGAAAAATCTCTCCCCAAGATTTTAGCAGGAGACGATGGCCAATTAAAAAAAAAAACTTTCCCCATTTTGGTGTGTGTGTGTGTGTGTGTGTGTGTGTGTGTGTGTGCACAATTTACAGGTGGAACAGAAGCTTGAGGCCTTGGGAGCAAAATCCCTTCCCTTCCCTGCCTTGTAACCTTCCTGGAAAGCTGTCCAAATAGGCTTAATTTTCACAGGGAGAGGGATGTGAAAATAGTTTGGGAAAAGGACAGACAACCCCCCCCCCTCAAAAAAGTGCGCCCCTCTCGTCTTGCTAGGGCATCATCTGCTACCTCTGCACCCCTAAAATATAGCCCTCTCCTGCATCCCCCCCTCCTCGTGACGGAAAGAAAAAAGAATGCATAGAAGAAATTGCTGTTTTGATAACAATAAAGAGTTACTCACATACATTTATCTTCTGCATTTCCCTTCATTTTCCACATCCCTTCCCCAACCTTTATAAACACCCCCCTCCCCTTTTCACATCCATCTGAATTTCTGCTGCTTTTTCTTCCTTTTTTTTTCCCTTCCCTCGTTCATTTGCGGGTTGTTGTTGTTTTTTTGGTTACTCGGATGCTTTAGAAGTCCCTTTAATTATATTTTTACAGGTTTGGTTTGGTTTGCTAACTACAGCCTGTTTAAACCATCAAGGCATCGACATTAAATATATATATATATATATATATACATTTATAAGGTCCCTTTCTCCCCACCGCCCCCCCTTTAAAATAATCACCTGTCGATGATTGTTAAAGCCCTTTTGGAATTTAGCGGTTAAAAAAGCGGTTTAGTACTTTGATTTGAGTTAAAAAGCATGTTAAAAGTGTGATTAGATGGTTAAGTTAGAATTTAGAAATCTTTCTGTTCTTTGGTTTGGTTTGGTTTGCTCATTCCTTCCCCGCTGAGTTTAAAAGTGTTAAAGGAGCAGCTCTCGTCCCCAGTGGGTTAGTTGCACCGTCCAATAAATTTTTAAGAAACAGAGCGGTTTGTTTAGCCTCCAAGCTAGCAAGAAGAGGCAGAGAGGAAGAGGATGATGGTCACTCTACCAAGGGAAGCAGACTTCTGATGTTGACTTCTCGATGGGGAAAAAAAATAAAATAAAGGGATCACCTCTAAGGTGGGTTCCTGCTTCATCCCACACCTTCCTGACCTGCTTGCAAGTCCCTTTCGTCTTTTTATCGCTCAGCTGCCCATCTGATGTTTTGAAGGTGTTTGGATGTTTATTTGTCAATCGCTTACAAGTTGATAGGTATAAGAATAAACATGAGTAAGAATACAGGAAATAGGTACAAATAATTGGGGACAATAGGACAGGGACTGTAGGCACAATGGTGCGCTTATGCACGCCCCTTACAGACCTCTTAGAAAAGGGTATTCTCTCCTTTCCTTTCTCTCCTCCCTCCATTCTTTTCTCTCCTTTCCTTCCTTCCTTCCTTCCTTCCTTCCCCTTCCCTGTTCTCCTTACTTCCCCCTTCTTTTCTTCCTTATTTTATTTTTTATTTTATTTATTTGACGTGTCAATCGTTTACAAGATAATAGGTATAAGAATAAACATGAGTAAGAATACAGGAAATAGGTACAAATAATTGGGGACAATAGGACAGGGACTGTAGGCACAATGGTGCGCTTATGCACGCCCCTTACAGACCTCTTAGAAAAGGGTATTCTCTCCTTTCCTTTCTCTCCTCCCTCCATTCTTTTCTCTCCTTTCCTTCCTTCCTTCCTTCCTTCCTTCCTTCCTTCCTTCCTTCCTTCCTTCCTTCCTTTCCCTTCCCTGTTCTCCTTCCTTCCCCCTTCTTTCCTTCCTTATTTTATTTTATTTTTTATTTATTTGACGTGTCAATCGTTTACAAGATAATAGGTATAAGAATAAACATGAGTAAGAATACAGGAAATAGGTACAAATAATTGGGGACAATAGGACAGGGACTGTAGGCACGATGGTGCGCTTATGCACGCCCCTTACAGACCTCTTAGAAAAGGGTATTCTCTCCTTTCCTTTCTCTCCTCCCTCCATTCTTTTCTCTCCTTTCCTTCCTTCCTTCCTTCCTTCCTTCCTTCCTTCCTTCCTTCCTTCCTTCCTTCCTTCCTTCCTTCCTTCCCCTTCCCTGTTCTCCTTCCTTCCCCCTTCTTTCCTTCCTTCCTTATTTTATTTTTTATTTTATTTATTTGACGTGTCAATCGTTTACAAGATAATAGGTATAAGAATAAACATGAGTAAGAATATAGGAAATAGGTACAAATAATTGGGGACAATAGGACAGGGACTGTAGACACGATTGTGCACATATGCACGCCCCTTACAGACCTCTTAGGAATGGGGTGAGGTCAATAGTGGTTAGTTTGAGGTTAAAGGAGTGGAGAGGTTAGAGGATGTGACCACAGAGTCAGGTAGTGCGTTCCAGGCATTGACCACTCTGTTGCTAAAGTCGTACTTTCTGTGATCAAGTCTGGAGCAGTTTACTTTGAGTTTGTATGTATCTGTTCTGTCCTCACAGGTTGGGCAAGTGGTTGACACGGAAGGAGAGACAGTCACTCCAGGGGTAAACTTCTCACTGCAGGTAGCCGAAATCACAAGAGGGGAAAAAATCCATCCAGATTAAAAACAACCCCATCTTATGAGCTCAGGAAGGGTGAGAAGGTTAAGAGGGGAAGGCATGAGGAGAAGGAAACTCATTGAGTTTCAAGTCAAGGTTGACTCAGCCTTCTGTCCTTCCGAAGTGGGTAAAATGAAGACCCAGATTGTTGGGGGCCAGAGGCTGACTCCGTAAACTGCTTAGAGAGGGCTGGAAACCACCATGAAGCAGTATATAAGTCTAAGTGCAATTGCTATTATTCTATTCTATAATTATTTTCTGTATTGTATTCTGTTCTATTCGTATTCCTAATTTCATTCCTGTTCTCTATGCTGTGCTGGGCTATCTATTGTGTTCTGTTCTGTTCTATTCTATTTCTACCTGGATGCCCTCCAGAAGTGTGACTTTCTTAAAAGCCCCAGCTGGCATGACCATGGAGAGAATTCTGGGAAGTGAAGTCCACGCTCTCTAGAAGACCTTCCATGCTGGAGAAGGATGCTCTGTGATTCTCAACCTCAGTAAGTTTAAGATGGGTGGACTTCAACTCCCAGAATTCCTCAGCAGTATGCTGGCTGGGGAATTCTGGGGGTTGAAGTCCACCCATCTTAAAACAGGCTGGTTGGGGGATTCTGGGAGCTGAAGTCCATCATTCTTAAAGCAGGCTGGCTGGGGAATTCTGGGAATTGAAGTCCACCCATCTTAAAAGCATGCTGTTCTAAGCCAAAGCAAATCCTAACACATGATTCTCCAGTGGCTTCTCTTGCCCTTCTGATCCAAAATGGCTGACTCTTGGGACCTATTTTGTGTTTGTGTGTGTGTTACTGCTTTGCAAGAGAAGCTTTGTGACAAAACGTCTTCAAGATGAAATGCCTTTTCCAAAAATCTGCCCAGCCTACAAATGGCTGCTCCTTTCCTCCCATGTCTTTGCGTTTCACGCATGAGGGCACAAGGGCTCACATGCCCGTGGCGTCGGTGCTACTAGTGGACACGGCAAAAGACTCTTCCCCCCCCCCCCCCCAAATCTGCTCCCTGTCAACTCGTAAAGCATTCCTGGCTTGCTCTCGAGTTGCCATAAGAAGGAGGATGGGGGAAAAGAGATCTGATGGAGCAGTTCGGTTGCTATGACCAGAAGCACATTCCACGCATACTTTTCTCCAGATTGTGTCCCAGGTTACCAAGCCCAGCTGGAGAGGCTTCTACAGCTTGGGAAAGTGCTTCGTTGTAGAATGTGATTTATGACACACCCTGAGAGGAGGAGGGGAAACAGGGTCATAGGTGGGCAGTAAATTACGTAGGGCAGAGCCAACTGCACTTGGGGAAAAATGCCGACATGTTGCTCCTAATAAATAATTGGATTTCTCTTGAAATTTGGCTGGAGGCTCATGAATTAATTAGGGCATCCACCGGAACCCTGACACTCCCTGCCCATCAGAGTTCCCCCTTTGCACAGGGAATGCCGTCCTATTCAGGGGGTCAACCGATCCGATCCATCAACGAAGACTCAAATCCTCCAGGCCAAAGGTGCCTAAAGGTTGAATCGTGGCAAGGGGACTGAACTTTCTTTGCTTTGGTCCAGTTGCCACGATTTGACCGTTAGAAACCAAACCAAAATTGTGGCCAATAGCTCTTCTCGAGCTCTCCAACTTTGTCTCTGCTTAACCGGCCGTGCCATCTCTCTCTCTCTCTCCGCAAGCAAGAAGGGAAGAAGGCGAAAGGGGGCGTGGAAGCTAAGGGAGGAGAGCTGCACCTTTAAAACCTTTTTCTTTCTTTGTTTTTGTTTTAAAACTTGCTTGTGAATTAACCGGAATTAATTATCGTTAATTACCTTTGTCGAGTAGCCATTCATCTACTACTCGACCGAGCCGATACGGTATTCTTTGTCTAGCAATCGCCAGCCGCTCATTATCAGTGTTCCCTTCAAAAAGTTTAGAGAGAGATTTGTAGATGGTTAAGGAGGAAGAAGAGGAAAAAAAAAAAGAACAGCACCAAAAAAAAAAAAGATAAAAGAAATTTAAAAAATAAAAATTAAGAAGAATAGAGAAAGAGAGAGAGAGAGAGAGATAAAAAGAGAGACATATACGCCATCTGGAAGGTCAAAGTTCAGAGGTTAGCAAATTTAGAGAGGTCAGACTATACTCCAAACAGCAGTTTAAGCGTTGGAATCAAAAATTAGTGGTTAAGTTTCCATTAATTCTTTGTTTTTTGTTTTTTTGTGGGGGGGGGTGGGGGTGGGGATGGGGGGAAAGGGGGATTTGTTTGGGGTTAGGGTTTAGCGAGTTTAGCCACAATGAATAAAACGCTAGTTATACGGTTTAGTTTAAGGGTTAGGATGAGTAGGATGGAAGTTAGAAGGCTTTATGCAGCCCCGGGGAAAGGAACTAATTCTCCCCGGGGCCATTTTTTTTGTTGTTGTTTTGTTTTGTTCTTGTTTTTTTTTGTTTTGTTTTTTTTAAGCAAAAAATTAAATTCACTTTATTAGCCGACTTTAAATGTTTTACAAAAACGGTGGAAAAAGCAACGTTGCGCTGTCAAACTCTCTCCCAAAAAGTTTCCTTTTCCCAAACTGGTAGGATTGTTGTTGGTTTGTTTTTTCCCCCCTTCTCCTTTTCTTTTTGGTTTAATTCAATTTAAATTCTCTGCCCCAGCCCCCCCCCCCATTGGTTCCCTGCCTACCAACTCCACCCAAAAGCATTCTCCCCCACCTCACTTTGCCACTTTCCAACCCCACTCCCCGAAAAATAAAATAAAACAAGAGATTCCCTTGGGTTTCTCCCTTTGGCCTCTGAAAAGGGGCAAAGGGATTGAGCAGTCATCAAAATAACAAGGGAGGGGTCCAAATGCTGGAGTGGGTGGGTGGGTTTTGAGCCAGGAGTCCTGGGAAGGTGGCAGTGGGTGACCAGCAGATCCAAATTTGGTACCTTTTAGGTGAACGCACAAAGTTTGGGCTTCAGTGACGGGACTCGTTTTTAAAGCCACCCGCCTGCCCTCTTCCAATTGTTTCCCCCATGGAAAGGGGCTTCGAATCACACACCGTGGCCTCGGAGAGCTGCAAAAATTAGCATGGGTACCTGTAGATGGGCACCTGTGGAGGGTTCAAAGCTCAGTCCAAACTAGCTTGAAGGTTTCTTCCCAGCTTTGGGAGAGGGGATCTTGTCTCCAGGTTCTGGCCTGCTTTGCTGGGTCAAAGGCTCAATAGCTTCCAAGAGGAGAAAGAGTGTTTTCAGCAGGAACGCCATGCTGTGTATGTTCAGCTGGGAATGCAATCCCGTCTTCGGTTTTGCTCTGATCTTACCTCCCAAATTTCAGCCAATACCTGCTTACCTGTCGTGTGTCCCCCCCCAAAGGAGAAAATAACGCTGGGGTTAGAGAGAAGGCCTAGAGGGGAAGCTCTGGCCTCACAATCGGGAGGCTTTTGAGTTCGATCCTAGTTAGAGGCAGATATTTTCTCTCTCTGGGCACAATGAGAAAAATATCTGCCGAACAAAACTCCACATCAGCAACAGGAAAGGCATCCGGCCAGTAAATACTCAGCTCCATTCAGCTGCCCAGACTCCACCCTGCAAGGGATTATGGGGTCATTAAAAGGAGATGATTACAGAGAAGGCGTGGAAGATTGGACCGGGGTACAGACAGCACTTTCCAAAGCTTTTGCATGGGGGGCTTCGGAATATAATACCGTGAAGAGACACGTCGGCTTGTTCACGCTTTTGGTTTCATTGACTCTGCTGGGCTGGTGGAGTGGCTTTCCCTTTTGCCCTTCGCCCGGTCACAGGCAGAGAGGGAGTTAGCCACAGCGCCATGGGAGCAGCCAAAATTTGGCAGAAAGATGCAAGGCAGGCCCCCAGCAGGATGGGCTCTGAATCCCCAAAGTGGCCTGAAGGAACCCACCGAGGCGAGGGAGAGCTTCAGAAATGGAGGCACAGGTCCTTCCAAACGACATCCCGTCTGCATCCCTGGACTTTTGTCGGTTGTATGAATTCCCAAGCACCCAGAAAGGCAGCGGAACGGCTTGCCTGTCGAAATCGTGGGGGGATCCAACACTGGATGTTTTAAAGAAAAGTCTAGACAGTCACTTAACTAAAATGGTACAGGTTCTCCTGCTTAAGCAGGTTGGGCTGGACTAGAAGACCTCCAAAGTCCCTTCCAACTCCATTACTTTAAGTTCTAATTTCCTGATAATTAGAACAATTAATCAGTGGAACAGCTTTCCTTCTGAAATTGTGGGTCGTCCCATCACTGGAGGTTTTTAAGAAGAGACTGGGCAGCCATGGGTCTGGAATGGTATATAGGTTCTCCTGCTTGAGCAGGAGGTTGGACTAGATGACCTCCAAGGTCCCTTCCAGCTCTATTCTATTCTATGGGCAAGCAACTGCTGCTTCCCGACTGAGCGGAATATTAGTTGCGCAAGGAAACTGAGGGTTCACTTTTTCCAGCCTCTGACTTCTGGAGGCAGAGCAAGATAAGGGTAGCTTCAATTAGTGCCATGGAGGAAGCCATGTTTGAAAGCAGCAGCCTTGCAAATCTTGCTTCGGAATGTCAAAAATCTTCTGGGGTCAGGAACAGCTTGAGGGATGGATGGAGAAGCTGGCCAGTTGGAAGGTTTGATGTTCCCCCAAAGACATATAGATCTTCCATTAGGACTGGACACAGGCGTGTCTTCTGGAATTCTAGGAAAGTTGTGCGTGTTGTAGAGCAGGAACTAAGCTGGAAAACCAGATCCTTCCTTTCTTCCTTCCTTCCTCCCTCCCTCCCTCCCTCCCTCCCTCCCTTCCTTCCTTCCTTCCTTCCTTGGCTGATCTGTAACCCCTTTTCTGTTTTGGGAAGAATATTTCTCCTTCAGAAAATTATTTGGGGGGCGGAAGTAGGATAGAAAAGCAACATTTCTTCAGCTTACGTTCCTTCCATTGGGGGTGTGTAGGTGTTTATGTGTATCATGATTTAATTCAGATTTTATCAACCTGGGGCCCTGTGGATAAGCTGACACGATTCGAAGAGAATGCATTAATCTGTCTCAGCTAAAAATCAAGAAGATTCAGGAGCAATTCTCTGTTGGCTTTCCCTATCTCTTTTCCTTCCTTCCTTCCTTCCTTCCTTCCTTCCTTCCTTCCTTCCTTCCTTCCTTCCTTCCTATTTCCATTTCTTTCTTTCCTCCCTTCTGTTTCTGTTTCATTCCTTCCTTCTTTCCTCCCTCCCTCCAAGCAGCAGCAGGGGGAATGTGTTTAGGGACCATTTAGCAACCAAGTATTTGGCATGTGCTTTCTCTGTGGCGAACAAGAGTATCTCCTGCTCTTGGCCAGAAAATTCAGGCTCATCTTCCTCCTCCTTGCAAACCCCACTCCCTTCTAGCAGTGATAATGTTACCCAGTTGGGTCATAGAGTGTCTGAAGAAAACAACTAAGGTCAGAGAGCACTATGGACCTCACAGTCCTCCTCCTCCTCTTTTCTCCCTGATGATATAACCTAGTTGGGTCACGAAACGTCTGCAAGAAAACCATCAAGGTCAGAGAGCGCCGAAGACCCCACAGTTCAACTCTGAGCCACAAATATTCTCTTCTATCGGTACCGAACCCCACGTTAGCCTAAGAATGGGGGGGACACCACTTTTACTCCTTACACTCCACCACACCCATGGAACTCTTTCCTAGTCCAAGGCACATCTCCCAGGCTTGGCCTGTTTGGGGAAACGTAGCGGGGTGTATGTGTGTTTGGTAACAAATGCCATTTTCTGCATGCAGTTGGATGATTCCCCTTTCCCAGGGATGAGTCTTCGTTTCAGTTTTTCAATGGGGGGGTGGATTTCTCCATAGCTGAGACAGGATAGGGACGCACGATAAAACTCAAGAGACCCTTTCCTGGGGGGAGAGGGAAAGAAGAGTGGGGAGGGGTGCTCCCCTTTCCAACTCCATCTGTCAGCATTCCAACTAACCAACTCCAAACCAAGAAACTTTGAGACAATCAATTCCTCAAAGTTCCATTTTATTAGAGTTGTCCTATTGGCACATCAGGGAAAAACCCGAATCCCAGAGTTCTGGGTTTTCCTTTCCCAAAAGAGAAATCAAAGATCCATCCCCTGCACCCATCAGTCCATCACAGGACCCAACCAACTCTTCATCCCAACTGGAGCCATTCCTCCAGTCATTCCCCTTCAGGTGCAGGGCAACATGTCCTTGACTCTCTGAGAAAAGAACGTTGCTGTGTCTAATCTTCTAATCCCCGTTATCAAATTCCCAGGCACTGAAATGTGGCAGCCTCGGAGCTTCCAAGTTAAAAAAAAATGGCTTCCAAAACTGACACCATCTTTGCTTCTCATTCCGTGCCGCCGTTCGGTCCCCTAATTAGAAAAGAAGAAGTCGGGGACTTTTCATGCTCTCATTAGCTTCTGTATTAACTAGCCGATTAACATCTTTTAATTAAAAACACGCCAGCCTCAGAAAGTGACCGGAGTCTGTAATTAGGATTCGGCTCTACACTCAATTTCACAGCTGGAATCTTTATCGGGCGGGACGGGGAGGATGGCATTCGTTGCCGGTTCCAACCCTCGACTCGCCCAACGGCCGCCCCAACAACACCAGATAAACAAATCAACAAAAGGAGACATTCGTCGGATGCGGAAGCGATGTGGCGCAGCCGTCGATGCTTCAGTGGGTGAGCCTCAGCAGGGCCTTCCAGGCAAGGGGAGGTGGGGGGAGAGCTGTCAATCAACCCCGCGATTTAAAAAAAAGAGGTTTGCAGGATTGGAGCGTAGAGAAAAGCAATGTTGTTTGAGGCTTTGGAAAAAGTGCAAAGAAGAGCAACTAAGACAGTTAAAGGCCTGGAGACTAAAACGTACAAAGTTGCAGGATTTGGGTTTGGCTAGTCTAAAGAAAAGAAGGACAAAGGGGATATGATAGCAGTCTCCCAGGATTTGAGGGGCTGCCCCAAAGAAGAGGGAGTCAAGCTATTCTCCAAAGCACCTGAAGGCAGGAGAAGAAACAACGGATGGAAACTAATCCAGGAGAAGCAACCTGGAATTCAGGAGAAACTTCCAAACAGTGAGGACAATTAACCAGTGGAACAGCTTGCCACCAGAAGTAGTGGGTGCTCCATCACTGGAGGTTTTGAAGGACTGACACTGTCTGAAATGGTAGTTTCTCCTCCTTGAGCAGGGAGTTGGACTAGAAGACCTCCGAGATCCCTTCTAGCTCTATTCTATTCTTATTCTTTGCAACCACTGACAGTTCCTAATAGTGAGGACAATTAACCAATCAACAGTTCCCTCCAGAAGTTTTGGGTGCACCATCACTGGAAGTTTTTAAAGAAGAAATTGGACAGCTATTTGATCTCTTGCTCGAGCAGGGGGTTGGACTAGAAGACCTCCAAAGTCCCTTCCAGCTCTTGTTATTCTGAAACCAGCAGCCTATAGCTCACTTTAACTATCACAAAAAAATCTTGGAGGGGACACCACTAAGAACACCCTAGGCTGAAGGGGAAATGAAATGAAAAAATGCAGCAATGGGGAGTCATAAACAGACAGGAAAATACTGAGAGCTGAGTGCAACCGGAAGAAGATTTGGCCGTTGTCTAGCAAGGGAGTCCTCTTACCTCCTCATGCCATTAAAGGTAAATACGTTTTGAGTTGACACTTCCAAGCTACTGTAGGTCCCCAAAACTATCTAAGTTCCTGAGCGGTGGCATTTCTGAGAGGAGAGGGAAATGCACTCTGCATATTCTCAAGAGGCTCATCTCTCAGAACTCGTCCAGGCTGCATTTTAACCTACACCCTCTTTCACTTTTTCAGGCTTGTTCGGTCTTCTTCGGTGCTTTCTTGGCTGCGGGGGGCAGGCGGATCGGAAAGGAGTAGACACGTCACCTCCCACTGGGAAGATGGAATGCCTGCACTCACACAACCAGCATTGCCAGAATGTACGAAGCGTGGCACGTTCCAAACTCAGGTTATGGGGGTACAGTGTGCTCCCACAAATAATGGTATATGCAGGAACACAAACACAAGGGAACCTCTCCCTACCTCTGAAATAAGGGGGAATACAGAAACCCACATATTTGGGGGCAGGGTGCTGTATTCTCTTGCGTTCTTTTCTGGTTCTTTGAAAAAACATTATGCTGGGATTTTGTAAATCAGTAGAATTGGGACAAGGGGCCTATTAACTTTTTAAATGAAAGGGGCTCTGGTGGGGATTGGAGGCCAGTTGTATTTATTTTAATTGGTTAATTATCCAATCAATCATTGAAGGGCACAGCAATTAATCAATCAAGTGTCTTAGGAGCTGCCCTCTCTGTTGTTGGCACCTCCCACTGAGGTAGGGAGGGAGGGAGGCAGGAAGGAAGGAAGGAAGGAAGGAAAGAAGAAGGAAGGAAAGAAAGAAGGGAAGGAAGGAAGGAGAGGGAGAAATAAAGAAGAGAGGAAGGGAGGAAAGAAAGAAGGAAGAAAAGGAGAAAAGGAGGAAGGGAAGGAAGAAGAGGGAGAAATGAAGGAAGGAAGGAAAGAAGGAAGGAAGGATGGAAGGAGGGAGGGAGGGAGGGAGGAAGGAAGGAAGGAAGGAAGGAAGGAAGGAAGGAAGGAAGGAAGGAAGGAAGGAAGGGGGAGAGAGATAGGGAAAGCCAACAAATTGCTCTTGAATCTTCTTGATTTTTAGCTGAGGCAGATTCTCTTCCGACTGTGTCAGCTTATCCACAGGGCCCCAGATGGATAAAATCTGAATTCAATCACGGTACACACCAACGCCCAAAGGAACATGTCGAAGAAACGCTGCTTTTCTACCCCAATTTTTCCCCCCTCCCCACCCCAAAATCATTTAATTATTTTCTGAAGGAGAAATATTCTTCCCAAAACAGAAAAGGGTTACAGATCAGCCAAGTGATTCCCAATTGGTGTGTCCGAACTAATGAATAATCACTGATTGCTATTATTTATTTATTTTTCAGAATGCAAGGCCTATAATCCCAATTAGGATTGGGATTCTGAATCCCCCAGATTGCCTCCTTCTGTCGATACATTCTCAGCACCATCTCCGGGCCCTGCAGTATTTCTCACTAAACATTTCTCATTCTCCTGCATTCCTCACACCACCATTTCTCTTTAGGGTATCTTAAAGATGTCGCTGCCAAGATTCTACACTTCACACGCAGGCCAAAAACAGATTTATGCTTATTTTTAAAGGCAGATAAATAAATGTTTTTCTGCCAAGATGCTCACCCTTACAAAGAGAGCAGGCTGGCTAATAATACAGCCAGTCGTTCTTCCGTGCTTCACGTAACAGCAACGGAAAATGTGGGAGATTGAGAGGGAGAGAAAACTGAAAGAAAAAGGTGTCAGAAAGCGCCTGAGAATAATGTCATGTCTGCGTTAATTAACTGATTTCAAAGAACAGCATCGCCATCGGGCTGAGCATTGAGTGTCCGGCACTTCATATTTTTCAAATAAAAGCCAAGCACAAATCTGGGCTGCTCTTTGCGTCTTCCAAAGAAGGGTGAGGACTCCACGCCATTCAGGCCACCCAGAATTTGGAGAGAGTTTTTATAAACCCACTCCCCAAAAGCCCATTTTAAAGGCCTTCCTTTTTGCTGATTTTGATGGGACGTCCCACGGTGCCGGCGAGCTGGTCTCCGGACTCCATCCTTAGGCTACGAGAAGGTTCTCCCTTTGGTGGCAAGGTCAAGCTGTCTCTGCCAGGGATGCTTCAGTCTGCCTGGAAGCTGGGGTTATTGGACTGGATGGCCTCGCGGAACCCTTCCAAGCCGAAGACTCCATTCTAAGCTTTGTCTAGGATGTGCTGAGACACCACGTTGTAGCTCTGTATAAAAGGTGTTTGAATGACCAGCTGACTTATCCTGGAGATTTTTATCCATTTTTATCCCACCTGTATTTGGAAACATCCAGGTGGCTCACCGTGGCTGTAGCTGGACCGGGGAAAAAAGGGAGAGCTGGCTACAATCTCTCCTGGCCAGATACCTCAATGCCCTTCTGTTGGATGACATGACGCCAACCCTCAAGATGTGTTGCTGAACACCAGGCCTGGATGTCTGCAGCGCCAACTTTTGGCATAAAAATGTGAAGGGCTGGCGAAATAAACGGCAGGAATGGTGGCTGAGCAACCTGCTTTCCAGCTTGCCCCAGGCTAGGTAAAAAGAAAATGTCTTCCACGATGGGGGAAATAATGCTCAGGTTCAAAATAATGTATAAGGTGCCTATAATGTGTGGGTGCTCCATCGCTGGAGGTTTTGAAGAAAAAACTAGACAGCCAACAGTCTGAAATGGGGCTTGAGCAGGGGAGGGTAGACTAGAAGGCCTCCAAGGTCCCTTCCAGCTCTATTTGATTGCTTGACTGATTGATTCTGCACCAAGACTTTGAGAAGAAGCGTGGCTGCAGACTCCTGACACAACTGCAGCTTAGCCAGTGACAGTACAGAGGACTTCCTTTCAAGGCAGGAAGATTATCCATTATCCACATAAATAAACTTTCCATGATGTACCTCAATCCGAAGCTGGAGGGGTCTGCATTACAATGGGCACATCTCCGCAATTCCCAGAGAAGCAGCTCTGGATGCAGAAAGAGACTTGCAAGGCTCCTTGGTGGTTCAGCACCTTGGACAGCTCTTGGGATGACAGATAGAGGAGCTGTCCAGCCAAGTAGGATTGCCAGAGTGCCAGGGTAGAAAGAGCAATTTGTGGTTATTTATTTAAAACATTTGTATCTGGGGGGTGGCGGGTGAGTCTCCAACTTCAAAACCAGTAGGATTCGACTCCCAGAAGTCTACAAGTCTTAAATCTGCACAACTGTGAGAGAAGTTGCTCTGGGCGCAGAAAGAATCAAGGCACCTGGGTGGTTCAGCATCTTGGACAGCTCTGGGGTGACAGATTGAGGATCTGTCTAGGTGAGTCGGATTTCCAGAGTGCCAGGGTGTAGATGGTAATTTCTGGTTATTTATTTAAAACATTTGCATTGGGGGTCCCCAACCTTGGCAACTTTAAGAGCTGTGGACTTCCAGAATTCTGACAGTCGAAGTCCGTAAAGCTTAAATCTGCAATTCAGAGAAGTCACTGTGGAGGCAGAAAGAGGCTTGCAAGGCTCCTGGGTGGTTCAGCACCTTGGACAGCTCAGGGATGACTGACAGGGGGTCTGTCCAGCTGGCTAAACAGGGAATTCTAGGAGTTGAAGTCTACCTGAATGGGGAATTCTCAATCGTCCAAGTTGTGGATGTCCCGAAGGTGCTGTCTTTCAAAAGGCAACTGGACTTTCTTGTTTGGCTTGAAGAAGTTTCGCTTCTCATCCAGGAAGCTTCGTCCAAGTGGCCTCAAGGACTCTCAGAAAGAATATTAACGGCCAGATGACTGCAAGGAATATAAACCCTTGCCTCTTCCACCGTTCGGTTGGAACGGAAGAAGCTTTTTGGATGAGAAGCGAAACGTCTTCAAAGAAAAAGCAAGAAAGCCCAGTCGCCTCTTGAGAGAACACCTATGGGATGTCCATCTGAGCGGGAGCACCAGGGTGGAGAGGTCAAAACCAGGTTATTTATTTGAAACATGTATACTGCTACCCGTCTTGAAACCACTGCAGCAGGATTAGACAGGGCTGCATCAAGCTGACTCACAGCAAGGTGAACAGGATGGCAGAGGCGCTTGGGAGGCTTGTGTGTATATGTGTGTGTGTGTGTGTGTGTGTGTGTGTTTGTCTGAGAAAAGCTGGCAAAGCCCAGCTGCCAAGAAGCCCTCTCTGCCTTGCTTGCCTGCAAGCAATTTCAGTTAGATTTGCTCCCTCCGCTTTGAAGTTTCCGGAGGGGGTGGAGGAGCAGAGGGAGAAGCCGGGACGACGGTGTGTGATTCAACCACGAAATGGATTTGGAAGAAGGGCTTTCCAGTCAGGATGTCTTGTCAGGGTCGAAGGCAACTTTCCAATGTCGTGCCGGCACCTTCCAGCTTCCAGAGTCACCTGGCTGGATTCAGCGGAGGTTGGAACCGGCCCATTGCCCGAAGAGGATTTCCCCCAAGGCAGACTTAATTGAACGGAAGGATGGGAAGATGGGACACTGCGGAACGGTTTGTCCAAGATCTACAGGGTAGAAATATTCTGCATCGGGGAGGAGGAACTGCCTGCTTTAGGGAAGCCAGAGGTCTGTATCTGCTAAAGATCTCCTCCCTCCCCGGCATTCTTGACTGAATGAAGTTCTCCCTGTCCATATTTCCCTGGGGGAGCAGCTCTCTTCTTGCAGACCCCTTCCTTGCCCTCGCTTATCTCCCTCCAGCTCTGTGCTTCTCCAATATGGGCCGTGAACTCTCATGACGACCAGCCTTTTCAAGGAATAAGCTAGATGAGAACGCGATACACAGGGAGTCACACGCGCACACACCCCGCTGCTGCTGATGAAAAGAGATGCAAAAAATTCTCGATCAGGAGAAAATGTCATGGTGGAAAGGATGTCAAGGACTCCCATCATCAACAGGGGAAGAGGGGAGGCTTAGAGAAAGAGAAAAAGGGTGGTGGAAAAAGGAGAATATGGGCCTTTTCATTTCAGCTACAGAAGGTGGCCTTTTCTTAGTGAATGGAGGAATCTATAGAGCACTTTTTCTTGAGCTTGTGAACTTTAAGATGGGAGACATCAACTCCCAGAAGTCTCCCTGTGAGTTGAAGTCCACATGAATGGGGAATTCTGGGACTTGAAATCTATCTGAATGGGAAATTCTAGGAGTTGAAGTCCACCTGAATGGGAAATTCTGGGAGTTGAAATCTATCTGATTGGGGAATTCTAGGAGTTGAAGTCCACCTGAATGGGGAATTCTGGGAGTTGAAGTCCACCTGAATGGGGAATTCTAGGAGTTGAAGTCCACCTGAATGGGAAATTCTGGGAGTTGAAATCTACCTGAATGGGGAATTCTAAGAATTGAAGTCCACCTGAATGGGGAATTCTGGGAGTTGAAGTCCACCTGAAAAGGGAATTCTAGGAGTTGGTCCACCTGAATGGGGAATTCTGGGAGTTGAAGTCCACCTGAATGGGGAATTCTGGGAGTTGAAATCCATCTGAATGGGGAATTCTAGGAGTTGAAGTCCACCTGAATGGGGAATTCTGGGAGTTGAAATCCATCTGAATGGGGAATTCTGGGAGTTGAAATCCACCTGAATGGGGAATTCTGGGAGTTGAAGTCCACCTGAAAAGGGAATTCTAGGAGTTGGTCCACCTGAATGGGGAATTCTGGGAGTTGAAGTCCACCTGAATGGGGAATTCTGGGAGTTGAAATCTACCTGAATGGGGAATTCTGGGAGTTGAAATCTACCTGAATGGGGAATTCTAAGAATCCACTGAATGGGGAATTTTAGGAGTTGAAGTCCACCTGAATGGGAAATTCTGGGAGTTGAAATCCATCTGAATGGGAAATTCTGGGAGTTGAAATCTACCTGAATGGGGAATTCTAAGAATTGAAGTCCACCTGAATGGGGAATTCTGGGAGTTGAAGTCCACCTGAATGGGAAATTCTGGGAGTTGAAATCTACCTGAATGGGGAATTCTAAGAATTGAAGTCCATCTGAATGGGGAATTCTGGGAGTTGAAGTCCACCTGAATGGGGAATTCTAGGAGTTGAAGTCCACCTGAATGGGGAATTCTGGGAGTTGAAATCCACCTGAATGGGGAATTCTGGGAGTTGAAGTCCACCTGAATGGGGAATTCTAGGAGTTGAAGTCCACCTGAATGGGAAATTCTGGGAGTTGAAATCTACCTGAATGGGGAATTCTAAGAACTGAAGTCCACCTGAATGGGGAATTCTGGGAGTTGAAGTCCACCTGAATGGAGAATTCTGGGAGTTGAAGTCCGCCCGTCTGAAAAGTTGAGAAGGTTGAGAAAGAAAGCCGCAGAGGGCCAGTGAGATGGACTTGAAGCTAAAACCCATTACATAAAACAGCCAGTTGTTAAGTCAATCTGGCTTCCCCATTGGCTTTACTTGTCAGAAGATCACCAAAGGGCAATCCCACGACCGCGGGATGATGCAACCATCATACGTGCGAGTCAGTTGCTAAGCGTCCAAATTTTGATCACGTGGCTATGAGGATGCTGTGATGGTCATGAATGGGAAAAACGGTCATTCGTCTCTCTTTTTCAGTGCCTGTCGTAACTTTGAACGGTCACTAAATGAACTGCGGTTAAGCCAAGGTCTCCCTGTGCAGGGGTTGTGTTTTTGTACCATGTGGGCCAAATGTGCAATCAGCTGATTTGGGTCTCAGAAGAGGGGCTTCCTTGGGGGGGTGGGATAGCAGTTGACTGACATTCTGAAGTTTACTAGGAGAAAAAACAGCAGGCGGGAACCGAAAGCTGGGAAGATTTCCTGACCGGAAGAGAAACGGAAACGGTCTGTTTAAAACAGAATGATTTCTCCTCAAAGTTTGTACCTCAAAGTTTGTACCAAAGTTTGTTTCCATGGCAGCTTCATGGCTTTCCACAAAGGGGTGGTGTGGCAGGTTGGGCTAGATGGCCTCTAAGACCCCATCCTACTAATCCGTTCTGTGACTTCAAGCGAGAAGCCCGACCGAGATGGGTAACTTTTTTGGGTGGGTGGGTGGGTGGGAAATGTCACCCTTTTAACCACATATCCCATCTCGGTGGGCTAGGCTGAGCTTTTTCCAAAGCAGAGCCTGCTATCCTCCTACCCTCATCCCTGTTCAGACCAAAGACCGAATCCTGACTGATGTTGTTTGTTGAACTGATGGGAAGGGGGGAAATTAAAAAAAAAAAAATCGTTGAACTGATGGGAGGGCGAAAACAGCTTCCCCCAGGGTGCAGAAGCCCCAAACAGGCCCATTTCCAGACTTCCGGAAGGCCCGTTTTTTGCCCTCCCAGAGCCTCCGCTTACCTGCATCCAAAATGGGCCACATGGAGACTCCTGGGAGGAGTGGCCGTGGCCAGCCGGTCGGTCCGTCAGTTCAACTACCGGTTCAGCGAACCAGTTGTAAGTTTAACACCCAGTTCGTTCAAACCGGACCGAACCGGCTGAATCCCACCCTTGCTTGAGGGGCAGAGAAAGACTTTGTGTGCAATTTCCAGCATCTCCAGAGAAGTGGGACCATTTAAAGAAAGACCTTTCTTGCCAGAGATGCTTCAGAAGGGGGTGAGACTGACTCAAAGACCCCCAAGCCCTCTGCCCCACTGAAAGACAATTTCCTAACCCCCCACATCCTAAGGCTCTCCTTCCAATTCATCCTTCCTCCTTCCGATTCTGCCCATCCTTCCTTGGCTCACAACCAAGTTGAGTTGAGTGAGCATCGGAGCTTCTGGAAAGCCTCAGGAGATGCCACCAAGAATGCCAGGGCAGCTGCCTGCTGTGCCCTATTGCCCTCCCTCCCCCCACCTGTGGCAGAAAGGCAGAGAGGGCCGGGTGGTTCCAACCTCCGCTGTTTGGGGGGGGGGGGAAAGAGAGAGAGAGAGACAGGAGATGACGGCAGTCACCGCTTTGTGGTCCCCTACCTGCCGGGTATCGTTCATTGATGGGCCAGTTGTCCACCTGCAGCGTTGCGTTGCCGCCGCTCCGGGTGAAACGCACCACGTGGTACTTGCCATCGTTCACCATGGCATTGCTCTCCTCGATCGTGATGTCGTCTGTGCCCACGTTGAAAATGACGCCCACAGTCCCCTGGTCCTACAGAGAGTGGAGGGTGGCGGGGAGGAAGAAGGGGCAGAGAGAGAGGGGGGAAAGGAAATTGGGTCAGGGGTCTCAAAAAGCAGGGAAATCTCCAGCCGGATTGCAGAAATTCTGGTATTTGCCCCCACAAAATAAAGGAATCCTCTAATATTACGACCAGCTTTGTGGGGTCTCCAGCAGTCATCACCTGAATATCAATTTATTCAATTTTAGAAGCTACTTCTTCTCCAAGAGCTCAAGGGTGTGAATAGAATAGAATAGGATAGGATAGAAATTAAAATAGAATATGAATTAAAATAGAATAGAGAATATAGAATGGAATGGAATAGCATAGCATAGAATAGGAATTAAAATAGAATAGAATGGAATAGAATAGGAATTAGAATAGGGATAAGAATAGAATAAGAATAAGGAATAGAATAGAATAGAACAGAACAGAACAGATCTTTATTGGCTGAGAGTTAAAATAAAGAATAAATATAGAGTAAAATTGAATAGAATATAGAATAAAATATAGAACAGAATAGAATTCATTATTGGCCAAGTGTGATCAGACACTTGTAAGGAATTTGTCTCCGGTATATAAGCTCATATAAACAGCAAGTAATAGTTCACAGGTTGTAAATCATAGTTATGAGCATTAAACGTAAGTTACAAACAACCATTGATAAATCGTGAAGAAACCAAATAGGAGAAGATAGTAGGAAAGATGAGAAGTCAGACAATGCTGTGGGACTTAGTTGTTCAGCAGAGTGATGGCATGCCTGGTTGTTTTGGAGTGCAATGCCCTGTAGCGCCATCCGGGGGGGGGGGAGGGGGAGGAGTTGAAACAATTTACGTTCAGGGTGAGAGGGGTCTGTAGATACTTTCTCAGCCCCCTTTCTGGCTCCTGTGGTATTCAGGTCGTCTGTCCCTCTCCTGTTTGGTTGCTGTGCCAAACCAGAGGGTTATTGACATCCATATAAATAAAAGCGAAATGCCACTCACACATCATCACAAAATCTCCAGAACCGTAAAGCTTACAAACTTGAAATCTGGCACGTAGGTTCCTCTTGGCTTCTAGGGGCTCACTAAGCAAGGATTTTTCATATATTATTATTAACATGCTCTGATGCTAAGGAGTTCTACTCCCGCTCCCCACCTGAAAAGAAATCTCTTCCAAATGCAAAACACAAGCAGAGGAGAAGAGTTGCAGTTTCAATTTTACTTTCACAGCACCCACCAGCTTTAGTACAGAACAGTTGAGCTAAGCCACGCCCAGGCTCCTTGCTGTCTCCTTGCTCACACAGCAAATACTGTTTCAGTTTCCAAACAGCCCTCAACTCTCTCACACACTGACAGGACGCTAGCCAGATGAATACCGATTGATGCTGGTAGGCAAAGGCAGAATTTTTCCCCTTATTTTCCTCCCAAAAAACTAAGCCCAACCACATAGTTTCATAGCGAAGCACAGGTATTGAGCTTATACATATATATATCAGCTCTGGGGTGATCTGAGCTTTCTCGGGAAGCAGGAAGAACATCCTTTGTTCCACCTTTTTAATGTGTGTGTGTGTGTGTGTGTTACAGCAGTGTACCCCTACTCCACAACAACAACTCTGGTAAAGGTACACTGGGCTGAGAAAGAGGCAAGAATTAGTCCAAAGTCATCGTGTGAATTTCCACAGCAACAAATGGGGTTGAATCCAGATTTCTCTAATTCTTTGTCCAGCTTTTACAACTTTCACAGGTAGTCCTCGGCTTAAGGACACAATTGAGCCCAGAATTTCTATTGCTAAGTGAAGCAGTGGTTAAGTGAGTTCTGCCCCATTTTGTAACCTTTTCGCCAGTTGTGAAGCGAATTCCTATAGTTGTTAAGCGAATCATGTGGTCATTAAGCGAATCCAGCTTGCCCCAGTGATTTTGCTTGTTGGGAGCCTTATGAAAGGAGATCACGTGACCCCAGGACATCGCAACAGTCATAAGTACATGCCAGTTGCCAAGTGTCTGAGTTTTGATCATGTGACCATGGGAATGGTATGACGTTTGTAAGTGTGAAAACTGGTCACAAATCAATTTTTCAGTGCTGTTGTAACTTTAAACAGTCACTAAATGAATGGTTGCAGGTCAAGGACCACCTGTATTTTTTTAAAAAAAATATTTATTTTTTTCCTAACGAAACAATCTTTATTCTTAAAGAAAAACAAAATTTTAAATTAAAAGTAAAAACGTAAAAACACAAACACACAGGAGGGGGGGGAAATTAACCTTTTCACATGTTGTGCTGTTAATCAGTCAGACTTTCATTCTGCATGAAGCCAAAGAAGTATTGTTAAGCATTTAGATTTCCATCTTTTCTCTTCTCTAGATATTAGCCAGATATCACTCCCGTCTTCTTGATATCTGTTGAACTGACAGTGCCCCAAATTTATGGGTTTCATGGCTGCAGTCTTCCTCCCAAATAATTATCTTTCCCGTTGAGATGGAAATGTCTATGCTCACCGTTTCCTTGGCAGCTGGAAGTGGGGAAAGCTGGTCTGAATCAGCCTGATGCACTGGGAATAACTGGGATGCGGCTAGGCCAGGATATTCAAAAGATAAAAAACAAACCAGCTTTGGATTCTTTGGCAAGGGGGCATCTGACAGCGCCAAAACAAAGCCCAGTGGCCCATCTTCTGGTGGCAAGCCATTCCACTGGTTAATTGTTCCTCACTGTTAGGACATACCTCCTTAATTCCAGGTTGCTTCTCTCCTTGGTTAGTAATGGAAGCCTTGTAATGGAAGCTGCTTTTATTCCTAACCCAACAATCCTGCCAATTTCTAACTGGAATACAGGTAGTCTTCGACTTATAACAGACTCATTTAGTGACCGTTCAAAAGTTGCAACAGCACCGAAAAAGTGACTCGTGATCGTTTTTCACACACCCGACTGTTGCAGCATCCCCGAGCTCACACACACACACACCAGCACAACACTACAACTGGCAATCTGCACAGGGCTGATAAGGCCAGCTCATGATCTCATCCATAAGCAGCTCCGGCAATTAAAAAGGGGGCAGCTGAATCTCCCTGCCTGGGGGTGTATTTTGAAGGATTAAAGCCCTTGTTCTTAAACGGGGCCTTTTCTTTTCTTGGCTGGACTTAAAAAGGCCAGGAGGTGCCAGAGCTACAGGAAGCAGCCGAAGTCTGGGACTCCGAGTCGAAAACGAAGAAAGCCGGCTTCTTGCATTGCCACACGGGCCCCAAATATTGGGGGGAGGGACCCTCCTGGGTCTGAAGGAAAAGGGATGGGAAGGGCAGCAGGAGCTACTCGCGTTCCGCCAATCGGAGCTCGCCAAGATGTTTTGAGAACGCTGAGGTGCTATGGGTAACTCACATACTTTCTCAGGGTGCGTGGCCTTGAGTCAGGCGGGTACAAATCGGCCTGAGCTTCTTTGGTCATTCATCACCTGTCATGCCCCTCTCCCCATTTCCTGTCATGTACACACAACCATCCTCCTTCTTCCCCCTCCAACCTTTGATGGCAGGGAATGGCAGGATCTAAGAAACTAATCCAGGAGAGAAGCAACCTGGAATTAAGGAGAAACTTCCTAACAGTGAGGACTGTTAACTAGTGGAACAGCTGGTCACCAGAAGTGTTAGAAGAATTAGAATAACAGAGGTCTTCTAGTCCTGACCCCTGCTCAAGCAGGAAACCCTATACTATTTCAGACTATCTAATCTATTCTTAAAACCTTCCAGTGTTGGAGCATTCACAACTTCTGGAGGAAAGTCGTTCCACTGATTCATTGTTGTAACAACTATCAGGAATTTTCTCCTTAGTTTTCAGTTGCTTCTCTCATTGATTAATTTCCATCCGATGCTTCTTGTCCTGCCCTCTGGTGCTTTGGAGAATAGCTTGACTCCCTCTTCTTTGTAGCAGCTCCTCAAATATTGGAAGATGCTCTCCTGTCTCCCCTGGTCCTTCTCTTCCCTAGACTAGCCAGGCCCGGTTCCTGCAACCGTTCTTCATATGTTTGAGCCTTCAGTCCCCTAATCATCCTGGTTGCTCTTCTCTGCACTCTTTCTAGAGTCTCAACCTCTTTTTTACAACGTGGTGACCAAAACTGGATGCTATATTCCAAGTGTGGCCTTACCAAGGCATTATAAAGTGGTATTAACACTTCACGTGACCTTGATTCTGTCCCTCTGTTTAAGACTTTTAAGTTGTGGATGCTTCATCATTGGAGGTTTCTAAGAAGGGACTGGACAGTCACTTGTCTGAAATAGTAGAGTATTCTCCTGCTTGAGCAGGGGGCTGGACTAGAAGACCTCCAAGGTCCCTTCCAGGCTCATTCATTCTATCTAACCTGACACACCGCTAAGTGCGACTAAGAAGGATATTTCTGCCATCAAAAAGCAAACTTTCTCCCTTTCTCTGCCCTGTTCCCGAAGCATCTGGAGCCCTCTGGAAAGGATCCCAATGGAATTCTTTAAGGAAGGCTGTTTCACTGCTGGAGGTGGACCGGAAGGTCAAGAGATCCTAGCGAAAGCTGGCAAGATCCAGGAGAGGATCCCTGTTCCTGCCCAGTCCTCGGAGCAGAGGGAGGAGGAGGGGGGGGCCTCCACCACATCACTTGCAGCAGAGGCTCCGCGTTAATCCACATCCTGGTGCAGCTGCTGACCGACACTGCGCCAACTTCATTCCATTTGCAACCGAGTGGTAATTAATCCCTCCTTGCAGCTGGCTGGCAAGTGGAGAGGGGGCACTTGGGAGGCTGATGCCTTTGGCAGGAGGGTAGATGTTGGCAGCCAGCTGGGTGCACCAGGCTGGAGGTACCAGGAGAGGAGGGGGGGGATTTTGTCCAACCAAGCCCTGGTTTCGCCGTCGCTCCTCTGCCCGAGGGCGATGATATCCGCTGCGCAAAGAGGTGGGTTGTAACGACAGAGCAGGTCCGAACAGGGTTGGGTTCAATGGGCTGGGGCAGAGTTAGCTTCAGCATTTGCACAGTGTAGAGGGAGTCCTCGACTTAAGACCACAAGGGAGCCCAAACGTTTCTGTTGCTAGGCGAGACGTTGCTGTTAAGGGACTTTTGCCCCGTTTTAGGACTTTTCTTCCCAGAACTGTCACATGAATCGCTGCGTTGTTAAGTTTGTCACCCAGTCATTAAATGAATCTAGCTTCCCCCCCCCCCCCCCGCTGACTTTGCTCATCAGAAGGTCGCAAAAGGGGATCACGTAACCCCAGAACGCTGCGGCTGTCGTAAATATGAGCCAGTGGCCAAACGCCTGCATTTTGGTCACGTGACCCTGGGGATGATGCAACGGTGGGGAAAACGATCCCTTTTTTGTAGGGATGCTGTAAGTTTGGTCACTAAATGAACTGTTTGTGATGACCCAAAGGGGCGTGGCCCAAAGGCAACACAGTCAGATAATCAGTAGGAGTCGCTTTAATTGCCCCAACTTTGTCCCCCAATGTCCTGGTTACCTTCTGGCTGGAGAAAAACTTCTCCCAGGAACAGCCTTTGGCTGCAGGGAATCAAGGCCAAAATGTGGTCAACACAAACTGTAACTATAAGTCCAATCAAGGCAAAATGAGGTCATTAGCCCGGCAGGGCAGGAGAAGGAATTCCAGACATGAAGGAAGGGCAGTAATTCAACCCTCCAGGAACACAGATAACTAAAGTCAACACAAGATAAACTCAAGTTTGCTCCCAGAAGCTGCCACACTCAGCATGCATCTCTTTTAAACTCTCGTTCCCAGGTGTGGCTAATGAAGGGAATCAGGGCCCTTTCCTTCCCCGTAAGCCACCCAACCCACATTGCTCCTTTCTCTGTTCCTCCCTGCGTGCCCTAGGATGAAGAGGGGGTGGGCCTGAGTCTTCCTCTCAACTCCTTCTCCCTTGTTCTACCTCTCTCCTGCTCTGCCCAGCCAGACTTTGCCCTTCCCCAGTTTCCTCCACAGCCAACAGAGCCACACTCCCCGTTCCCTGTCAGCTGTTCATCTTCCTCCTCGGATTCAGACTCCGACAGGGGCATGACACTGTTGTAAGTCGAGGATTAGCTGTGCTGCAGTCCCAAGATGGCGTGTTTTGAATGCAAAACGAAACCCACTTTTCACCCAGACAGCTGGCTCCTGTTCAAGTCACCGTTGAGTCACGTCTAATATTCCAGGGCATTTTCTTCCTTGCCCTGACTTCCCCCCCAGAGTTAGAACTCATATTTTTCATCGGTCCCGTAACTCAAGGCCAGCTCTTCCTTGTGAGCAATGGGGCTTCGGGGGGGAGGGGTGTTACAAAGAGCTCGAGAGGAGTTATGGGGTTTGCAGCACCCAGGGTCACAATTCAAGAAGCTGTCACCCTAAAGCAACAACCAGCACTGGGCAGAGGGGCTAAGTAGCCAGCCATGCCCTCAAATCAAGGGGTGAGTGGGCTTCCCCTTCCATGCACGCCTTGCTTTTATCCTGGGGCTGACGGCAGAAGACATTTTGAAATTTCCGTTGCAGATGCAAATCCATGCTTAACAGCAAGTTTAACCCAGATCCGGGTTTTTGATTGTTTGTTTGTTTGTTTCTAAGCTACAGTCGAACGCCAAGCAAGCGACAAGGATGCAGAACACGTGCAGAGGGCTGTTCCCACCCCAGTAAATTCAGCTTTAGTCATCTTCCTCATTCCTGGAGTCAAGATTCAGCCTCTCGCTTATTTCCCATGAGGAGAAATTCTCTTTCAGATTAGATTGAATGAGGAGTCGATTATCAAAACGGGTGCAAATACTCAGGGACTGTAATGCTGCGAATACATCTATAAATAAATAAATTTCTAAATAAATAAATAAATCTGTCTATATTAGATACATATAATACACACACATACACACCCCTACAAATCACGGCTTTTGCTGCCTAGGGCACCATGGTTCAGGGAATACCATGGGGATGCTGGGACTTGTAGTCCAGTCTGATATATTTCAACCTGGAATTAAGGAGAAGCTTCCTAACAGTGAGAACAAGTAACCAATGGAACGGCTTGCCTCCAGAAATTCTGGGTGCTCCATCGCTGGAGGCTTTTAGGAAGAGATTGGACAGGCTTTTGCTTGGGATGGTATATAGGGTCTCCTGCTTAAACAGGGGGATTGGACTAGAAGACCTCCAAGGTCCCTTCCAGCTCTGTTATTTTGTTAGTTCAGGAAAGATCCAATCTAGACCAACTTCCTAACAGTGGGAACAATTCACCAGTGGAACAGCTTGCCTTCAGGAGTTGTAAGGATCTCCATCACTGGAGGTTTTTAAGATAAGATTGGACGGCTGAAATGTTATAGGGTCTCCCTGCTTGATCAGTGGGTTGGACTAGATGATCTCCGGCTCTACTCTGATTGAATGGAATTTCCTTAACAAGGAATGACAGCCCATTTCACACTGAATACTAAAAAGGGGGGGGGGCAAAGGTTCTTACTGGGTCAGTGGAGGAACGCACAACGTTTTGTGCTTCACAGACTGCTTGGGTCAGCAACCAGAATTTTTCGGTGGCATTTAAAACTGCTGGAGTAGTCTTGATTGGCCCAGGGAAAAGATGCTCGGTTAATATCGGGCCTTTAGCCTTGGCCCCGGAATTGCTGTCTGCTGCAAATCCGACGAAAGCAAAGCAGAATCTCTATGCAGTGGCACCTAGGGGATGGGGGAAGGAGATGTGTGTGTGTTTCTATGATTTTTGTGTGTGCGCGTGTGCAGGGCATTATTAAAGGATTATTATGCTAAGCAGTGATTAATGCCACAAGGTGGGAACAGCTGGCTTGCTGTGTGGTTGTGTTCTTTATTAGAGCTATGCATGTAATTATTGCATTAAACCTGGATTATTTCAGCCTTGGGAACGTATGGGCTTTATTAGCGCTGCCCCCTGCAGGTCAAGGAGAGGGTGGTTGCAGAGGGGACCCTGCCACCGTCAGGAGGCCGAGTGACCAGTTTGCAGTTGCTGCCCCTGCAGTTAGAGAAGAGGCTGGACCACTGTTTACAGGTGGTCCTCGACTTACAACCACAATGGAGCCCAAAATTTATGTTGTTAAGCGAGACATTTGCTAAGTGAGTTTTGCTCTGTTATACGACCTTCCCCGGCCACATTTGTTAAGCGAATCGCTGCGGTTATTAAGTGAGGAACACGGTTGTAAAGTGAATCCAGCTTCCCCATGATCTTTGTTTGTCCAAAGGCCGCAAAAGGGGATCACGTGATCTTCCGGGACACGGCAACCGTCATAAATATGAATCTGTGGCCAAGTGTCTGAATTTAGATCACATGACCAAGGGGATGCTACGACTGTCGTAAGTGTGAAAAACGGTCCTAAGTCACGTTTTTTCAGTGTCGTCGTAGCTTCAAACGGTCACTAAATATTATAGAATTTAGCTGGAAGGGATCTTGGAGGTCTTCTAGTCCAACCCCCTGCTCAAGTAGGAGACCCTGTACCAGAGGTCTCCAAACTTGGCAACTTTAAGACTTGTGGACTTCAACTCCCAGAATTCTCCAGCCAGCATAGCTGGTAGTCCTTCTGTGCATGGTCCTCCAAGAAAAAGAGTTGGAAGAAAGAGAGGCTAGAGAGAGAGAGAGAGAGAGAGAGAGTGGGGGGGGGGGTGGCTGGCTGGAGAATTTTGGGAGTTGAAGTCCACAAATCTTAAAGTTGCCAAGTCTGGGGACCTCTGCCCTTCACCATTCCAGACAAATGGCTGTTCAGTCTCTTCTTAAAAACCTCCAGTGATGGGGCAACCACAGCTTCTGGTGGCCAGCTGTTCCACCGGTTAATTGTTCTAATTATCAGGAAATTAGAATATAGAATTAGAACATAGAATAAAAGTGTTGTAAGGGAACTTGGAGGTCTTCTAGTCCAGCCCCCCCTGCTCAAGCAGGAGAACCTATACAATCTCAGACAAGTGACCGTCCAGTATCTTCTTAAAAACCTCCAGTGATGAAGCACCCACAAGCTGTCCCACTGGTTAATTATCCTCACAGTTAGGAAGTTTCTCCTTAATTCCAGGTCGTTTCTCTCTTTGATTAGTTAAATCAACTGAATTAAATGAAATGTTGTAAGCCGAGGACTAACTGTACAGGTAATTGAAGAGACTTTACCAAAAAAAACAACAACTCTGAAAGGAAATGCCATTTCTAATCAGTTTAAAAGAATATCTAAGGAGGGAGTCTGGCTTCAGGTGAACTTCCTAATAGTGAGAACAATTAATCAGTGGAACGACTTCCCTCCAGAAGTTGTGGCTGCTCCATCACTGGAGGCTTTTAAGAAGAGATTGGACAATCGTTTGTCTAAAATGGTATAGGGTTTCCTGTTTGAGTAGGGGGTTGGACTAGAAGACCTCCAAGGTCCTTTCCAATTCTGTTATTCTGTTATATATACTTTGCAAGTCGTTCCAGATTATGCTGCCAAGCTTGCAAGCAATTTTCTAGGTGTTCCCATCTTAAATGGCAGTGTCCAAGTAAGCTTTTATATTCCAACGGAAAACCTCTGAAGGAACCGGGAAAAATATCCAACAATCTTTAACAGCGAACCTTGTGGTTGGTCTATTGTCCACATTTCCGAAAGCGTATAAATCAATGAGAGATGAGAAATGGATTCAATTGCTGTTTTGACCTGTCAAGCTTGCTCTGGCAAGAGGAAAAAAGGGGAAATTAAAGTACTTTTAATATTTAATTTTTATTTTAAAGTGTAGGGAAATTGCTCCGGCTGCAAAGCTGACACAGTAACAAAGAGCTTCAAATATATATGCTTTAAAAAAAACCTCTAACTGAATGAAGCTTTTAGTCAAACAGGGATATTGTTTATTAGCTACATTAACTCATTTTTCTAAAAAAAATGGCTCCCAACCTAAGAGAAGGTTAGAAAAATGTGATGTGAAGGAACTCAAGGCTCTGTCCTCATGTCTCTCGCCAAGCTCACTCAGTCTTCAAAAACAGAACAGAAAGGGACTAAATTGGCAAAAGAAAAATTAAGTTTGAAAATGGACTGGATTGCAGAGGAGCGGGAGAGCATAACCCCATCTCTATGGGGCCAGCATCTGCCCCATTTTAATCCCCCCTTCTTGATCATGTGGTCCCCAAATGGGACTAATGCCACCTTGTTCCATACTTCACCCGCGCACCCACGCATCACAAGGGGAGAACAAGCAGAGATCCACAGTTCCAATATGGATCCATCTGATTTGTCTCAGTCTTCCAGGTCATGGTTGCTCCAAAGGTGCTTTTTTTTTCAGGAGGCAACTGGACTTTATAGTCTATTTCTTTTGAAAAAACTCACAGACAAACCTCCAAGTGGCCTCAACGACCCTCTAAAAGGATGCAAAGGACCAAGCTGCCTGCAAGGAGTATCAATCCTTCCATTCCCTACCATCCAAGTCAGAGCTGAAGAAGCTTGGAACATTGACCTGATTAATCCCTGGAGACACACCAGCACTCATCCCAAACACAACACCGTACAGTTAGTCGTCCACTCACAACAGTTCATTTAGGGATGGTTCTAAGTTACAATGACACTGGAAAAATAGCCTCCCCATGGTCATGTGATCAAAATTTGGACACTGGGCAACTGACTCCTATTGATGACAGTCGCCCAGGGATCCTCTTTTGTGACCTTCTGACAAGCAAAGTTAATGGGGAAAATGTGTGACTCGCTTAACGACTGCAGTGATTCTTTTAACAAATGTGGCAAAAAAAATGATAATAATATGGGCGAAAACAACAAATGTCTCGCTTAGTAACAGAAATTTTGGGATCAGTTGTGGCCAGAAGTCGAGGACTACCTGTATTTTTCCGCCTGGAAGAAAGTATGGTCATCTTTTGTGGCCGTAACTGGTAAGGGCTGAAAGGTTGATATCTGCCTTGCTGCCTGTACTCACTTTCCTCTTTCAGATAATGGATGGAAACAGATCAAGGAGAGATTCAACTTGGAAATAAGGAGAAATTTCTTGACAGTGAGAACGATCAACCCGTGGAACAGAAGTTGCCTTCAGAAGTTGTGGGAGCTTCGTCACTGGGGGCTTTCAAGAAGAGTTTGGATTGCCATCTGTCAGAAATGGTGTAGGGTCTCCTGCTTGGGCAGGGGGTTGGACTAGATGACCTACAAGACCCCTTCCAAATCTATCTCAAAAAAAAGGCACTCTGGGCAATAAAGTTGGATATGGATTCTGCCAAGGCTTTATATTTAGATCTCAGATAAATTCATAGACACACTTCCAATTCTCATTTGGGTTTCTTCGGTTGCTTTTGGCAATAGTTTATTTTTTGCAAATTCTTGGTCTTCAGTTGAGATTCCCAATTTTGCTGGGTGAGATTGCCAATTCTGCTGGTTCTATGCACTTTTTAATACAGGTAGTCCTTGACTTACAACCACAACTAGCCCCAAATTTGTGTTGTTAAGTGAAACATTTGTTAAGTGAGTTTTGCCCGATTTTACAACAATTGACTCCCCCCAAAATATTTATGTTGCTAAGCAAGACAATGGCTAAGCAAGTTTTGCCTCATTTTACAAACTTTCTTGCCAGAGTTGTTAAGTGAATCATTACAATTGTTAAGCTAGTAACATGGTTGTTAAGCAAATCTGGCTTCCCCATTGAGTTTGCTTGTCAGAAAGTTGCAAAAGGGGATCAAATGACCCCAGGACACGGCAACTGTTGTAAACACGAATTGAATTTTTATCATGGTATGAAATGAGCCGCAGTGGCGCAGTGGTTAGAATGCAGAACTGCAGGCTACTTCTGCTGACTGCCAGCTGACTGCAATTTTTTGGCAGTTCGAATCTCACCAGGCTCAAGGTTGACTCAGACTTCCATCTTTCAAAGGTCAGTAAAATGAGGACCCAGATTGTTGGGATCAATAGGCTGACTCTGTAAACCGCTTAGAGACACTGTGAAGCGGGATATAAGTCTAAGGGCTTTTGCTGTTGCTATCACATGACCATGGGAATGCTGCAAAGTGTGAAAAAGGGTCATATAAAGCACTTTTTTCAGTGCCATTGTAACTTCAAACAGTCACTAAACGAACCTGTAACTACACACCTCTTTTAACACCTTATCATATCATCCTTGGGCAATTTTGCTGGCAGGAGTCCAAATCCAGGTCATTTAGGGAAGGATAGCAGATCAAGATTGGAGAGAGATGATGGGAGGCGTTTGTGCACACGTGTGTGTGCTATTTAAAAGGATGGGAAGACACACACACCCAAAGATGCATTCACACAACACGCTAAGTGTGGTTAGTTTGGACCCAATGTTAAATTCAGCCCCTCGGTTTTCCTCCGTTGCATCAAACTCAAGAAAACAGATCAACTCAGGCAGCAAGCCAAGCTGCTGTGTGAATCCAAAAAGAACTTTCCCACAATTGGGGACAATGCGTTGGTTGGGGATGATGGGAGATGTAGTCTCCCATATCAGCTGGAAGGATGCCCTAACCTAAAATTCAGAGCGGGCCGTCTTTTTACGGCTGTGCTCTTTACAGAGTAGTGAAAATATAGCTCTTCCTAAGAGGTACGTCTGGCTGGTTGGTTCATTTGAGAGAGATTTATGTCATTCACTCTGTCTGGACATTAAAAAAAATAAAATAAGAAGGGGAATTGGAGGAGAGGAGAAAATGAATTGATGAGGCTGAAAGCAAGGCATCTCCAAGATGGAGAAGGATGGAAGCTCAGTCCCACCATAAATCTTGCAAATTCCTGCCTGAGCCAGCGAGTAAGACTGAAACCCCAACGGGGCTACGTATCTGGGCTACAAAATTCCCTGGGGGTGGGAGAGCCACAAAGAAATATGTTCTTTCTCTATCCCAGTGTTTCTCAACCTTGGCAACTTTAAGATGGGTGGACTTCAAAATCCATAATTCCCCAGCTATCTCCATGCAATAGTTCCCAGCCAGGGCAAGTTTGAGAAATGTGGACTTCAACTCCCAGAATTCTTAGCAATGGCCTTGTTGGCTAGGGAATTCTGGGAGTTGAAGTCCACATGTCTTAAAAATAGAGACTCTTGATTTGATTGGATTCAACATGGCGGCTCAGCAACCAAGATGGCTGCCGACGGATTTAGCTCTGCCAACGTGGTTCAATTTGCAGAAATAGCCATGTGGTCTTTGCTTTGAAAACTGAGCTGGACCCCATACAGATGTGGTTTCCCTGCCTAATTTCTATATCCTCTAAACTTAAGTTGAAAAGCGCTTTTTAAAAATTGACCAAGCTGCTTCCAGCCTTTGTTTTTCTGAGGGGGGGGCGGAAAGGAAAGCGACGTGGCCATTTGAGCTTCCAATGAAACCTCTCAAACACGGCATGCAAAATGGCTGCCATCACCACCTCAGGGCAGCCAGGCAGGAAAATGGCTCCTTTTTTTTCTTTTTCTTTTGACAAAGCTGCCTTCATGCCAAGAAAATACCAGAAAACAGAGCGGTGGAGGGTGCCAAGAAATGTCTAATAGCAACACAGTCAGAAAAATGGACGCTTCCTGTTTGACGATATAGCGGCTTTGTTTTCTGGCGGGCATCACCTGCGCTCCATAAAACCCCAAAATGGCTCCAGTCCCTTCTAAGCCCAACTCCATAGGCTCCACTGAGGTTTTTTTTTTCTGGCATGTCCACTGCAAGATGCCAGGCAGTGCTCTTAATAACTTCCCAAAATAAATAGCTTTATTTTATTTTTTATTCCCCCCCCCCCTCCTTGGGACCCGCTTTTTCATTCCGAGATGCTTCTGCATCCAGAGATCTTGTTGCTTTGCTTAAAAGGCTGCCAGCCTCTTTGGCAGCCATTTGTGTGGAGCCATTTACGTGCAGTCATCTATATTCCTCAAGGCCTCGCAAGCACTTTGGGTCACGTCGTTTTAATGCTCGCCGAGGGAAAAGGGGAGCTGAGATTTTGGCTGAGTCGGAGACCAAACGCCTTTCTTAGTTTGCCATTTCCTCCACACCACCCTGTTCTGTTTCTAGACTGCCTTCACACAACCAACCTAACTGGGCCTGGCTAGACTAGTGACTAGAAGGACCAGGGGAGACAGGAGAGCAATCTTCCAATATTTGAGGGGCTGCCACAGAAAGGAAAGGAGTCAAGCTATTCTCCAAGGCACCTGAAGGCTAGACAAGAATAATGGATAGAAACTGATCAATTCAACCTGGAAATAAAGAGAAATTTCCTGACAGGGAGAACAATCAACCAGTGGAACAAAAGTTGCCTTCGGAAGTTGTGGGAACTTCATATCTGGAGGCTTTGAAGAAGAGACTGGACTCTTGTAGGTCATCTAGTCCAACCCCCCCTGCCCTGCCCAAGCAGGAGACTCTACATCATTTCTGACAGATGGCAATCCAGTCTCTTCTTGAAAACCTCCAGAGATGAAGCTCCCACAACTTCTAAATGCAACTTCTGTTCCATGGGTTGATTGTTCGCATTGTCAGAAAATTCCTCCTTATTTCCAGGTTAAATCTCTCCTTGGTCAATTTCCATCCATTATTACTTGTCTGGTGTTCGAGTGCCTTGGAAAATAACTTGACCCCTTCCTCCACTCTGTGGCAGCTCCTCAAATATTGGAAGACTGCTCTCATATCTCCCCTGGTCCTTCTCTTCCTTCTTCTTGCCCCTGGCCGAAGGCCTCTTCCCCTCCATTCCTGAGCTGCCCTTAGTATTAAATTCCTGGCTCCAAAGAAGCAGATAATCTATTTATTTACTTCTCATGTTTGTAGACCAGCTGCATCAGGATTAACTCCCAACCCTCTAACACTATTAAAGCAGCATAAAAACATCCAATCCTCACCAGTGAAACCACTGTATTAAAAAAAGAAAAAAAGCAGCAGAATAAATAGTCAATCAGCTCTAAGTGACTGCAGAAAAAGAAGGAAAGAAAAGGAATGGACCAGGGGAGGGTTGGGGAATCACACTAAGAATTCGTCCCTGAAGGCGACAGAAGCGTTGTGGCTTAATGTGAACAAGCGAATTAATTAATGTGAATTAATATCGGCGTCCAAAACTCAAGAAGGAAAGGCCTGGGGTTTACAGACGCTTAGATTTCTGGGTTGGCGGGATGCATTCAATAATCAACTAATCAAACCGAGGCTTGAATATGGAACAGTCAAACCAGGGTTGACGGCCTCAATTTGCCTCGTGGGCCTGGATTTACCTAACATGCTAACTGAGTTGCAGAATTCAGTGCCTTCTGGATTTTGCCAGCAACCAGCAATTCAGGCTGGATTTGGTGAATCCTAAGCAACCCCCAAGACTTGAATAGCAATAACACTTAGACTTATACAGCCTCTTGCCCCCAACAACCTGGGTCCTCATTTTGACCTCGGAGGGACGGAAGGCTGAGTCAACCTTGAACCTGGGGAGAATCGAACTGCCAAATTGCAGTCAGCAGAAGTAGCTTGCAATACTGCGCTCTAACTACTGCGCTACCGTGGCTCATAACCCTAAACCAGGTAAAGCCTAACCAACACATCCCAATGCAGCCAATAGGTCTGTCACTGATTTGGTGCACAAGCGAAATGGAGATCCAGGCTCCAAAGAGGGGGGCAGGCCCTGGTGTTGGCGGTAGCAGGTGAGCTGTTGGGGAGCAACCATCCCAGATGGCTCACGGCGGGAGGGGGGAATAACCTGGAATCATTATGTAAGCACAAGAGGACCAGGTTAACCCCACCTCATCCCCAATGCCTTTGAGCCTTATCTAGTCTTTCCCAGCCAAAAGCTGCCAATTTTGGGAAGATTCCTGCAAAACAGGCGCACGACAATAAAGTAGCTAGTTTGAATTCTACACAGGTGTGGGTTTGAGGGCTCCCCTGCCATCCCACGCTCGGGGGCAGGCATTCGTGGGAACGGAAGCTATTGTCTGGCGCCGACTTCTGCAGCCTGCTCCACCTATTCCGACAACTTCGCCCACCAATCTCGGTTACCTGGCAACGGGACAGGATCAATCGCTCGGCAACGTTGCTCCATCCACCTGTCAGGCTACATCAAGACTTCATTGCTCAGCCTGGGCTGCCAGAGCGCCACCAACCCCCTGCCCCCAGGGACAGAGATATATTAGAGGGACAAACTGGCAGGGGCCAGGACCAATAGTAAAGGGTGTACACCGGGCACAGGAGCATACGCACAACTCTCTGGTGCCCGGAATGGTCCTAAAAACGGGCTCAGGAGGGACAAAGCTCCTGGAAAAATGCAATTCTCCCAAACAGCTGCATCAGAGACAGAGAGCCAAAAAGCAGCGGAAAGCATTTTTTCGGGGTGGGAGGGAAGCAGGTGGGGGCAAGGAAAATGGCTCCTCTATTATCCCGAAGGAGACGGGGACAAGGATGAGTAATCCTCGGTGCTTAATCCAAGCCACACGGCTTTGGGCGGTACAATGCCACTTCCACTCAAGGCACAGAGGGAAAAACGAAGACAACCACACCCAAGTTTTAACCCCAGCGCTTCTCTGCTTCAAGCTGCAATACGAGAAGGAAGGCTCAAACCCGAGTGGCTTGGAGCACGTGCAGAGTGCTTTGCGCTATACTTTGGAATTTTCGGGGAATTAATGTTGCTGCCCCAATTCATCAGTGATTTTAAACTGCTAGTATGGAAAGCGGGGCTCCTCAGTGGGTTAAACCTGGAAGGAATCCTACCAAAATTCTGGGGTAGATCTACATACAGAGAAGAGCAACTGGAGACTAAAACATATGAGGAATGGCTGCAGGAAATGGGCATGGCTTTCAAGTAGCTGCACTTTTTTCTGGGCTGGCACAATAGTCAAATTCATGTTTGAAGTTAGGGAACAACAGAATGTCCTTATCTGTTCAATGGTCCCTTTTCTTCTTCCAGTTTGAAGCACAGAACATCCTTCCAGGATTGTGCTCTCTCTCTCTCTCATCTATCTATCTATCTATCTATCTATCTATCTATCTATCTATCTATCTTGAAAATCTATCTATCTATCTATCTTGAAAATCTATCTATCTATCTATCTATCTATCTATCTATCTATCTATCTATCTATCTATCTATCTATCTATCTATCTATCTTGAAAATCAATCAATCTATCTATCTATCTATCTATCTATCTATCTATCTATCTATCTATCTATCTATCTATCTATCTTGAAAATCTATCTATCTATCTATCTATCTATCTATCTATCTATCTATCTATCTATCTATCTATCTATCTATCTATCTATCTATCTATCTATCTATCTATCTATCTATCTATCTATCTATCTCTATCATCTATCTATCTCTCTCTCTCTCTCTCTCTCTATCTATCTATCTATCTATCTATCTATCTCTATCATCTATCTCTCTATCTCTCTATCTATCTATCATCTATCTAGTTTGCTGCCCATCTCATTTTCAAGCGACTTTTATCATCATCACCATTAGAGTTGGAAGGGACCTTGGAGGTCATCTAGTCCAACCCCCTGCTTGAGCAGGAGAGTCTATACTACTCCAGCCAAATGGCTGCACAGTCTCTTCTTGAAAACCTCCAGCCCCCACAACTTCTGGTGACTGGTTAATTGTTCTCACTATTAGGAAAGTTCTCCTTAATTCCAGGTTGCTTCTCTCCTTGATTTGTTTCCACCCCTTGTTTCTCGTCCTGCCTTCTGGTGCTTTGGAGAATAGGTTGAGGCCCTTGTCCTTGTGGCAGCCCATCAAATATTGGAACATTGCTATCCTATCTCCCCCAATCCTTCTCTTTGTTAGGCTAGAGTCTCAACATCTTTTTTGTATCATGGCAACCAAAACTGGATGCAGTTTTCCAAGGGTGGCCTTATTACCAAGGCCTTATAAAGCGATATTAACACTTCATGTGATCTTGATTCTATCCCTCTGTTGATGCAGCCTAGGATCACGATGGCTTTTCGGGACGGCTGCAGCACTCCAAAAATGCCAACGCAGTGCAATTGCCTGCCACCTATGACAATTTCACCACTTCCCTCCTTTAAAAGAAACCTCAGACAAACCTCATCCGACTGGATGAGCACCGACAGGGAGAAAATCCAGCTTATTTTTAGGGGAGTGCTATATATAACAAACCATTAGCAAAAATTCTGGTGGCCACACATTCAGGGCGGGGCCCAGCTTCAGATCTCAGTCTTCGCTCTGAGCAAATCTCAGAGTCCCTAATCGTAAGGGGGAAGGGGGAGGGAAAAAAGGGGGGGAGGAATGGTTGGGGTGGGAGGGGAGGAGAAACACTCTCTCCCCACCCCCACCCCCCAGAAATCTTACTGCTGTGGCTTCCAGGGGCAGCTTTTGTACGCACACCCCCAGTTTGGAAAAAATAAGAGGAACAGTTAATTAGAAGCTAATGAGTCTAAATCTGCGTGTGAAGCAGACAGCTTATTACTGGAAGCTTTAATTACAGTTTTACTAGAGAGAAACCAGAACAAAATTATACTGCCATAGAGGGCAAAAACGCCCTGCAAAGGTCCTTTGACTTAAAAAGTTGAGCCCCCGCCCCCACTTCCCAATAACTAAGAAACTTGGAAGGCCCTGAAACAGTGGGGTATCACAAGAGGTCCAATTTTTGAGCCCCAAAGACCCAGGAGCCCCCAAATTAGAAGACCTTGGCTCTCTCAGCCCTAACCTGTTCCTTGGAATCTGAAGCGCAAGAGAAAGTTATTTCCCAAGGCTGTTTTTTCATAAAGGAGGCAGAAGAGAGAATAACAGAACCACACAGATGGAAGGGAACTTGGAGATCTTCTAGTCCAGCCCCATGCTCAAAGAAGGAGACGTATATAATTCGAGTCAGATGGCTGTCCAGCCTCTTTTTAAATACCTCCAGTGATGAAACACCCACAAATTCTGGAGGCAAGCAGTTCCACTGGTTCATTGTTCTAATTATCAGGAAATTAGAATATAGAATAATAGTGTTCAAAAGGACTTTGGAGGTCTTCTAATCCAGCCCCTGTTCAAGCAGGAGACCCTATACCAATTCAGACAAGTGGCTGTCCAGTCCTTTCTTACACAAGCCTCCAGTGATGGAGTACCCACAACTTCTGGTGGCAAGCAGTTCCATTGGTTGATTGTCCTCACTGTCAGGAAATTTCTCCTTAATTCCAGGTTGCTTCTCTCCCAGATTAGTTTCCATCCATTGCTTCTTGTCCTGCCTTCTGGTGCTTTGGAGAATAGCTTGACCCCCTTCCTCTTCTTTGGGGCAGCCCATTAGAACAAAACTCATTTTATGAAGCAGTGGAAGCAAAAATAGTTCAGGCGTAAATGAGAAGTATAGTGAAAGTGTGGGCGTAAACTACATTTAGCTATGTTGTCTTTGCTAATGCTCGTACCTTTCATTTTTTAAAATTTAATTAAGCTCATCCTTCCCAAGACAAGGCCCTGGAGGCCAAACACTTTGCTGTACCAGCTCTGGAGTCGGACTGTCTAGATAGTTTTCTATTTACAATCCTAACTGAGCCAGAATAATGGTTGTGTCAGTCATTAAGCGGGTCACCACGGTGATTGTGCCTGATTTTATAACCTTGAAGCAAACGTGGCGGCCATTCATAGCAATAGCACTTAAGACTTCTATACCACTTCACAATGCTTTCCAGCCCTCTCTAAGCGGTTTACAGAGTCAGCCTCTGGCCCCCAACAATCTGCGTCCTCATTTTGCTGACCTCGGAAGGGGGAAAGGCTGAGTCAACCTTGAGCCAGTCAGGATTGAACTGCGGGCAGTTGGCAGAGTCATCCTGCAATTCTGCCTTCTAATCACTGCACCACCACAGAAGGAAGGAAGGAAGGAAGGAAGGAAGGAAGGAAGGAAGGAAGGAAGGAAGGAAGGAAGGAAGGAAGGAAGGAAGGAAGGAAGGAAGGAAATGAGGGAAAGAAAGAAGGAAGGAAGAGATAGATGGATGGATGGATGGATGGATGGAAGGCAAGAAGGAAGGAAGGAAAATAGCAATAGCACTTCAACTTATATACCGCTTCACAGTATTTTACATCCCTTTCTAAGCAGTTTACAGAGTCAGCCTCTGGCCCCCAACCATCGGGGTTCTCATTTCACCCACCTCAGAAGGACGGAAGGCTGAATCAATCTTTAGCTGGTCAGGATCGAATTCCTGGCACTGGAAAGAGTCAGCCTGCAATGCTGAATTCTAACCACTACGAAGGAGGGAGCGAAGGAAAATAGCAATAACTCTTAGACTTATATACCACTTCACAGTGCCTTTAAAGCCCTCTCTAAGCAGTTTGCAGCATCAGCCTCTTGCCCTCAACAATCTGGCTCTTCATTTTACCAACCTTTGAAAGACGGGAGGCTGAGTCAACCTTGAGCCGGTCAGCATCGAACTGCTCGCAACTGGCAGAATTAGCTAGCAGTGCTGCATTCTGACCACTGCGCCACCACAGCTCTTGTTTGCAATGGTTGTTTACAAAAGTTGTAAATTGTGCTCACGTGACCGTGGGGAGACTGCAAAGAGCCATAATGCAGGTTGGTGGTCAAGCATCCAAAATGCAATCGTGTGACCGCAGCCTTCCCCCGACAACCTCCCACAAGCCCCCCCCCCCCCCCCCTCAGCCATCAAAACTTTGAATCTGGATCATGAAGCAGCTGTCATGGATCCATTCCTGGACCCCTCCCCAGATGCAAGTTCAGAGGAGGGGGGTGAGTTTGAGTTTGCAGAGGAAAGTGTAGAACAGGGGGTCTTCAAACTTTAAGACTTATGGATTTCCAACTCCCAGAATTCCTCCTCCAGTCATGTTAACTCAGGAATTCTGGGAATTGAAGTCCACAAGTCTTAAAGTTGTCAAGGTTGAAGACCCTTGGTGTAGAACCAAGGATCAGCTCAGGATCGGGGCTCGGAGAGTGCTAGTCTGACGGACCAGCCTTGGCTCAGTCCATCGGAGGAGGGTCCCAGGCTGAGGTGGACAGAGGCAAGCCACAGCTGCAGCAAGCTGGCCAGGAGGCTTCAGGCCAATACTGGGAGCATCTGCCACCTGTTAACAATGAGGAGGAAGTGGAGTCCACGCCTCCTCCCGATCCAAGGACACATAGAGCAGAGAGGAGGCAGGCATAACGCTGGTCAGCTAGATAACTCATGAGGAGGCAACCTCACCTCTTGTGAAGGGCTGCACCAGCGTTGCCTACTTAACCCTGCCCTGAGCCCTGGAGTGTTGCTGGAGCAACAGGCCCAATTCTGAGCCTTGTGTGCTTCTGCCGTGTATCCTGGCTTGTTCAAGTCCTGGGCAGCTTTCCTGGACTTCTTGTGTACCCAATGACTTTCGCCGTACTAAGCCTGGAATCCTGACCTGTGCAACAGGGGTGTTTTCTGAGGGCCTGTTTGGGGGATTTGAATAAACTTCTGTAGAACTTTTGCCATGTGTCTATGGAGATTCTCAGTCCTCCAGGTCATGGTTGCACCAAAGGTGCTTTTAAAAAGGCAACTGGACTTCCTTGTTTTTCTTTGAAGGCGTTTCGCTTCTCATCCAAGGAGCTTGTTCAGCTCTGAGTGGATGGTGGGGAAAGGAAGGATTGATATTCCTTGCGGACAGCTGGTCATTTGCATCCTTTTAGAGAGTAGTTGAGGTCACTTGGAGGCTTTTCTCTGTCCTCAGGGTCAACACACTAGACATGCAGACTTCAAAGCCAAGAATACACTACGACAGAAGTTTTATCCACCCCAGGGATAAAACACCCAGGCACCATCAGAGCAACGTGGTATATGCAGTACAACGCAGTGAGCCACGTGCAGATCTGTCCATTGGGGAAATAAAACCACCACTTCACAAACGCATGGCACAACATAGGAGAACAAACCCATCCAGGGACTAGATTCAGCAGCCCATCTGCATTTGAAAGGCAGAGTGCATTCTTTGGAAGACAGCAAAGTCCACATTTTGGACAGAGAGGGCCGCTGGTTGGAAAGAGAGGGTCAAAGAGGCCATCTATGTCCAAATTGAACGGCCCTCTCTCAACAGGGAGGGATACAGCCACATCTATTTCCAAGCTACAACACAACCCTTTCAGCAGTTCCAAGAAGGCTCCATACCCTTTTATACCACTTGGGTGACCCTGATGAAAAGACTGCAAATAACCAACTGTCTGCAAGAAGTATCAATGAAGAAGATTCTTGGATGAGAAGCGAAACGTCTTCAAAGAAAAACCAGAAAGCCCTGTTGCCTCTTGGAAAAGCACTTTTGGAACAACTCTTGCCATACGTGCATGTCCGTGTGGGCAGCGGGGCAGCGCAGTAGCCCCGGGGAGGTCCCGTCGTAACTTGACTGGTCGGAAGTCAAGGACTGCTTGTCGTTCCTCTGCTAGAGGTCGAGGTGTTCTGGTGATTCTGGAGAGAGACAGTCTCCCTCCGATTCCCCCTTAAGCGGTGGAGTGTGGAGTTGTGGCACTGCAAAACGATGGAAAGGACCAAGCAACTGGTTCAGTGGTGGGATTCAAAAAAATGTACTACTGGTTCTGGGGCGTGGCTTTATTTGGTCATGTGACTGGGTGGGCGATTGGTTTTATTTAAGCTGGATTCCGCCCCCCAACACACACTTTTTTCTGCTTAATGGTGAAAAACTAATCTGCTGAGCTTGGGTGCGACTCGCTACATGCAAATGTGGGATGTGTGTTTGTGCCCAAATGAGAAACAAACCAGTGTGCTGTGCAAGTCAACCATTTACGTTTAAGACTGGACACGCCACCTGTCTGAAATGGTCTCCTGCTTGACCAGGGGGTTGGACTAGAAGACCTCCAAGGTCCCTTCAGACTTGGTCACTCTTGTTAGGGAACCACATCATGAACGGTGAAGGGATCTAAATGTGTTTACATTAACAAAGAGAAGGACTGGGTGACAAGACGGATGTCTTCCGATATATGAGGGGCTGCCACAAAGAAAAGGGGGTCTCTTTATTCTCCAAAGCCCCTGAGGGGAGCCAGTTAAATTCAATTAATAGGTGTATTCCTGACCGAAGCAGAAGCCAGATGAAGGACTGGAAAAACTTTGAACCTGCCTATAGCACATGGGGGCCTTGAGGTCTAAAAAAGGCTAATACAATCCTTGGTTGTATAAACAGAGGCATAGAATCAAAATTATGTGATGCATTAATACCGCTTTACAAAACTTTAGTAAGGCCACACCTGGAATATTGCAGCCAGTTTTGGTCCCCAGATTACAAAAAGGATATTGGGGGGGGGGGTGGAAGTGCACAGAAGAGCAACTAAGATGATTAAGGGCCTGGAGACTAAAACATATGAAGAACGGTTGCAGGATGGCCAATCTAGAGAAAAGGAAGTGTGGGGGGCATGATAGCAGTGTTCCAATATTTGAGGGACTGCCACAAAGAGGAGAGGGTCAACCTGTTTTCCAAAGCCCCAGAAGGCTGGACAAGAAGCAACGGATGGAAACTAACCAAGGAGAGAAGCATCTTGGAATTAAGGAGAAACTTCCTAAGAGTGAGAACGATTAACCAGTGGGGTGGCTTCCCTCAGGAAGTTGTGGGGGCTTCCATACTAGGGGTTTTTAAGAAGAGACTGGATCCCGACCTGTCTGAAATGGAACATGGTTTCGTGCTTGAGCAGAGGGCTGGACTAGAAGACCTCCAAGGTCCCTTCCAGATCTGTTCTGATTGACTGGGCTGTAAGACTTTGTCAGTGTCAGATAAAGGCTAAACTCGGGATGTTGGGTTGGTGTTTGCTGCAATTCCTCTGCTGGTAGATCACTAACCTGGGCAAATCCGGAAGCGAAGAGTCCGTTTAAAAACGGGGTTACAATTTACCTCATTAAAACATCCTGAGGGCTTGTTCCAAAATTGCACAAAGCGACCCTTTCGCAGAACAGGCCTCTCTCAAGTCAAGATCCAAATGGGACATTTCATCCCAGTGGTGGTATGCTACCAGTTCGGACCGGTTCAGCAGAACTGGTAGTAAAAAAACAAAACAAAAGCGACAATCAGCTGAGAGGAGAAAGGAGAGAAAAGTCCAGGACGGGCCCTCCCAGCGGCCCCTGCCTTCTTCTCTTCTTTATCCTCTCTGCTGATCGGTGCTGCAGGCCTCAGCCGCTGTGGGGAAAGCTGTGCGCGTGAGTGTGAGACGTGCACGCAGGGGTGGGATTCGACCGGTTTAGACCGGTTCTGTAGAACCGGTTGTCAATGATTCTGCGCAGTTCAGAGAACCGTTAAATTATGCCTCTGGTTGGCCCCTCCCTTCTCCACCTGCCCCTCCCCTCCTCTTCCCGCCCAATCAGTCCTTATCGCGTGCGCCCTGTGTTCCGTTTTTTGCCTTCCGGGGCCCCAGGAAAGCTTCCTGGGAGCAAAAATAACGCCCCTCACCCCAGAAAGCTTCCCTGAGGCCCAGGAGGCAAAAAAATAATAATAATAATAGGTGGGTGTGCTGCAAAAAAGAAAGAAAAAAAGCCACGCCCACCTAGCCATGCCCACAGAACTAGTTAAAAAATTTAAATCCCACCCCTGTATGCACGCGATCACTGAACCGGTAGCGGAACAGGTAGGATCCCACTGTGTCAGGGCCCTGTTGGAGTCTGACTCCGAGGGAGGGGAGGAACAGCCATCAGGGAGTGGGAGTGGGGCTCCGAAGGTTGTGGAGGAAACTGGGGAAGGGCACAGGCCAGCTGGGCATTCAGAGGAAGACCCAGGCCCATCCCCTCTCCATCCTAGGTCGCGCAGGGAGGAGAGGATAAGGGAGAAATGTGAATGGTGTGGTCTACGGGGGAGGAAAAGGCCCTGATCCCCTTCATGGGTTGCAGCTGGGAGGACTGTTTAAAAGGAGAAACTGCGCATGGCCCAGTGCTGGAAACAAAGTGTGAAAATATTTCTAGTCTGTCCGTTCTTATCCGAGTTTGGCGTCCTTCCCAGTGTGTGTTCTGATATTTGTGGACGTTTTCAAGCCCTTATCTTGCCTGGTTCTCTTAATTGCTTCAGTGTGGTTTGTGTTGTTGTTTTTTCTATTGATAATGTATAGGTATTTTTAGTGTAAACGGCATTTCCTCCTTTTGCAACTGTTTGTGGGGGAGTTTTTTTTTTTGTCTCCAGTCAAGGATATTTGGAGCTTGAAAGCCAAGTTGAAGGAATTAAAGGGGCTTCACCTGTTTTTGCGACTTTGTTGATTTTGTATCCCACCCTGAGTCATCACACACTGCTGGATTGTCCACTCTGGCCGAGAAGCAGGAAAGGATCCAAGAACGTAAGATTTAAAATCTCAAAAGCTTTTCATCCGCCTTTTCCATTACATATAATTCGACATGGCGGTGCAACTTTGGTGTGTGGGATCTGGTCTCTTTCTCTTCCCCGTGGCTCGGAGTGACACGGAGGCTGCCTCTTCCTCTCGCCCTCCCCACCGTGGCCACGCCTGGTGCATCTTTCGCTAACAAAAGCCCTGAGTCATTTTATATCCCCCGCAACGGTGTGGGAGGGCAGCTAAAATTGGTTGCTTTGAAGGAATCCAAGTTCTGGATGAAGGAGGGTGTGAGAACAAAGCAAGCCAGAAAGTCATGAATCGGCAAAATCTCCCTCCCAGCAACATCTGTGGCAGGGAAAGGCCAGCTTTGCTACACCCCCTCCAGGCCCAGAAGGAGACAATAGGCAGGGTGGAAGGGTGCCAGGAAGGGCCCTTGGAACTCAGAGGCTTTGGGACTGTAACGGGTTGGGAGGTGGCACAATTCCTTGCGTGTGCCGAGGGCCCGGGAGCAAAAACATGCAAGATTGGCAAAAGGGGAAAGAGCAAAACTGGGTTGTGCATTCAACCCTCTCAAGCACAGTCTGGTGTGTGGGTGCACAAGCGTGCAAAGGGAGCCCTTGGTTGCAACTCTTGAACCCAGCATGGATTTGCACAGGAGAAATATCAGAAGAACTGCGGCAGGATTTACAGAAGGGCTAGTTTAAAGAAAAGAAGAATTAGGGGCAACGTGGTAGCAGTCTTCCAGGATTTGAGGGGCTGCCACAAAGAAGATGGGGGTTAATTTATTGTCCAAAGCACCAGAGGGCAGGAGAAGAGGCGACTAATGATGGAAACTAATCAAGGAGAGAAGCAAATATGAATATGTGCACAAGAGATATGTACCCAGACGACACACTGTTGGATTGAAAAATGGATATGTTATAAAATAAAATTAAAAATTAAAAAAAAAGGAGAGAAGCAACCTGGAATTAAGGAGAAACTTCCTAACAGTGAGGACAATTAACCAGTGGAACAGCTTGGCACCAGAAGTTGTGGGTGCTTCATCACTGGAGGTTTTTAAGAAGAGATTGGACAATCATTTGTTTGAGATTGTACAGGTTCTCCTGCTTGAGCAGGGGGCTAGACTAGAAGACCTCCAAGTTCCCTTGCAGCTCATTCATTCTATTGTAAACAGACCTTTTTGAAGGTTACAAAAATTGACAAGCTGACTGTCAATTTTCCAGTTAGCGAATCCAGAAAAAGGAACTCCTGGGACTATTTTGCCAAGAGTATAAAACTTTACTGAACAAATCACATGGGCACAGAAGAAGCGAAGCCAGCTCTGGGTTTCCCAAGCAAAAGCAAGCAGAGTTCATTCCCCTTTTTCCCTACAGGCCACCCACAATCCATAACATCCACCAATCACTCCTGTTCATTTTGTCGTGGGAAACAGCCAGCCAAGCTGGGACATCTGCTCGGTGTGCCCTTGAGATGCCAGCAATGTCCCACGGTGCCAATGGAGGCTTGGATACCATTCTCCCACCCTTGCATTCCACACACACACACACACACACACACACACACACAGATATTTTCAAGCTATGAGCAAAGGAAAAAATGTAAGTGAAAGTACGAACCAATTTTGATACTGACCATTTAAAGCGGCTGCATCTTTTCCTGGGATATTGCAGAGGGTAGCTAGACAAGGCCAGGAAAAGGGAGCGGCTGCTTTAAAGAGTTGCAGAAAGGTTTACAGATTTTACAGATTAACAAGAGTTGGAAGGGACCTTGTAGGCCATCTAGTCTAACCCCCTGCCCAAGCAGGAGACCCTACACCGTTTCTGACAGATGGCAGTCCAGTCTCTTCTGGAAAGCTTCCAGGGATGAAACTCCCACAACTTCCGAAGGCAACTTCTCTTCCGCTGGTTGATTGTTCTCACAGTCAGGACAGGTGTTCCATCCGCATGCCCGCGTGGTGCGGGACTCGAATGCGGAGCCTTGCACAGACCCGGCAAGCGGCCAGGGGCTGGACTCAAAAGCAATTACCAGCCTCGCGCAGCTTTATCTGCCTTTTGGGCACCGAGTCCTCTCCAGCGTTGGAAGAGAGGTGAGTTTTTTTCCTTTTTAAAGTGGAATATAATTATGACTGTCACTGTCATCGTTGTTCCTGGCTGTCCTGGGTAACAATTGAATTACATTTGCCACTTCACTAAGCAACGCAGTTTGTCTTTTCATGCTGCTAATTTGCTCAAAGGGAGGAAGGAGGGGTGGAAAACACATTGTAGACTTCCATAGAAGAAACAGGGAAGGCCGGGCAAGGAATTTGCCATAGAGGCTCCCACACCGGCTGCCTTGAACCGAGGAAGAAGGACTGAAACAGGTCAAAACAGGAAGGGACAAACAGAATATCAGAGTTGGAAGGGACCTTGGTTGACTGCTCTCTTTGTCAGGATATTGTTCCTTAGTTCTAGTTCTCTCCTGGGTTAAAATTAAGGAGAAATTTCCGGGCACTGAGAACAATTAATCAGTAGAACAGAAGTTCTCTCCAGAAGTTGTGGGTGCTCCATCACTGGGGGCTTTTAAGAAGAGATTGGACAGCCACTTGTCTGAAATGGTCTAGGGTTTCCTGCTTGAGCAGGGGGTTGGACTAGAAGACCTCCAAGATCCCTTCCAAGTCTGTTATTCTGTTAGTTCAGAGGTCTCCAAACTTGGCAACTTTAAGACATTTCAACTTCAACTCCCAGAATTCTGGGAGTTGAAGTCCACAAGTCTTAAATTTGCCAAGTTTGGGGGCTCCTGTGTTAGTAAAGAGAGATCTAGCCTAGAACTATGGAAAATTTTCCTGACAGTGAGAACAATTAACCAGTGGAACTGCAGTCACCAGAAGTTGTGGGTGCTCCATCACTGGAGGCTTTTAAGAAGAGACTGGACAGCTATTTGACTGAAGTGGTATAGACTCTCCTGCTCAAGCAGGGGGTTGGACTAGATGACCTCCAAGGTCTCTTCCCATTCTGTCATTCTATGATTCTATACTAATCTATTCTATGATTCTATTCTATACCGTTTTTAATTTGCTTTTATGTTTTATAGCATACATCTCCCAGAGTCGCTGGTTGAGATGGGTGCCACTGGGTAATAGAAATCAGATCAATCCATCAATAAAGCCACATTTTCTATCTGTGCCTGACAACTGAAGAAGCGATGGATGGAAACAAATCAAGGAGAAATTCAACCTAGAATTTGTTAACAATGAGAACAATAAACCGGCAGAAGGGTTTCCCTTCAGAAGTTGTGGGTGCTCCAACACTGGAGGTTTTAAAGAAGAGACTGGACAGCTATTGGTCTGAAATGGTCTAGGGTCTCCTGCTTGAGCAAGGGGTTGGACTAGAAGACCTCCAAGGTCCCTTCCAGCTCTATTCTATTCTGTTCTATTCCATTATCTATTCTATTCTATTCCATTCCATTATCTATTCTATTCTATTCCATTCCATTATCTATTCTATTCTATTCCATTCCATTATCTATTCTATTCCATTATCTATTCTATTCTATTCTATTCCATTCCATTATCTATTCTATTCTATTCTATTCTATTCTATTCCATTCCATTATCTATTCTATTCTATTCCATTATCTATTCTATTCTATTCTATTCTATTCCATTATCTATTCTATTCTATCCCATTCCATTATCTATTCTATTCTATTCTATTCCATTCCATTATCTATTCTATTCTATTCTATTCCATTCCATTCCATTATCTATTCTATTCTATTCTATTCCATTCCATTATCTATTCTATTCTATTCCATTCCATTATCTATTCTATTCTATTCTATTCCATTATCTATTCTATTCTATTCTATTCCATTATCTATTCTATTCTATTCCATTCCATTATCTATTCTATTCCATTCCATTCCATTATCTATTCTATTCTATTCCATTCCATTATCTATTCTATTCTATTCCATTCCATATTCTATTCTATTCTATACCTTCAATCCAATATCTATTCTATTCTGTTCTATTCTATTCTATTCTATTTCATTATCTATTCCATTCCATTCCATTCCATTCCATTATCTATTCTATTCTATTCCATTCCATTATCTATTCTATTCTATTCCATTATCTATTCTATTCTATTCTATTCCATTCCATATTCTATTCTATTCTATTCTATTCTATTCCATTATCTATTCTATTCCATTCCATTCCATTATCTATTCTATTCTATTCCATTCCATATTCTATTCTATTCTATACCTTCAATCCAATATCTATTCTGTTCTGTTCTATTCTATTCTATTCTATTCCATTCCATTATCTATTCTATTCTATTCTATTCTATTCTATTCTATTCCATTCCATATTCTATTCTATTCTATTCCATTATCTATTCTATTCCATTCCATTCCATTATCTATTCTATTCTATTCTATTCCATTCCATTATCTATTCTATTCTATTCTATTCCATTCCATATTCTATTCTATTCTATACCTTCAATCCAATATCTATTCTATTCCATTCTATTCCATTCCATTCCATTCCATTCCATTCTATTCTATTCCATTCCATTATCTATTCTATTCTATTCTATTCCATTCCATTATCTATTCTATTCTATTCTATTCTATTCCATTATTCTATTCTATTCTATTCTATTCCATTCCATTCTATTCTATTCCATTCCATTATCTATTCTATTCTATTCTATTCCATTCCATTATCTATTCTATTCTATTCTATTCTATTCTATTCTATTCTATTCTATTCTATTCTATTATCTATTCTATTCTATTCTATTCTATTCTATTCTATTCCATTCCATATTCTATTCTATTCTATACCTTCAATCCATTATCTATTCTATTCTATTCTATTCTATTCTATTCTATACCTTCAATCCAATATCTATTCTATTCTGTTCTATTCTTCCGGGTGAGGAATTCTGGGAGCTGAAGTCCACAGGTCCTAAAAGTTGCCAAAGTTGGCCAACCCTGCTCTAAGCCCTCCAAACAAACCAGGGCTCACACAGCCTGCTTGCCCAGAACATATAAACCCCGAAAGTGGGTTAATCGAGGAAAACACGTTTGCTGTTCTGTGAGAATGCGGCCACAGTGGGGGAAAAGGACAGGCCAAGCAGTGCAACGGGGATCAAGGAGAATCCCGGAGGATGTCAGTGTTTTTCAGTGGAGGGGGTGGGGTGGAGAGGAGGATGGCAGGACCCACAAGGCACCTCCTGGGAATGGAGAGGCCCCGTCCAAGCTTAAATACGTGGGGAAACTGCTTGCAGTTACATGGCAACAAAGGAACAAGCCAGGCATGGTATGCATTAAACTGCACAGGGCTAAATTCAGCAATGGCATTTGGGTTGTTGCTGTTTTCTTCTGTCCACATATTTTTAAATACTCTGTTCCTTTTTCACAGGGGTTTCAAGCACTGCAATTTGCAAGATGTTCTTTCTGTAACATGGAAGGAAAAAAAAAAACGCAATCTGACATGCTTGGCCAGAAAGCAGCCCAGGAGGGCCTGGGTTCAAATCTATCCACCAACTTCCAAAGCTTGCAACCAGGTGCAATTTTTCAACCCCTAACACCTTGTGTCATGAATCGAACAGCTGACACAGGGAATGGGAGTGTGGCTCGGTTGGCAGTGAAGGAAACTGGGGAAGTCCGGTTGGGCGGAGCAGGGGAGAGGTAGAACAAAGGAGAGGGAGTTGAGAGGAAGACCCAGGCCCACCCCCTCTTCATCCTAGAGCATGCAGGGAGGGACGGAGAAGGGAGCAACGTGGGTTGCATGGCTTACGGGGGAGGAAAGGGCCCTGATTCCCTTCATTAGTCACACCTGGGAATAAGAGTTTAAAAGAGATGCATGCTAAGTGTGACAGCTGCTGGGAGCAAATGTGAGTTTATCTTGTGTTGACTTTGCTTATCTGTGTTCCTGGAGTCTTCCCAACTGTGTTGAGTTATTGCCATACCTTCACATCTGGAATTCTTGGTCCTGCCCTGCCAAACTAATGATCCCATTTTGCCTTGATTGGACATATAGTTCCAGTTTTTGTTGACCATGTTTTGGACTTGATTCTCTGCAGCCAAAGGCTGTTCCTGGGAGAGTTTTATTCCAGCCAGGAGGTAACCACGACATTGGGGGCAAAGTTGGAGCGAATAAAGAGACTCCTACTGATTATCTGACTGTGTTGCCTTTGTGCCACGTCCCAGGTCATCATACCTTGCCAGGTTGTAGGGAGGTGTCTCATTTGGCTACAAGTTACTAAAGCAGCAAAGAGAAGGAAAAAAAAGAGTTGGCACGTTGTAGACAGACAATAGGCTAGACAGTCTGGGGAACTCCCTGCCACTTGATTTTGATTCTAGAGCCCAAAATACGGTGTGTGGGGGGCATTGAATCTTTTGAGGTTGCCTTCAACATAGGAAGTTCCTTCCTTTTTTCCACTTTTTGGTTTATTTATGAAAGAATAAAGCTGGGGCTGTGAATAAACTTGGCAACCTCCAAAAAAGGCAACAACTGGCCAAGGCTTTCTTTGATCTTCCCCTACACAGAAGATGACTAAAAAGACTTTTTTTTACTTCACCCACCAGAATCGAGAGCACCTCTGAGCTTTGGCAAAGTGCACCCCACATCCCCAAGATGGCAAAGGGGGGGATTCTGTCCCCGTCTTCCTTGCCAAAGAGCCCACTCTCAGGTGGGTTTCCTAAGCTGTCTGCCTGGCAGCTCTCGTTTCGGGGATTAAGCGGTTCGGTGCCAGTTGCCCGCTGGCTGAGCGTGGCAAGGCAAACAGAAGGAGCGGCGGGCACGGACGAATGGCAAGGCAAGCGGCTACTGGCCAGTCTGGCGTGGCAGACCAGACCAGTGGCACATGCCCAGCGGCCTTTCGGCTCAATGGCTCTCAACTCTCGGCGAGGCCAAAATTGCAGCTATGGAGGCTGCAAGGATCAGAATAGAATAGAATAATTCTAATTCTAATACTAATGAATTCTAATTTTAATTCTTTTTAATTCCAATTAATTCTAATTCTAATTAATTCTAATTCTAATTTGAATTCTAATTAATTCTGATTCTGATTGATTCTGATTGATTCTGATTCTGATTCTATTCAACGGCTCTCGACTCTTGGCGGGGCCCAAATTGAAGCAATGGAAGCTGCAAAGATCAGGCGGAGAAGGGAGGTGCAGACAGGAGGGTAATGGGGAGGGAGGGCATTTGGAGCTGGGGAGAACTGGAAATGGGTATTCTCTCTTTTCCTTTCTCTCATCCCTCCATTCTTTTCTCTCCTTCTTTCCTTCCTTCCCTCCCTCCTTCCTTCCTTTCCCTTCACTGTTCTCCTGCCTTCCCTCTTCCTTCTTTCCTTCCTTCTTTTATTTTTTATTTTATTTATTTATTTGATTTGTCAATTGCTTACAAGATAATAGGTATAACAATAAACATGAGTAAGAATACAGAAAATACGTACGAACAAATGGGAACAATAAGACAGGGGCTTATGCACTTATGCACACCCCCTTCTTCTTATTATAAATTATTATTATTTTAAATTAGGGAGGGGGCAATGAGAACATCGTCTCTGGGGCCTGTCGGAGGCTCCCCACCTCACCCCAGTTCCCCATCAGGAGGCTCAAGGCAGGTAGTCCTTGACTTACAGCCACATTGAGCCCCAGATTTCTGTTGCTAAGTGAGAAATTCGTGAAGTGGCCGTTGCTCCATGTTGCAACTTTTCTTGCCATGTTCCTTAAGCGAATTGCTGCAGCTGTTAAATTCGTAACCCGGTTATGGACTGAACCTTGCTTGGGCTTGCCAGACGGTCGCCAAAGGGGATCCCATGACCCTGGGACACTGCGACTGTCATAAACGTGAGTTAGTTCTCAAGCATCTGAATGTAAATCACGTGACCATGCGGATGTTGCAATGGGTCGTAAGTGTGAAAAATGGTCGCTTTTTTCCCAGGGCCGTTGTAACTTTGAACAGTCGCTCAGTGAACTGTTGTAAGTCAAGGACTACCTGTACAGGCCTTTCAAGGGGGAGGGGGAGGGGGAGGACCATGGTGCTCTCTGAGCTTGGTCGTTTCCTTGCAGATGTTTTAATACCAAACTAGGTAACATCATCAGTGTTTGAAAGGATAGTAAGCAGAGAACAAACCCCACTCCCTTTTGGCACTGATGACGTTACCTAGTTGGGTAATGAAACGTCTGCAAGAAACACTCAAGCTCAGAAAACACTGAGGACTTCACAGTCCTCCCCCTCTTCTTCCTGCTCCTCTTCCCCTTTGCAAACCCCACTCCCTTTTGGCACTGATGACGTTACCTAGTTGGGTAATGAAACGTCTGCAAGAAACACTCAAGCTCAGAAAACACTGAGGACTTCACAGTCCTCCCCCTCTTCTTCCTGCTCCTCCCCCTCTTTTGCAAACCCCACACTCTAATGACGTTACCTAGTTGGGTTATGAAACATCAGCAAGAAAACCATCAAGCTCAGAAAGCTGCACGCGATTGGACTTGCTGTCCAATCAACCATGTTCAGCATCTGAGATGCTAAACCTTCTCCCGCTTTCTCATGCCTTCCGGCTCTTCTCTCCCCTGCAAGGCTATCTCCTGCTCAGCAGCCCAGCAGCAGCTGGGAACTCTGGGTCTTGAAGTCCAACATCTGAGGAGGGTGCCAGATTAGGGAAGTCAGAGGGCTGAGTCAACGCTTTGCCGGAGAGACTCAAAATTGGCAGAAAACGTGGATTATTTTTTTTAAAAGGACATTTTCGAGGGAAGTGTTGACAGAGTCATCCTTAGAACAAGAGAGAAGAAATCTCCCGGTAGAAATACTTACTTCCTCCATATACAACGCGCTCTGGTGTCATTCCGATTCCCAATTAGTAATTCTTAATGCCACATATATTTGGTTACAAGGCAGCTGAATGGGGGAAGTACGGCCGGGCAGCAAACGGAAACAGTCACTGGCATCAAAATTAATTTACCGAGGGGAGATGCACACACAGGCCCAGCCCAATATATCCTTCCACCTGAGTGGAAGCCTCAGTCTGGCCTTTCTAAACAGCAAGGATGAAATGATAAAGCTTCCTTCTGACTATGTTTTTCATGGAAGTAGAGACTAATTCAGGGTTTCTCAGCCACAGAAGCTTTAAGACACCTGGACATGCTGGCTGGGGAATTCTGGGAGTTGGAGTCCACTCACTTTAAAGCATGTTGCTTGGGAGATTCTGGGAATTGAAGCATGCTGGTCGGGGGCATGTTGTGGGATTTGAAGTCCACCCATTTTAAAGCATGCTGACTGTGGGATTCTGGGAGCTGAAGTCCATCCATCTTAAAGCCTGCTGACTGGAGGATTCTGGGAGCTGAGGTCCACCCATTTTAAAGCATGCTGACTGGGGGATTCTGGGAGCTGAAGTCCACCCATTTTAAAGCATGCTGACTGGAGGATTCTGGGAGCTGAGGTCCACCCATTTTAAAGCATGCTGACTGGGGGATTCTGGGAGCTGAAGTCCATCCATCTTAAAGCCTGCTGGCTGGGGGATTCTGGAAGCTGTCTACCCATCTTAAAACATGCTGACTGGAGGATTCTGGGAGCTGAGGTCCACCCATTTTAAAGCATGCTGACTGGGGGATTCTGGGAGCTGAAGTCCATCCATCTTAAAGCCTGCTGACTGGAGGATTCTGGGAGCTGAAGTCCATCCATCTTAAAGCCTGCTGACTGGAGGATTCTGGGAGCTGAGGTCCACCCATCTTAAAGCCTGCTGGCTGGGGGATTCTGGAAGCTGTCTACCCATCTTAAAACATGCTGACTGGGGGATTCTGGGAGCTGAAGTCCACCCATCTTAAAGCAGGCTGGCCGGGGGGCTTTGGGAGCTGAAGCATGATGGCTGGGGGATTCTGGGAGCTGAAGTCCACCCATCTTAAAGCAGGCTGGCCGGGGAATTGTGGGAGTTGAAATCTACCCACACGGAACAGAACAGAACAGAACAGAATAGCACAGTTAGGTCTTCGAGTCCAACCCTCTGGTTAGGTGGAAAACCCTAGACCAGGGCTATCAAACCAGATACGTCATGGGCCAACTACGTCATGCACTGGCCACACCCATACCTGGTTTTGCAAAGAGGGGGAAGTCGTGATACGTCATGTGTCAACACTGTGACGACGCAAGTTTGACCCTCCCCCTGCCCTAGAGCATCTCAGACCAATGGCTGTCCAGTCTCTTCTTGAAAACCTCCAGTGATGGAGCGCCCACAACTCCTGGTGGCAAGTTGTTCCACTGGTGAATTGTCCTCACTATTAGGAAGCTTTCTCCTTCATTCCAGGTTGCTTCCCTCCTGGAGGAGTTTCCATCTGACTCTAACCCACAGTGGTCTGTTCAGGAAACCGTGGTTAAATCATCCTAAGCTAAGCACCTGGTGGGAGCCAGGCCCCAGCGTGGCCAACGTTGCTCAAGGCTGGCGAGTGGGAAAAAACACCGGAAAGCAGAGAGAGGTTTGGCCCGTCGTCTCTTTCGCCTCCTTTGATCGATGAGCTGCCCTTTTTCCTATCGTGCCTCTAAATGACCTGCTTGGTCTCCGAGAAGCCATCTTGAGGATCAAGGAGAGACATCTGGGCTTATAAATCACGGGGCAGAAAGCCCACCAGCCTCTTTGGAAGGGAGACGCGGTTCATAAATCTCATGGAGGCTTCAGACATCCCTGTTGCCCTTTAAAGCTTCCAACTTTTGCCGTGTCTCCATGACAGGTGGGGTGCGTGGCCTCCCCAACCCTCCAAACCGCCACAATCCCCTGCAACCACCAGGGAGTGGTGCTGCCAGCCTTGCTTGGCTACAATCTCACCGACGGGGCTGCCCTCCCGGCTGCTGCTCTTTTCGTGTACCCTTCTCCTTTTCCACGGTGACCCCCCCCCCCATTTATCTCTCTGTTGTTGTGCAAGGCCAGGTAAAGGGGGAAGGGGAAGAGAGGAAAAGAGACAATGGAGCTGATTTGTGGAGGGGAACGGAAGGCCAGAACAGCTGACAGCGAGGATGGCTGGGAACGATGGGGCTTCCAGTACTGCGCAGGTGGATGTGGCACCAGGTTGGGGGAGGGAGGCTGGCAGGAGTGAGGAGAAGGCGGCACCGGCAGGGCGTTGGAAGTGAAGGTTCAGGAGTGTGAAGGGATTCAAATGGGTGTTTTAAGGCTGGAGACACACATGCGGGGTCCTCAAAACTCTCCTAAATTTGCAAAAGTCTTGATTTGGGGGAATCTGAGGGCTACAAAATACACTGAAAGGGTTTGGGGAAGAGACAGAGCTTTGGGGGTTCAGGAACTCTCTTCTAACTCACACGTATCTCACTCTTCCTTTTAGGATGTGTAGACCAGAGGTTACCAATCCTGGCAACTTTAAGGCATGTGGACTTCAACTCCCAGAATTCCTCAGGGAACAAAGGAGGGAAGGAAGGAAGGAAGGAAGGAAGGAAGGAAGGAAGGAAGGAAGGAAGGAAGGAAGGAAGGAAGGAAGGAAAAGAAAGAGAGGGAGGGAGAAAGGAAGGAAGAGAAGGAGGGAGGGAGGGAGGAAGGAAGGAAGGAAGGAGGGAGGGGGGAAGGAAGGAAAGAAGGAAAAGAAAGAGAGGGAGGGAGAAAGGAAGGAAGAGAAGGAGGGAGGGAGGAAGAAAAAGAAAGGGAGGGAGGGAAGGAGGGAGGGAGGAAGGAAGAGAAAGGAGGAAGGGAGGAAGGAAGGAAGGAAGGAAGGAAAAGAAAGGGAGGGAAGGAGGGAGGGAGGAAGGAAGAGAAAGGAGGAAGGAAGGAAGGAAGGAAGGAAGGAAGGAAGGAAAAGAAAGGGAGGGAAGGAAGAGAAAGGAGGGAGGGAGGAAGGAAGGAAGGAAGGAAGAAAAAGAAAGGGAGGGAGGGAGAAGGAAGGAAGAGAAGGAGGGAGGGAGGAAGAAAAAGAAAGGGAGGGAAGGAGGGAGGGAGGAAGGAAGAGAAAGGAGGAAGGGAGGAAGGAAGGAAGGAAGGAAAAGAAAGGGAGGGAAGGAAGAGAAAGGAGGGAGGGAGGAAGGAAGGAAGAAAAAGAAAGGGAGGGAGGGAGAAAGGAAGGAAGAGAAGGAGGGAGGGAGGAAGAAAAAGAAAGGGAGGGAAGGAGGGAGGGAGGAAGGAAGGAAGGAAGGAAGGAAGGAAGGAAGGAAGGAAAAGAAAGGGAGGGAAGGAAGAGAAAAGAGGGAGGGAGGGAGGAAGGAAGAAAAAGGGAGGGAGGGAGGAAGGAAGGAAGAGAAGGAGGAAGGAAGGAAGGAAGGAGGGAGAGAGGGAGGGAAGGAAGGAAAGAAGGAAAAGAAAGGAAGGGAGGGAGAAAGGAAGGAAGGAAGAAAAAGAAAGGGAGGGAGGGAGAAAGGAAAGAAGAGAAGGAGGGAGGGAGGAAGAAAAAGAAAGGGAGGGAAAGAGGGAGGGAGGAAGGAAGAGAAAGGAGGAAGGGAGGAAGGAAGGAAAAGAAAGGGAGGGAAGGAAGAGAAAGGAGGGAGGGAGGAAGGAAGAGAAGGAGGAAGGAAGGAAGGAAGGAGAGAGGGAGGAAAGAGAGACAGGAGGGAGAGAAAGAAGACCGGAATTGATGGCACAGAAATCCAGTAGCTGTTTTGTCAGGCATTCTAGAGACAGGGGAACTCTGCAATCCCTTTTCTTCCTCCGGGGCCTGATACCTTCCCCTGGAAGGAAGGCTCCCTTGAAACCAAAGCAAAATGTCCCCCCACCCACCCTAAGAGGCCAACAAAGCCCATCTTCCCCGTCCACATGGGGCGTTGTGCCACAGACACATCCTTCCGGCTGGCTGCCCCAGGCCTGCTCGGGGCTGTCCGTCTGGGACTCTGGGGCCCCTCCCTGCCCAAATGTCACTCTCCCTCCCCCGCCTTCTCCCCTTCATTACAAGACCCCCTTGAGTGCCCATTCCCTCCCATCCAGGGGGGTGGGAGCGAAGAAAGGCGAGAGCATCTTCTCAGCCTGCGCTTAATTGTCTCCTGAGGCAGACGAGGCCAGACAAGAGAGCGGCCTCCATTTTCACCCCCGGCCCTTCATTGTATCTCAGGGAAAAGATGCAATTAATTAAGTCGAAGCCACAACGAGGAGAAGCACAGCGGCTCCCAATCTCCCCCCCCCCCGTCCCCTCCTCCAGAGAGGGAGCCTCCCTCCCCCTCCTCAGCCACGTCTCTCCTGCCCACCTGACAAGGTGCCATCGCTCTGCAGAGAAACACACTCCCCAACCATCCTGACAGATGAACAGAGTTGGAAGGGACCTTGTGGGTCATCTAGTCCAACCCCCAGCCCAAGCAGAAAACCTATACCCGTTTCTGACAGAGGGCAGTCCTGTCTCTTCTGGAAAGCTTCCAGGGATGAAACTCCCACAACTTCCGAAGGCAACTTCTGTTCCACGGGTTGATTGCTTAGATATTATAGATTTATAGAGTTGGAAGGGACCTTGAAGGTCATCCAGTCCAACCCCACACCCAAGCAGGAGACCTTACACAATTTCAGACACATGGCAGGCCAGGATCTTGCCTCTAATTCAGAGGCATGAAAGCCTCCAGGGATGACGCTCCCACAACTTCCGAAGGCAACTTCTGTTCCAGGGGTTGATTGCTTAGATATTACAGATTTATAGAGTTGGAAGGGACCTTGAAGGTCATCTAGTCCAACCCCCCACCCAAGCAGGAGACCTTACACAATTTCAGACACATGGCAGTCCAGGATCTTCTTGAAAGCCTCCAGGGATGAAGCTCCCACAACTTCTGAAGGCAGCTTCTGTTCCAGGGGTTGATTCTCTCCCTGTCAGAAAATTTCTCCTTATTTCCAGGTTGAATCTCTCCTTGACATCTCTTTTGCTCTAACCCATGGGTTTCACTGCCCTTCAGTGCACGGCACGGATCCTGCCCTGGAGGAACTTCAACTTCCATCAGCCTTTGTTGGCATGGCCAACACCAAAGGATTCTGGGAGCTGCCGCCCCAAATGTTCGGTACGCCACAGTGGGGGCGGTCCTCAATTTACGACCATAATTTCTGCTGCTAAGCAAGAGTTTCACCCCATGTTATGACCTTGTTTGCCACAGTTGCTAAGTGAACCACTGCAGTTGTTAAAGTCAGCCACACGGTCCTTAAGTGGATCTGGCTTCCCCAGCTGCCAAGTGCCTGAATTTGGATCATGTGACCACAGGGATGCTGCAACGGTCGTAAGTGTGAAACATGGCCCTAAGCCACTTTTTTCCACTGCCGTTGAATGGTCACTACATGAACGGTTGTAAGTCGAGGACTAAGTAACTACGGGAGGAAGGAAAGGGGGAACGCTTGCAGCACCCCCATCTAATAAGAGGGGCTTTAGCAAGCCATTCTTTTATTTTTCATTGCGGGTCCTTTGGGGTTGGTTAAGAGGCAAAATATTCACTCCAAAGCCTGTATCTCGGCCTAATAAACCAGGTTGTTGCTATTTTTTTTTCTTTTGGGGAATTCAATGAATTGAATTGAATTACCAAATCCTGATAAGGTCTGGAAGGTAGTGAAACTTGTATATGCAATTATTTGCAGATAAATAACAATACCGAAGGGCCCCCGGGGGGAGACCAGAAAAGGAAGCAAAGGAAATGGAAGGAGAATCAATGCAAACTTCCATTAATAGGCATCAAACCAACAAGGTTAATCAGGTAAACCATGTTAGATGAACCAGTCAACCGGGGCAATCAATCCAACATTACCTTCCA